>CAJQUW010012720.1:0-100799 GCA_907163375.1 Prostheceraeus crozeri
AAACTTTGTTTTATGTCTTCTATCATACAAACAGATAGAACTTTAGTTCTTAACTTTGTAAACTGATTGAAAAACATCATTTTATTTTCTAACATATAAACTGTTATAACTCTATTTTGAAGCACATAAACTATTAAAACTTTATTTCCAACGTGTACACTATTAAAACATTATTTCAGCTTGTAAACTGTTCAAACTTTATTATTAATCTTGCACACAATTTAAAATATATTTTAAAAACTTGTAAACTATTGAAACTTAATTTTTAACTTGCAAACTAATGAAACTATATTTTATTTCTAACATATAAACAGATAGAACTTTATTCTTAACTTGTAAAGTGGTTGAAACTTTACTTTTTTTTCTATCTTGTATAACTGTTTATAACTCTTTGTTTCTGAAGCACAAACAAACAGATAAAAGCTTTATTTTCTAACGTTTGTTACACTATTGAAACTTTATTTTCAATCTGTAAACTGTTGAAACTATATCTTTCATTTACAAATAGTAGAACGCTTAGTCTAACTTGTTAAATACTTTATGACACTTCATATGGGTGAATGATGGTAAGATGAAATTAGTGTTAAATAAACATTTTAGGATTTAGCTTACACTTCTGATACAGGGGATAGCAATTCCACTGAGATCCATGTGTAAAGAGCTTGTTAGACTTACGGATGGGCTTATAGTGGGATGATTAACCATGTATACTTATTCATTTGGAAATAGTAAGCACGCTTAGTCTAACATGCATATTCTTATATCAATCTTTTTCATATGGATGATAATGGTAAGATGAAATAGTGTTAGATAAACATTAAGATAGACTTTACACCTTTCTGGATATTAGGGATAGCAATCGACTGCGATCCATGTGTAAAGAGCTTGTTAGACTACGGAAGAGAGAAGTGTGTTATGTTGCGTGTGGCGCGTGTGTGTCCTCCCATTTCATTCCATTCATCAATTCGTCTCATTGATAGAGACAGGTAGAACTCATGGTTCTCATAACGTATGCAATGGAAAGTTTTAGGCAACCTTCGACAGTTGGCTAAATGTCGCCCTGGCGCGAATGCATACTACGTTGAGACAGAGGCAATCACTTTGCAAACATGACGCAGAGAGGTTTAACAAGATTGAACCATTGCCCGAATGTCCCTTGCGGGTATACATAGCTACGCGGGTTTCACAACGCCGTCCTAATACAGGGAACGCCCATCGAAAGGAAGTATTACCACCGAAACTTCATTTGCAACGTTCAAGTTGACTGATAGCAGATTCAACTTAATGATAGTATTCGCCAGTCCGAAGACTGCCCAGGCAAGCATACCGCGTGGAGGTTCTATCATGTCTTGCCCCATGGTGGCCCTTAAGAGAGCCGATGGTTCGTTCTCGGGAGTAACGTCATCTTACACCCTACCAATTCTGCTGAGAGAGTCTTTGACTCTCTCTTTGGTAGCACTGTCGACTTCCACACTAACTGGCACATGGCTAAAAAGTGGAATGTAGCGCCAGTCCGTTGGATTGACAGCAGTTGCTGTCATCGGATTGCCAATCCGAGCAAGATTATTAAAAACTCTGTCTTGCTCCTCTAGCCTGACAAACTCCTCAAATAAATTTCGCGGCCTTAACTGCGGTCCGCGAGGAGAGCTGACTTGACTGTTCGGCGTTCTGCATGATTGAAATGAAATGAAATGAGAGGCAGTGGTTTTATATACCCTCTAACAACGACCGCAACGTTCAAGTTGACTGATAGCAGATTCAACTTAATGATAGTATTCGCCAGTCTAAAGACTGCCCAGGGCAAAGCGCGTGGAGGCTCTATAATGTCTTGCCCCTTTTTTTAATCGATAGTGGCCGATTATACGGTCGTGTGTTAGTAGATTTCAATCGATGAAAAGGGAGAAGATGAGAATCATTTCATTTGTCTCATCAACGTTTATCATGGGAGCAATCATTGAAGGGACATCTAATGAATTACATTTCACTCTACTCCATATCATAAAGACTAACCTTTGTCGAATGGCTGAAGTACTCTGACCTGGCGAGAGAAAGCGTCACGTTGAGTATGAAGTCGAACGCCCAACATGAGCAACGGCTCAGAGGTTTCGGTCTAACAAACGACGAACAACCCGTGCAAACACCAATCCCTCTACGGCAGTACCGCCGTCCCGAAGGAACGCTCGAGCAAAGGAGGTATTACAGCGATGATGTGCTTTATGAGCAGGAAGTGAATCTCTTGATAGCAAGAGACTATTCAACTAGATTAGCAAGTCAAAACAACCTGATAGCAGGACAAAATGTATAGTCAGTAAATGTAAAGGTGTTATAGGATTCGGGTTGAATCCATCTCACACATCTATTTTACTAAGTTTTAAATTGTAGACTCTCCTCTGTGTTCACATCCGAAGATGCTGTCGGCTTGGGACCGATCTAGCCACATTAAGAGTGGCCTTTAAAAAGGCCCGGTTTGGTGCGTTTCACAAGAAATAGCTTTCTTTTACTTCTTTATGGCTCCTGAAATGAAAGAAGTAAGAGTTGGAAAGATGGCATGATGATATATCTCAGTCATTATACTCACGATACTTGTATGGCTTTGAACAAGCTATGTGGATGTCGTCGGTGTGTTGAATATTTACATGGTAGCAACGGACATCGCACAGCTGTAGCACTCCTGAGTGTCGTCGTTGCTTATATTTAGATATACAATTGGCTTGTCAGGGACGACACTGCGATGGGGATGTGCATAGTTGTGAGAGATTTCACCTTCTCACACTCCTTCAAACGCGCCAACTCATTCTTCAACAAACTCACTTCCTCAAGCGCCGCTTCCTTCAGCATGCGCTCCTCACTTCGCTCTCGATCACACTTCTCAAACTTCATCACCGCCTCTTCCTTCAACTTTCTCTCCTTCACCATACTCTCTTTTGCAGCCGCACACTCCCTTAACTTTTGAGTCACACTCTCAGCATTCAACTTCAAACTATCACGACTCAGCAGTCACCTCTTTCAGCGTACTCTTCAGCGATCTCACTCTTCCTTCTAACTTTGCACACTCATGCCTCACATTCGTATAAGCACGCACATCATCCCTCGACAGCACCAATCTTCTCACGGAACAGTCGACCTCTTCAACTTTCTCAAACGCACCTCGGTGAAGGTCTAGGCGTTGATTGTGCCAACACCTCGGGTACTGGCACAATCGGCCCTCACAGCTTTCTCAAGCTCACGCTCAGCAGCAGCAACACTCGAATCATCATTCATACATTCTTCATCCGATGAAATCCAACTAACCGACATCACTCTACACTTTTTGGAGGAACTCGCATACAAATCTACATCACTCACAACACGCATTTCAACATTTACCACCTCTACTGGTGGCAAACGAGCACACATTCCTCTTACAGCATTCCCTGCTCACCACACATCATCTTCTTCATCGAAACAAAAACTTTCGAAATTTTTCTGAATACACACTTCGAGTGCAACTCACTGAAGGCATCATTCCTTTCATCACACCTCACATTACACCACACACAAAACACACCTATAACCGCAACACTATGCGCAGCATTCTTTTATGGTGAAGGTGAAAATTCTCACCCCCTAAACACATCCCCACAACTGCATTTAAAAAATTGTAGGCGTTTATTCACGTCTTTGGTCATTTTTCACTGCAAAGAAAAATGAGAAAGTTTGATATCAAACCTGAGCAGAGCGCAACGTATAGAAATAAAATGTCAGTAAATGTGAAGATTAATGTTTTCAAAGTCATACTGTAATGCTATCATTACTTGAGGATAGACAAGTTAAGATGATGAAACCGTTACAGGTATTACTCAGAGGGGATCTTATCCCAACTCCAAGGCCTCGGCTGAGGAATGATAGATTTGAGTGTAGTGAGTGCACTCAACACTCGATCCCGTCGACAGCCCGAAGGCCTTGTACTGATCACTAGGGAAGTGAGAGATCTTCCCGATACCCGCTCTTTACAGCTGAAGACATCATTGTCACTGCCCCGAAGTGGTAACAGGAACGCCGAGTCAAAGGTAGTGAACAGTAGCTGGGATCTAACCCCTCAAAGCTGCCTTAGACTTAGTTAAATTTGAAATCTGATAGCAGATTTGAACTTCGCATACTTGAAAACCTTGAGGAAACATCCCAAGTTATTGCTTTGATCAGCTTGATAGCAAGCCGTAGAGAGCTTGATTCACCAGCGTTTTGCAATGGAGATGTTTAGAGGCCACCCATGTCAAGATAGCTAAGACTCAACCGATTGGCGTTCAAAGTGCTACGTTGAGAACTGTGTCAAATGCCCAACATGAGACATGAGTTGCCCCAGCGGTTACGGTCTAAACTATGACACACTCCCTTGCCACACTTATCACTACGGCATCGTCCGCCGTCCCGAAGGAACACCCTGTCAGTGGAATATTACAGCAAAACTCTCCGTGTCTTGCTCGCTTTCAGTGAAAAGCCGCTTATACCATGAGAAGACTGGCTCAGACATCATTAAAAATGCTTTCATTGACTTCAGCAGGGTCGAAAACCCCAGAAAACCTCCAAAACTAGTGAATTTAAATTTTTCAACTTTTTAGCACTACTTATGAAATTTTATAAGTAGTCTGTCACTTAGGCCAGGTCAATAGCGACCGAACCCTTTTTGAATCAAGTCAAACGGACTTGTAGAAGCAAAGTTACAAGCCTTTAAAGTTTTGGAGTCTTTTATGGCCTGGAGACGAAGGCCATCTCCTGGCGAACCTCTAAGTCTGACGGCTTAGCTGATATCAGCAATGAAATTTTCTAAGTCGTGTTCTTTCAGAAAATTGGAATTTGGAATGTCCGAAGCTATCATCGGAGCTCAGAGAGACGACCTACCTCTGACAATCGTTCTCCTCTAAATGACAAGTCTCCGTCGGTTCCCAGCTTATACACGTATAGTGTGGCGATCAGCTGATGACGTAATACCCATCATCCAAACACTAAAAATCCCGTCTATCTCCGGTTCTAGTGCTCCGATTGAGCTGGAAATACACCATTTCCATGTAGAATTTGACGCTGAATCCGAATCTGGCCTCCGTTTTCCCATCCGATGCTTCGTTTTGGCTCTACAGTAGGCAGCCATCGCAAAAATTCTAACTCTGTCGTTTTTTCGAAAAATGTTGAAAATTTTTTCTCGCCGATTGACTTGAAACTCTCCGACTGACATGAAACTCACCATACAGATAAAGAATTTGACGCTGATTCCAAATCTGAAATCCGTTTTCCCATCCGAGCCTTCGTTTTGAAGCTAGAGCCCAAAACGTCCCAAATTCTAACTCTGTCGTTTTTCACCAATGTCCCAAAATCTTAAATGGCGTCTCACATCTAAACGAAGACAGATAGGAACAAGCCGATTCTTTCATTGAATTTGTCTCACTCTTAGCTTTCAAACGAGCTATCGCACGACAAAATCCATCCACTGGAAGCCAAAATCGAAGCAAGCTGTCCAGAGGGGGGGGGACGTCAGCGAAAAAATTTTTCTCTCCGATTGCTTTCAAATTCACCATACAGATGCAGAATTTCACGCTGAATCCGAATCTGGCCTCCGTTTTCTCATCCGATGGTTCGTTTGGGCGCTACACATCAAAACATCCCAAATTCTAACTCTGTCGTTTTTCACCAATGTCCCAAAATCTTAAATGGTGTCTCACATCTAAACGAAGACAGATAGGAACAAGCCGATTCTTTCATTGAATTTGTCTCACTCTTAGCTTTCAAACGAGCTATCGCACGACAAAATCCGTCCACTGGAAGCCAAAATCGAAGCAAGCTGTCCAGAGGGGGGGGACGTCAGCGAAAATTTTTTCTCTCCGATTTCGCTGGAAACATCCTTCCTAACCCAAAATTTCACGTAGATTCCGAATCTGGCCTCCGTTTTCTCATCCGATGCTTCGTTTGGGCGCTACACACCAAAACGTCCCAAATTCTAACTCTGTCGTTTTTTCGAAAAATGTTGAAAATTTTTTCTCTCCGATTGACTTGAAACTCACCATACAGATAAAGAATTTCACGCTGATTCCAAATCTGAAATCCGTTTTCCCATCCGATGCTTCGTTTTGAAGCTAGAGCCCAAAACGTCCCAAATTCTAACTCTGTCGTTTTTCACCAATGTCCCAAAATCTTAAATGGCGTCTCACATCTAAACGAAGACAGATAGGAACAAGCCGATTCTTTCATTGAATTTGTCTCACTCTTAGCTTTCAAACGAGCTATCGCACGACAAAATCCATCCACTGGAAGCCAAAATCGAAGCAAGCTGTCCAGAGGGGGGGGGACGTCAGCGAAAATTTTTCTCTCCGATTGCTGGAAATTCACCATTTCCATGCAGAATTTCACGCTGAATCCGAATCTGGCCTCCGTTTTCTCATCCGATGCTTCGTTTGGGCGCTACACACCAAAACGTCCCAAATTCTAACTCTGTCGTTTTTTCGAAAAATGTTGAAAATTTTTCTCGCCGATTGACTTGAAACTCTCCGACTGACATGAAACTCACCATACAGATAAAGAATTTGACGCTGATTCCAAATCTGAAATCCGTTTTCCCATCCGATGCTTCGTTTTGAAGCTAGAGCCCAAAACGTCCCAAATTCTAACTCTGTCGTTTTTCGCCAATGTCCCAAAATCTTAAATGGCGTCTCACATCTAAACGAAGACAGATAGGAACAAGCCGATTCTTTCATTGAATTTGTCTCACTCTTAGCTTTCAAACGAGCTATCGCACGACAAAATCCATCCACTGGAAGCCAAAATCGAAGCAAGCTGTCCAGAGGGGGGGGGACGTCAGCGAAAAAATTTTTCTCTCCGATTGCTTTCAAATTCACCATACAGATGCAGAATTTCACGCTGAATCCGAATCTGGCCTCCGTTTTCTCATCCGATGGTTCGTTTGGGCGCTACACATCAAAACATCCCAAATTCTAACTCTGTCGTTTTTCGACAATGTCCCAAAATCTTAAATGGTGTCTCACATCTAAACGAAGACAGATAGGAACAAGCCGATTCTTTCATTGAATTTGTCTCACTCTTAGCTTTCAAACGAGCTATCGCACGACAAAATCCGTCCACTGGAAGCCAAAATCGAAGCAAGCTGTCCAGAGGGGGGGGGACGTCAGCGAAAATTTTTTCTCTCCGATTTCGCTGGAAACATCCTTCCTAACCCAGAATTTCACGTAGATTCCGAATCTGGCCTCCGTTTTCTCATCCGATGCTTCGTTTGGGCGCTACACACCAAAACGTCCCAAATTCTAACTCTGTCGTTTTTTCGAAAAATGTTGAAAATTTTTTCTCTCCGATTGACTTGAAACTCACCATACAGATAAAGAATTTCACGCTGATTCCAAATCTGAAATCCGTTTTCCCATCCGATGCTTCGTTTTGAAGCTAGAGCCCAAAACGTCCCAAATTCTAACTCTGTCGTTTTTCACCAATGTCCCAAAATCTTAAATGGCGTCTCACATCTAAACGAAGACAGATAGGAACAAGCCGATTCTTTCACTGAATTTGTCTCACTCTTAGCTTTCAAACGAGCTATCGCACGACAAAATCCGTCCACTGGAAGCCAAAATCGAAGCAAGCTGTCCAGAGGGGGGGGGGACGTCAGCGAAAAATTTTTTCTCTCCGATTGCTTTCAAATTCACCATACAGATGCAGAATTTCACGCTGAATCCGAATCTGGCCTCCGTTTTCTCATCCGATGCTTCGTTTGGGCGCTACACACCAAAACGTCCCAAATTCTAACTCTGTCGTTTTTTCGAAAAATGTTGAAAATTTTTCTCGCCGATTGACTTGAAACTCTCCGACTGACATGAAACTCACCATACAGATAAAGAATTTGACGCTGATTCCAAATCTGAAATCCGTTTTCCCATCCGAGCCTTCGTTTTGAAGCTAGAGCCCAAAACGTCCCAAATTCTAACTCTGTCGTTTTTCACCAATGTCCCAAAATCTTAAATGGCGTCTCACATCTAAACGAAGACAGATAGGAACAAGCCGATTCTTTCATTGAATTTGTCTCACTCTTAGCTTTCAAACGAGCTATCGCACGACAAAATCCATCCACTGGAAGCCAAAATCGAAGCAAGCTGTCCAGAGGGGGGGGGACGTCAGCGAAAAAATTTTTCTCTCCGATTGCTTTCAAATTCACCATACAGATGCAGAATTTCACGCTGAATCCGAATCTGGCCTCCGTTTTCTCATCCGATGCTTCGTTTGGGCGCTACACACCAAAACGTCCCAAATTCTAACTCTGTCGTTTTTCACCAATGTCCCAAAATCTTAAATGGTGTCTCACATCTAAACGAAGACAGATAGGAACAAGCCGATTCTTTCATTGAATTTGTCTCACTCTTAGCTTTCAAACGAGCTATCGCACGACAAAATCCATCCACTGGAAGCCAAAATCGAAGCAAGCTGTCCAGAGGGGGGGGGGACGTCAGTGAAAATTTTTTCTCTCCGATTTCGCTGGAAACATCCTTCCTAACCCAAAATTTCACGTAGATTCCGAATCTGGCCTCCGTTTTCTCATCCGATGCTTCGTTTGGGCGCTACACACCAAAACGTCCCAAATTCTAACTCTGTCGTTTTTTCGAAAAATGTTGAAAATTTTTTCTCTCCGATTGACTTGAAACTCACCATACAGATAAAGAATTTCACGCTGATTCCAAATCTGAAATCCGTTTTCCCATCCGATGCTTCGTTTTGAAGCTACAGCCCAAAACGTCCCAAATTCTAACTCTGTCGTTTTTCGCCAATGTCCCAAAATCTTAAATGGCGTCTCACATCTAAACGAAGACAGATAGGAACAAGCCGATTCTTTCATTGAATTTGTCTCACTCTTAGCTTTCAAACGAGCTATCGCACGACAAAATCCATCCACTGGAAGCCAAAATCGAAGCAAGCTGTCCAGAGGGGGGGGGGACGTCAGCGAAAAATTTTTTCTCTCCGATTGAGCTGGAAATACACCATTTCCATGTAGAATTTCACGCTGAATCCGAATCTGGCCTCCGTTTTCTCATCCGATGCTTCGTTTGGGCGCTACACACCAAAACGTCCCAAATTCTAACTCTGTCGTTTTTTCGAAAAATGTTGAAAATTTTTCTCGCCGATTGACTTGAAACTCTCCGACTGACATGAAACTCACCATACAGATAAAGAATTTGACGCTGATTCCAAATCTGAAATCCGTTTTCCCATCCGAGCCTTCGTTTTGAAGCTAGAGCCCAAAACGTCCCAAATTCTAACTCTGTCGTTTTTCACCAATGTCCCAAAATCTTAAATGGCGTCTCACATCTAAACGAAGACAGATAGGAACAAGCCGATTCTTTCATTGAATTTGTCTCACTCTTAGCTTTCAAACGAGCTATCGCACGACAAAATCCATCCACTGGAAGCCAAAATCGAAGCAAGCTGTCCAGAGGGGGGGGGACGTCAGCGAAAAATTTTTTCTCTCCGATTGCTTTCAAATTCACCATACAGATGCAGAATTTCACGCTGAATCCGAATCTGGCCTCCGTTTTCTCATCCGATGGTTCGTTTGGGCGCTACACATCAAAACATCCCAAATTCTAACTCTGTCGTTTTTCGACAATGTTCCAAAATCTTAAATGGTGTCTCACATCTAAACGAAGACAGATAGGAACAAGCCGATTCTTTCATTGAATTTGTCTCACTCTTAGCTTTCAAACGAGCTATCGCACGACAAAATCCATCCACTGGAAGCCAAAATCGAAGCAAGCTGTCCAGAGGGGGGGGGGACGTCAGTGAAAATTTTTTCTCTCCGATTTCGCTGGAAACATCCTTCCTAACCCAAAATTTCACGTAGATTCCGAATCTGGCCTCCGTTTTCTCATCCGATGCTTCGTTTGGGCGCTACACACCAAAACGTCCCAAATTCTAACTCTGTCGTTTTTTCGAAAAATGTTGAAAATTTTTTCTCTCCGATTGACTTGAAACTCACCATACAGATAAAGAATTTCACGCTGATTCCAAATCTGAAATCCGTTTTCCCATCCGATGCTTCGTTTTGAAGCTAGAGCCCAAAACGTCCCAAATTCTAACTCTGTCGTTTTTCGCCAATGTCCCAAAATCTTAAATGGCGTCTCACATCTAAACGAAGACAGATAGGAACAAGCCGATTCTTTCACTGAATTTGTCTCACTCTTAGCTTTCAAACGAGCTATCGCACGACAAAATCCATCCACTGGAAGCCAAAATCGAAGCAAGCTGTCCAGAGGGGGGGGGACGTCAGCGAAAAATTTTTTCTCTCCGATTGAGCTGGAAATATACCATTTCCATGTAGAATTTCACGCTGAATCCGAATCTGGCCTCCGTTTTCTCATCCGATGCTTCGTTTGGGCGCTACACACCAAAACGTCCCAAATTCTAACTCTGTCGTTTTTTCGAAAAATGTTGAAAATTTTTCTCGCCGATTGACTTGAAACTCTCCGACTGACATGAAACTCACCATACAGATAAAGAATTTGACGCTGATTCCAAATCTGAAATCCGTTTTCCCATCCGAGCCTTCGTTTTGAAGCTAGAGCCCAAAACGTCCCAAATTCTAACTCTGTCGTTTTTCACCAATGTCCCAAAATCTTAAATGGCGTCTCACATCTAAACGAAGACAGATAGGAACAAGCCGATTCTTTCATTGAATTTGTCTCACTCTTAGCTTTCAAACGAGCTATCGCACGACAAAATCCATCCACTGGAAGCCAAAATCGAAGCAAGCTGTCCAGAGGGGGGGGGACGTCAGCGAAAAAATTTTTCTCTCCGATTGCTTTCAAATTCACCATACAGATGCAGAATTTCACGCTGAATCCGAATCTGGCCTCCGTTTTCTCATCCGATGGTTCGTTTGGGCGCTACACATCAAAACATCCCAAATTCTAACTCTGTCGTTTTTCGACAATGTTCCAAAATCTTAAATGGTGTCTCACATCTAAACGAAGACAGATAGGAACAAGCCGATTCTTTCATTGAATTTGTCTCACTCTTAGCTTTCAAACGAGCTATCGCACGACAAAATCCATCCACTGGAAGCCAAAATCGAAGCAAGCTGTCCAGAGGGGGGGGGACGTCAGTGAAAATTTTTTCTCTCCGATTTCGCTGGAAACATCCTTCCTAACCCAAAATTTCACGTAGATTCCGAATCTGGCCTCCGTTTTCTCATCCGATGCTTCGTTTGGGCGCTACACACCAAAACGTCCCAAATTCTAACTCTGTCGTTTTTTCGAAAAATGTTGAAAATTTTTTCTCTCCGATTGACTTGAAACTCACCATACAGATAAAGAATTTCACGCTGATTCCAAATCTGAAATCCGTTTTCCCATCCGATGCTTCGTTTTGAAGCTACAGCCCAAAACGTCCCAAATTCTAACTCTGTCGTTTTTCGCCAATGTCCCAAAATCTTAAATGGCGTCTCACATCTAAACGAAGACAGATAGGAACAAGCCGATTCTTTCACTGAATTTGTCTCACTCTTAGCTTTCAAACGAGCTATCGCACGACAAAATCCATCCACTGGAAGCCAAATTCGAAGCAAGCTGTCCAGAGGGGGGGGGAGTCAGCGAAAAATTTTTTCTCTCCGATTGAGCTGGAAATATACCATTTCCATGTAGAATTTGACGCTGAATCCGAATCTGGCCTCCGTTTTCCCATCCGATGCTTCGTTTGGGCGCTACACACCAAAACGTCCCAAATTCTAACTCTGTCGTTTTTTCGAAAAATGTTGAAAATTTTTCTCGCCGATTGACTTGAAACTCTCCGACTGACATGAAACTCACCATACAGATAAAGAATTTGACGCTGATTCCAAATCTGAAATCCGTTTTCCCATCCGAGCCTTCGTTTTGAAGCTAGAGCCCAAAACGTCCCAAATTCTAACTCTGTCGTTTTTCACCAATGTCCCAAAATCTTAAATGGCGTCTCACATCTAAACGAAGACAGATAGGAACAAGCCGATTCTTTCATTGAATTTGTCTCACTCTTAGCTTTCAAACGAGCTATCGCACGACAAAATCCATCCACTGGAAGCCAAAATCGAAGCAAGCTGTCCAGAGGGGGGGGGACGTCAGCGAAAAAATTTTTCTCTCCGATTGCTTTCAAATTCACCATACAGATGCAGAATTTCACGCTGAATCCGAATCTGGCCTCCGTTTTCTCATCCGATGGTTCGTTTGGGCGCTACACATCAAAACATCCCAAATTCTAACTCTGTCGTTTTTCGACAATGTTCCAAAATCTTAAATGGTGTCTCACATCTAAACGAAGACAGATAGGAACAAGCCGATTCTTTCATTGAATTTGTCTCACTCTTAGCTTTCAAACGAGCTATCGCACGACAAAATCCGTCCACTGGAAGCCAAAATCGAAGCAAGCTGTCCAGAGGGGGGGGGGACGTCAGTGAAAATTTTTTCTCTCCGATTTCGCTGGAAACATCCTTCCTAACCCAAAATTTCACGTAGATTCCGAATCTGGCCTCCGTTTTCTCATCCGATGCTTCGTTTGGGCGCTACACACCAAAACGTCCCAAATTCTAACTCTGTCGTTTTTTTCGAAAAATGTTGAAAATTTTTTCTCTCCGATTGACTTGAAACTCACCATACAGATAAAGAATTTCACGCTGATTCCAAATCTGAAATCCGTTTTCCCATCCGATGCTTCGTTTTGAAGCTAGAGCCCAAAACGTCCCAAATTCTAACTCTGTCGTTTTTTGCCAATGTCCCAAAATCTTAAATGGCGTCTCACATCTAAACGAAGACAGATAGGAACAAGCCGATTCTTTCACTGAATTTGTCTCACTCTTAGCTTTCAAACGAGCTATCGCACGACAAAATCCATCCACTGGAAGCCAAAATCGAAGCAAGCTGTCCAGAGGGGGGGGGACGTCAGCGAAAAATTTTTTCTCTCCGATTGAGCTGGAAATATACCATTTCCATGTAGAATTTCACGCTGAATCCGAATCTGGCCTCCGTTTTCCCATCCGATGCTTCGTTTGGGCGCTACACACCAAAACGTCCCAAATTCTAACTCTGTCGTTTTTTCGAAAAATGTTGAAAATTTTTCTCGCCGATTGACTTGAAACTCTCCGACTGACATGAAACTCACCATACAGATAAAGAATTTGACGCTGATTCCAAATCTGAAATCCGTTTTCCCATCCGATGCTTCGTTTTGAAGCTAGAGCCCAAAACGTCCCAAATTCTAACTCTGTCGTTTTTCACCAATGTCCCAAAATCTTAAATGGCGTCTCACATCTAAACGAAGACAGATAGGAACAAGCCGATTCTTTCATTGAATTTGTCTCACTCTTAGCTTTCAAACGAGCTATCGCACGACAAAATCCATCCACTGGAAGCCAAAATCGAAGCAAGCTGTCCAGAGGGGGGGGGACGTCAGCGAAAAAATTTTTCTCTCCGATTGCTTTCAAATTCACCATACAGATGCAGAATTTCACGCTGAATCCGAATCTGGCCTCCGTTTTCTCATCCGATGGTTCGTTTGGGCGCTACACATCAAAACATCCCAAATTCTAACTCTGTCGTTTTTCGACAATGTTCCAAAATCTTAAATGGTGTCTCACATCTAAACGAAGACAGATAGGAACAAGCCGATTCTTTCATTGAATTTGTCTCACTCTTAGCTTTCAAACGAGCTATCGCACGACAAAATCCATCCACTGGAAGCCAAAATCGAAGCAAGCTGTCCAGAGGGGGGGGGGACGTCAGTGAAAATTTTTTCTCTCCGATTTCGCTGGAAACATCCTTCCTAACCCAAAATTTCACGTAGATTCCGAATCTGGCCTCCGTTTTCTCATCCGATGCTTCGTTTGGGCGCTACACACCAAAACGTCCCAAATTCTAACTCTGTCGTTTTTTCGAAAAATGTTGAAAATTTTTTCTCTCCGATTGACTTGAAACTCACCATACAGATAAAGAATTTCACGCTGATTCCAAATCTGAAATCCGTTTTCCCATCCGATGCTTCGTTTTGAAGCTAGAGCCCAAAACGTCCCAAATTCTAACTCTGTCGTTTTTTCGCCAATGTCCCAAAATCTTAAATGGCGTCTCACATCTAAACGAAGACAGATAGGAACAAGCCGATTCTTTCACTGAATTTGTCTCACTCTTAGCTTTCAAACGAGCTATCGCACGACAAAATCCATCCACTGGAAGCCAAAATCGAAGCAAGCTGTCCAGAGGGGGGGGGGACGTCAGCGAAAAATTTTTTCTCTCCGATTGAGCTGGAAATATACCATTTCCATGTAGAATTTCACGCTGAATCCGAATCTGGCCTCCGTTTTCCCATCCGATGCTTCGTTTGGGCGCTACACACCAAAACGTCCCAAATTCTAACTCTGTCGTTTTTTTCGAAAAATGTTGAAAATTTTTCTCGCCGATTGACTTGAAACTCTCCGACTGACATGAAACTCACCATACAGATAAAGAATTTGACGCTGATTCCAAATCTGAAATCCGTTTTCCCATCCGAGCCTTCGTTTTGAAGCTAGAGCCCAAAACGTCCCAAATTCTAACTCTGTCGTTTTTCACCAATGTCCCAAAATCTTAAATGGCGTCTCACATCTAAACGAAGACAGATAGGAACAAGCCGATTCTTTCATTGAATTTGTCTCACTCTTAGCTTTCAAACGAGCTATCGCACGACAAAATCCATCCACTGGAAGCCAAAATCGAAGCAAGCTGTCCAGAGGGGGGGGGACGTCAGCGAAAAAATTTTTCTCTCCGATTGCTTTCAAATTCACCATACAGATGCAGAATTTCACGCTGAATCCGAATCTGGCCTCCGTTTTCTCATCCGATGGTTCGTTTGGGCGCTACACATCAAAACATCCCAAATTCTAACTCTGTCGTTTTTCGACAATGTTCCAAAATCTTAAATGGTGTCTCACATCTAAACGAAGACAGATAGGAACAAGCCGATTCTTTCATTGAATTTGTCTCACTCTTAGCTTTCAAACGAGCTATCGCACGACAAAATCCATCCACTGGAAGCCAAAATCGAAGCAAGCTGTCCAGAGGGGGGGGGACGTCAGTGAAAATTTTTTCTCTCCGATTTCGCTGGAAACATCCTTCCTAACCCAAAATTTCACGTAGATTCCGAATCTGGCCTCCGTTTTCTCATCCGATGCTTCGTTTGGGCGCTACACACCAAAACGTCCCAAATTCTAACTCTGTCGTTTTTTCGAAAAATGTTGAAAATTTTTTCTCTCCGATTGACTTGAAACTCACCATACAGATAAAGAATTTCACGCTGATTCCAAATCTGAAATCCGTTTTCCCATCCGATGCTTCGTTTTGAAGCTACAGCCCAAAACGTCCCAAATTCTAACTCTGTCGTTTTTTGCCAATGTCCCAAAATCTTAAATGGCGTCTCACATCTAAACGAAGACAGATAGGAACAAGCCGATTCTTTCACTGAATTTGTCTCACTCTTAGCTTTCAAACGAGCTATCGCACGACAAAATCCATCCACTGGAAGCCAAAATCGAAGCAAGCTGTCCAGAGGGGGGGGGGACGTCAGCGAAAAATTTTTTCTCTCCGATTGAGCTGGAAATATACCATTTCCATGTAGAATTTGACGCTGAATCCGAATCTGGCCTCCGTTTTCCCATCCGATGCTTCGTTTGGGCGCTACACACCAAAACGTCCCAAATTCTAACTCTGTCGTTTTTTCGAAAAATGTTGAAAATTTTTCTCGCCGATTGACTTGAAACTCTCCGACTGACATGAAACTCACCATACAGATAAAGAATTTGACGCTGATTCCAAATCTGAAATCCGTTTTCCCATCCGAGCCTTCGTTTTGAAGCTAGAGCCCAAAACGTCCCAAATTCTAACTCTGTCGTTTTTCACCAATGTCCCAAAATCTTAAATGGCGTCTCACATCTAAACGAAGACAGATAGGAACAAGCCGATTCTTTCATTGAATTTGTCTCACTCTTAGCTTTCAAACGAGCTATCGCACGACAAAATCCATCCACTGGAAGCCAAAATCGAAGCAAGCTGTCCAGAGGGGGGGGGACGTCAGCGAAAAAATTTTTCTCTCCGATTGCTTTCAAATTCACCATACAGATGCAGAATTTCACGCTGAATCCGAATCTGGCCTCCGTTTTCTCATCCGATGGTTCGTTTGGGCGCTACACATCAAAACATCCCAAATTCTAACTCTGTCGTTTTTCGACAATGTTCCAAAATCTTAAATGGTGTCTCACATCTAAACGAAGACAGATAGGAACAAGCCGATTCTTTCATTGAATTTGTCTCACTCTTAGCTTTCAAACGAGCTATCGCACGACAAAATCCATCCACTGGAAGCCAAAATCGAAGCAAGCTGTCCAGAGGGGGGGGGGACGTCAGTGAAAATTTTTTCTCTCCGATTTCGCTGGAAACATCCTTCCTAACCCAAAATTTCACGTAGATTCCGAATCTGGCCTCCGTTTTCTCATCCGATGCTTCGTTTGGGCGCTACACACCAAAACGTCCCAAATTCTAACTCTGTCGTTTTTTTCGAAAAATGTTGAAAATTTTTTCTCTCCGATTGACTTGAAACTCACCATACAGATAAAGAATTTCACGCTGATTCCAAATCTGAAATCCGTTTTCCCATCCGATGCTTCGTTTTGAAGCTACAGCCCAAAACGTCCCAAATTCTAACTCTGTCGTTTTTCACCAATGTCCCAAAATCTTAAATGGCGTCTCACATCTAAACGAAGACAGATAGGAACAAGCCGATTCTTTCATTGAATTTGTCTCACTCTTAGCTTTCAAACGAGCTATCGCACGACAAAATCCATCCACTGGAAGCCAAAATCGAAGCAAGCTGTCCAGAGGGGGGGGGACGTCAGCGAAAATTTTTTCTCTCCGATTGAGCTGGAAATATACCATTTCCATGTAGAATTTCACGCTGAATCCGAATCTGGCCTCCGTTTTCCCATCCGATGCTTCGTTTGGGCGCTACACACCAAAACGTCCCAAATTCTAACTCTGTCGTTTTTTCGAAAAATGTTGAAAATTTTTCTCGCCGATTGACTTGAAACTCTCCGATTGACTTGAAACTCACCATACAGATAAAGAATTTGACGCTGATTCCAAATCTGAAATCCGTTTTCCCATCCGAGCCTTCGTTTTGAAGCTAGAGCCCAAAACGTCCCAAATTCTAACTCTGTCGTTTTTCACCAATGTCCCAAAATCTTAAATGGCGTCTCACATCTAAACGAAGACAGATAGGAACAAGCCGATTCTTTCATTGAATTTGTCTCACTCTTAGCTTTCAAACGAGCTATCGCACGACAAAATCCATCCACTGGAAGCCAAAATCGAAGCAAGCTGTCCAGAGGGGGGGGGACGTCAGCGAAAAAATTTTTCTCTCCGATTGCTTTCAAATTCACCATACAGATGCAGAATTTCACGCTGAATCCGAATCTGGCCTCCGTTTTCTCATCCGATGGTTCGTTTGGGCGCTACACATCAAAACATCCCAAATTCTAACTCTGTCGTTTTTCGACAATGTTCCAAAATCTTAAATGGTGTCTCACATCTAAACGAAGACAGATAGGAACAAGCCGATTCTTTCATTGAATTTGTCTCACTCTTAGCTTTCAAACGAGCTATCGCACGACAAAATCCATCCACTGGAAGCCAAAATCGAAGCAAGCTGTCCAGAGGGGGGGGGGACGTCAGTGAAAATTTTTTCTCTCCGATTTCGCTGGAAACATCCTTCCTAACCCAAAATTTCACGTAGATTCCGAATCTGGCCTCCGTTTTCTCATCCGATGCTTCGTTTGGGCGCTACACACCAAAACGTCCCAAATTCTAACTCTGTCGTTTTTTCGAAAAATGTTGAAAATTTTTTCTCTCCGATTGACTTGAAACTCACCATACAGATAAAGAATTTCACGCTGATTCCAAATCTGAAATCCGTTTTCCCATCCGATGCTTCGTTTTGAAGCTACAGCCCAAAACGTCCCAAATTCTAACTCTGTCGTTTTTCGCCAATGTCCCAAAATCTTAAATGGCGTCTCACATCTAAACGAAGACAGATAGGAACAAGCCGATTCTTTCACTGAATTTGTCTCACTCTTAGCTTTCAAACGAGCTATCGCACGACAAAATCCATCCACTGGAAGCCAAAATCGAAGCAAGCTGTCCAGAGGGGGGGGGACGTCAGCGAAAAATTTTTTCTCTCCGATTGAGCTGGAAATATACCATTTCCATGTAGAATTTGACGCTGAATCCGAATCTGGCCTCCGTTTTCCCATCCGATGCTTCGTTTGGGCGCTACACACCAAAACGTCCCAAATTCTAACTCTGTCGTTTTTTCGAAAAATGTTGAAAATTTTTCTCGCCGATTGACTTGAAACTCTCCGACTGACATGAAACTCACCATACAGATAAAGAATTTGACGCTGATTCCAAATCTGAAATCCGTTTTCCCATCCGAGCCTTCGTTTTGAAGCTAGAGCCCAAAACGTCCCAAATTCTAACTCTGTCGTTTTTCACCAATGTCCCAAAATCTTAAATGGCGTCTCACATCTAAACGAAGACAGATAGGAACAAGCCGATTCTTTCATTGAATTTGTCTCACTCTTAGCTTTCAAACGAGCTATCGCACGACAAAATCCATCCACTGGAAGCCAAAATCGAAGCAAGCTGTCCAGAGGGGGGGGGACGTCAGCGAAAAAATTTTTCTCTCCGATTGCTTTCAAATTCACCATACAGATGCAGAATTTCACGCTGAATCCGAATCTGGCCTCCGTTTTCTCATCCGATGGTTCGTTTGGGCGCTACACATCAAAACATCCCAAATTCTAACTCTGTCGTTTTTCGACAATGTTCCAAAATCTTAAATGGTGTCTCACATCTAAACGAAGACAGATAGGAACAAGCCGATTCTTTCATTGAATTTGTCTCACTCTTAGCTTTCAAACGAGCTATCGCACGACAAAATCCATCCACTGGAAGCCAAAATCGAAGCAAGCTGTCCAGAGGGGGGGGGACGTCAGTGAAAATTTTTTCTCTCCGATTTCGCTGGAAACATCCTTCCTAACCCAAAATTTCACGTAGATTCCGAATCTGGCCTCCGTTTTCTCATCCGATGCTTCGTTTGGGCGCTACACACCAAAACGTCCCAAATTCTAACTCTGTCGTTTTTTCGAAAAATGTTGAAAATTTTTTCTCTCCGATTGACTTGAAACTCACCATACAGATAAAGAATTTCACGCTGATTCCAAATCTGAAATCCGTTTTCCCATCCGATGCTTCGTTTTGAAGCTACAGCCCAAAACGTCCCAAATTCTAACTCTGTCGTTTTTCGCCAATGTCCCAAAATCTTAAATGGCGTCTCACATCTAAACGAAGACAGATAGGAACAAGCCGATTCTTTCACTGAATTTGTCTCACTCTTAGCTTTCAAACGAGCTATCGCACGACAAAATCCATCCACTGGAAGCCAAAATCGAAGCAAGCTGTCCAGAGGGGGGGGGACGTCAGCGAAAAAATTTTTCTCTCCGATTGCTTTCAAATTCACCATACAGATGCAGAATTTCACGCTGAATCCGAATCTGGCCTCCGTTTTCTCATCCGATGCTTCGTTTGGGCGCTACACACCAAAACGTCCCAAATTCTAACTCTGTCGTTTTTTCGAAAAATGTTGAAAATTTTTCTCGCCGATTGACTTGAAACTCTCCGACTGACATGAAACTCACCATACAGATAAAGAATTTGACGCTGATTCCAAATCTGAAATCCGTTTTCCCATCCGAGCCTTCGTTTTGAAGCTAGAGCCCAAAACGTCCCAAATTCTAACTCTGTCGTTTTTCACCAATGTCCCAAAATCTTAAATGGCGTCTCACATCTAAACGAAGACAGATAGGAACAAGCCGATTCTTTCATTGAATTTGTCTCACTCTTAGCTTTCAAACGAGCTATCGCACGACAAAATCCATCCACTGGAAGCCAAAATCGAAGCAAGCTGTCCAGAGGGGGGGGGGACGTCAGCGAAAAAATTTTTCTCTCCGATTGCTTTCAAATTCACCATACAGATGCAGAATTTCACGCTGAATCCGAATCTGGCCTCCGTTTTCTCATCCGATGCTTCGTTTGGGCGCTACACACCAAAACGTCCCAAATTCTAACTCTGTCGTTTTTTCGACAATGTTCCAAAATCTTAAATGGTGTCTCACATCTAAACGAAGACAGATAGGAACAAGCCGATTCTTTCATTGAATTTGTCTCACTCTTAGCTTTCAAACGAGCTATCGCACGACAAAATCCATCCACTGGAAGCCAAAATCGAAGCAAGCTGTCCAGAGGGGGGGGGGACGTCAGTGAAAATTTTTTCTCTCCGATTTCGCTGGAAACATCCTTCCTAACCCAAAATTTCACGTAGATTCCGAATCTGGCCTCCGTTTTCTCATCCGATGCTTCGTTTGGGCGCTACACACCAAAACGTCCCAAATTCTAACTCTGTCGTTTTTTCGAAAAATGTTGAAAATTTTTTCTCTCCGATTGACTTGAAACTCACCATACAGATAAAGAATTTCACGCTGATTCCAAATCTGAAATCCGTTTTCCCATCCGATGCTTCGTTTTGAAGCTAGAGCCCAAAACGTCCCAAATTCTAACTCTGTCGTTTTTCGCCAATGTCCCAAAATCTTAAATGGCGTCTCACATCTAAACGAAGACAGATAGGAACAAGCCGATTCTTTCACTGAATTTGTCTCACTCTTAGCTTTCAAACGAGCTATCGCACGACAAAATCCATCCACTGGAAGCCAAAATCGAAGCAAGCTGTCCAGAGGGGGGGGGGACGTCAGCGAAAAATTTTTTCTCTCCGATTGAGCTGGAAATATACCATTTCCATGTAGAATTTGACGCTGAATCCGAATCTGGCCTCCGTTTTCCCATCCGATGCTTCGTTTGGGCGCTACACACCAAAACGTCCCAAATTCTAACTCTGTCGTTTTTTCGAAAAATGTTGAAAATTTTTTCTCGCCGATTGCCTTGAAACTCACCATACAGATAAAGAATTTCACGCTGATTCCAAATCTGAAATCCGTTTTCCCATCCGAGCCTTCGTTTTGAAGCTACAGCCCAAAACGTCCCAAATTCTAACTCTGTCGTTTTTCGCCAATGTCCCAAAATCTTAAATGGCGTCTCACATCTAAACGAAGACAGATAGGAACAAGCCGATTCTTTCACTGAATTCGTCTCACTCTTAGCTTTCAAACGAGCTATCGCACGACAAAATCCGTCCACTGGAAGCCAAAATCGAAGCAAGCTGTCCAGAGAGGGGGGGACGTCAGCGAAAAATTTTTTCTCTCCGATTGCTTTCAAATTCACCATACAGATGCAGAATTTCACGCTGAATCCGAATCTGGCCTCCGTTTTCTCATCCGAGGCTTCGTTTGGGCCCTACACACCAAAACGTCCCACATTTTAACTCTGCCAAAATTTTGAAGAAACAGTTTTTCTCGCCGATTGAGCTGGAAATCACACCACAGATGCAGAATTTTACGCTGAATCCGAATCTGGCAGCCATTTCACCATCCACGACAACCTAGACGGTCGCCCATGTCAACCTAGACGGTCGCCCACGTCAACCTAGACGGTCGCCCACGTCAACCTGGACGGTCGCCCAAGTCAACCAGGCGGTCGGACCAACTCACTCGAGTCTCACACTCTGTCGTTGCAGAGGGGGGGGGAGTCAGCGAACATGTTGTGAACCCACCTGGCCGGCACACCACGACAGACTCTGTCGTTCCAGAGGGGGTGGAGGGGGGGAGGGGGGGCGCGCTGTGTTTATTCTGGACCTTTTGTTACTACTGTGGTTGTACCTCTCCCTCACTCTGCGACCAAGTTCATCCCAGCAGTGCTCGATGGGGTAGAGGTCGGGAGAACGTGAGGGCCATTCCAAGGTTGGGATTCCACTGCTTGCTATCCTGTTAGAGACCACTGAAGCGCGATGGGGCCTTGCGTTGTCATCCTGAAAAATCAATTGATTCGATGTCACTGCTGGAACCACGACCGGTGTCACGATCTCGTCGGCATATCGCTGTTCTGTCAATGTTCCTTTCACTACGATTGCTGGTGTTTTTCCATTGTGCCAGATACCGGCCCAAACTGGTCGTGTTCTTTGACGCAACATGGAGCAAATCGTTCACTTGGCAAGCGATGAACACGGATCTGACCATCGTTGAAATCGAGAGTAAACCTCGATTCATCAGTCCAGAGCACACGTTCCCACTGACTGTCACTCCACGACTGATGACCTTGACACCACGTCACTCGTCTCCTTCGATCTTCCAGGCTCAGCGGAATTCTCACAGCGGGTCGTCGAGACTGTATACCAGCTTCTCGCAATCTTCGATATGCAGTTCGAACGCTACAGGCAACGTTCCCAGCAACCTTCCAGTACGCAATTAGCTTCGGGACGGACACATCTGTTTCTTTTAGCAGATAAAACTAAGCGTGCATCTGTCCGCTTGGATGATACCCTTGGTCTTCCTGATCCTTTCTTCTTACATTTCCTTCTGCTTTCTAACGACACCACCACCTCCATACAACGACCCTTGAAATTTTCAATTCTTTCGCAACAGTTGTAGAACTTTGCCCACAACGCATCATTCCAATTGCCATTCCTCTGGTAAAGTTATCGTGTGCCATTTCATAAGTCAAATCTGGTCAGCAGTAGGTGGTGATTCTGTTCAACTTCTAGCTGTTACTGTGATCAATATCAAATTTTGAAATTTGATGGTCCTATATCATTTCCCTTATCATATGGAGTTCAATGGTGATACAGAAAGCGAGATATCATCTCAAACCATAGAAAAAATGAAACAAACTACCATTCAAGTCAATGATAGTTGGTTTAATTATTTATGTCAGTGAGTATACTTACTACGTGCTTGGCATAAAAGTCCTAAACATTTAAGAAATCTTTATCAAACCTAGTACATTTCCTAAATTTTTACTAAATATTTAGCAAACTTTCCAAACTTCCACAAAATATTTGGCAAATTTTCTGAACTTTTACGAAATGTCTAGTAAATATTTTGTAAATTTTTCAAACTTTTACAAAACATTTAGCAAATAATTTTTAGCTTTTATAATATGTTTAGTAAAGAATAAACAAATTTTATCCTACTTCATAGGCGATTACGAAACATTTGCAAATTTGAATTCATGAAAAATATCTTCTTGTATGAAATGTTTTATACTTATCAAATAGAAAACCAAAACAATTATAATTCGGCAAAAGGATAGCTAGTAAAACGCTCTGCTCGAATTATTCATGCTCAAAATCGTTCAAAATCCATACGGCACATAAAACTGCATGACTGGAATAAAATGACTGATCTTACTAAAATTATACTTTGAACGATAACATTCATAGATCCCTGCTCCCCAAAGTAAACAGCAGAAGGAATGGATATCCTTCAAAAATACAATTTTTCATACGTATTTGGAAAATGAACAAAGTTTTACCACCATATACGAGGATGACGTTTATGTAGTAGCACACATCGAACGATCCGATACAAATAATTTTTATGAATATCACTTTTACCAACATAAAGGAAATTTCTCTATCCGGATTTGATCATTCTTCACTTGAAAATCCTTCCAACCAGAAAGCATGCCCACAGCCCGAATATGTATTTCACGTCATCTGAAACACTGTCATTTCGAGTCAAACACCGTCGCACCGTTATCAGTTACCGGTGCATTTTTAAGAATAGAGGTGATATCACGAAAAATTTACAGTTCAACGGAGAAACAGTCACTACCAAATGAAGTTTGAAGCGATGATACGAGGTCACTGAAAAAAACATCTTCGCGGTTGGACCACAACACGGTTGTCCGAATCTGATGATCGCTGGGACGTTGCGAGTATGAGAGATCTACGGATAAAGAATAATTCCAGTAGTTTTCGGGGTTAATTAGCTCACAAGACAAGACGGAAAAGCAACCGAATGTAGGTCAGGTATTGAGTCATCGATGCACAGATAAGATAAGACGAGTCTGCACAGCCTCAGCAATCAACACCTGTGAAAAAGAAGACAAATCTTGTGATGTGCAGAGCAGAATTATCATACTTAACGTATCTTAATTAACATTCTATGGGTAGGTCTACTCAAAGTTTAGAAGAGAAATCATTTATAGTAATTTTAGGTGTTACAGTAAAGACTATTAAGAAAACTGCTTTTGGATCATTTCATCTCTGACAATGTGGGAAGCGATATTCTTAGGAATTTTGATAGCAAATGAAGATATTCAAGAGTGGTTGAATTGTGATCATCAACAATTTATCAATTATTTTTTTTAATCAATACTTTTAGTATTTATCAATAATTTTATTTTGATATTCAAGTACCGGTAACTGTTTTTTAAAAAATGCAATCTGCAAATAAAAACAGAGCCTTACCGAGATGTACCCTATTACCGACTGCTTGTCAACCGTTCATGCGATGAAGATAGTCAGGAATGCTTGAATTTTTATTATAACATTTAATTACTATTTATATACTTATTTATATAATTACCGCACATGTAATTATATTTTGATATTCAAACAATTTGTTTAAAATCACAATCTGCAAACACATACACACGTAATGTCATCTTGTCTACCGCTTATATGACAGCATCTCTGCAGGTAATTCATGGTGGGCCTACAACTAACATGTGACCATAATAGCTAGGGCTACGATGATATTGAAAAGTGCGAAGCATGATTTGTAATAAGTAAACACAAATTGAATAAATGAGTAGCAATGAGTTTGTACTTTGATTGTTTTATATTTATCGTAAAGCATGAAAAATTATTGATTTTGCAAAACTAAACCTATTGTTGGACTGCAACGCATAACTGATCTTTATTACAGTGTGCATGTAGCCTACAACGTGCAATCCGTCGTGTAGCATCTATGCCTTTTGTGTGCTTGATCATTTTTCTTAAACGACTCGAAATGTCAAACCATTTTCTAAAATGTGGCAATTCTGAAAAAATTAATTGAATATCATAGGCGGTAGCTACAGGTTTTCAATTCAACATATATAAAATGGAAATAGTGACCTATTTAAGCAAGTTTCCTTGATGGATCCATCTTTCAGAAAATAGATTAAATTGCATAACTTAAGCAGATATCGAATAGCTCAATAGTTTGTCCGCATTGATAAAAACATTCTCCATCTAAAAATTTTGCAGTCCTGAAATAGAACTTTATGACTTACAGCATATTTAACTGTTTCAAATTTTTTTTCAATTATTTGTCATCCAAATATTGATACTATTGCAAAAGTATGCTACATATCTAAATATTGAAGTGCCAAATTATGGTTTTAATGCGCTAATAAAGTCCTTTCGTGCTCATAGTTTCTAAGGTTTTTAGCATGCAACTATTTTGTCTCAACATAACCAGATGTTTGTGCTATTTTCAATGTAGGGAATCAGAAATTACGAATTTAAAAACAATGTATTACCATTTCAACATATTCCAATTTGATTATGATTCTTTTGACGACACAATCAACTTTTGATCGATTTTTCAACGAGAAACGTCGTCGTGAAAACTGATATACATGCACATTCTCATATTAAATTCAAAGTGAATAAGCCTTGGGCATGTGACATCATTTGTGTGATGAAAAACCCAAGTAAAACGATGTGTTTCTCGATAGCTATAATATTTATATATAAATAGATATTATAGCTGTCAAGAAACACATCACTTTACTTGGGTTTTCGATTACACAAATGAATTCAAAGTATTGGTAGGACTCCTAAAATGTGATAAGTCTGCTAAGAGGAACTAAGAGGAATTGAGATATTTTGTTATCAGTAAATTAAATTAAGTATGACGCTAGTAGCTCTTTAGTATTTGAAAAATTAAGAGCAGATATAGCAGTAGTCAATAATAGAAATGTCTCTAGGCTACGTGTTCATGGTCAATAAACCCAAATGCATGATCAAATCTCTCCTTTGATTTTGTTTTCGGGATTTCCAAATACATGTACCTAGACTTGCAGTTAAATGCTGAAACTAAGTTGACAAAATAAATTTAGAAACATTTAGAAGCTTACCCTTTTTCTGTAGTTTGATCCAAGAGGTGCATTTTTAATTCTGATGCAAAATCAAAGGAACTTGATGGCTTCATTGACTGGAAGAACTCACTGACTACATGCGAGTGTTCATTTTCGAATTGTGCTCCATGTTGTGCATGATAACTAAGCAAGATGATGAAAAAACGTAGACGATCACAAAACCGACGATGAATAAATAAAGGTGTGTAAGTAGAAATATCCTCTTGATGCGCTGACTTTTGTAATATTAAGCAATTAGCGTAAACACGGGTTCGATAGACCACGAGAACGAAGAGTGCACAAGCTACTGCGCCTTGCGCAGCTTTCTGTCCCACGTGATGGGCGGATAATAATTATTAAGCAGGGACGCTGAGTCACAGGTATCAACAGTTCGCAGCGAGAGAATATTTACGTTGCTCTTCAGTCATGGCTCGCGAATGCGGCCACGACCAGGCTGCCAACAATGTGACCGAACTTCCTCAGCTGCGTGCGCGTGGCGAATTTCCTTAATATAGTGACGGAAAGTTATAGAAGCGAGATATGATTACGCAGACTGAGCGAGATGCTTATGCAATTGGTTGGTTCAGTTGCATACTGATTTAATAATATCATCAGTTTTGCAAATTTCTAGCTAAGTAATTTAGCGAACACACGAGCAAACTGATCAAAGTCGACTTGCTGATGGGCATGGTATCGAACTTAGAAACTTCAATAAATGTTTCAATTTGAGGAGCAAAATGTGTGCCGATAGAACTGCTTAGGCTCCCTTAATATTGAAAATATATGTCATGTGTAGGCCAAATATTGTTGACCTGTTCGTCAGTATTGACTGATGTTGTTGCCATTGTAGCTACAGTGTACATATGAATGTGAAAGATGATGAAAACTGAGTAGAAGAAGAAGAAAAGGGGAACGAGTGAGTGAGTGAGAAAGAGAGAGAGAGAGTAGTGATGAAGTGACCGGAAGATTTATTTTATACACACCATTTCATCAAATATAAATAGGCATATATAAAATACTCGAAATAATAGTAGACATGCACATTTCAGGCCGTACATGTTTCATATATCGATATCCATGGAAATAACATTTATGCACTCTCTTTAAGATTTGAAAGAAATTGGTGGTGCCATCATAGAAAAATATCAACAGTTTCCTGACAATTATTCCATTTTTCAATCATTTAATCAAATTTAATGACAAAAAAATCAGCCAGTTATCAACGACGCAAAACTGTGATATACAGACTTTATTATTGGGTATTTCTTGTGACGTTGCATTTCTATTCTATTGAGAGATGATTGTAATCAGAGTTTATGAGAGCGGATGATCATCCTTGTGATAGGCATGAGTTCAAAAAATTGTACGGGTGAAGTCACCGCACATTGAAATCACCATGCAATTAAAACCGCCTTTTACGACAGTTACTCATAGGCCGATCCCGCCTATTGCAAGATTTTTCTTTCATTAAACTTAGTAGATGCAAAAAATCATTTGTTTGGATAACCAAGCAAATATTACCCAGGCATTTGATAAACGTTTTCTAAATTTCTAACAATTCGTTAAAGTCGACTTACATACAAAATAAAACAAATATTTGTTAGGCATTTGTTACACACTTCTTAAATTTGTTAAATTTCCAAAACGTTTGTTAAACTATTCAAATCTTATAAATTTTCCAAGTAAATATCAAATATTTGGTAAAGTTCACAAGTTTTTTTTCTCGGGAAGTTCCCTTGTTGATATAATTGAAATAATTTACTACCTGTATGGAAATATCTAAAATACTCTAATTTTCCAAATTCTACTGAAAGAAAAACAAATGCATATGAATTTTAAAAAAACGATTTACTATTGCAAAAACATGGACAGATGAAAATTACAATAGGCCTAAATTCGGTCCATGGGAAAGGGATAAAAACAATTAGTGTAACAGACAACAAACACACTGCTCAATACAGTCTTACCAAAAAACTTTAAAATCACTTAAATCTTCTTTGAAAGTTAGTATTCCTTGGGTTCTGGTGGTAGTTCCTGTTGTCGGAGGGGATAGTTTGCAAACAATATCAGTTATTTTAACCGTCGAAGTGTCTCGAGTATCGGGAAAGAAGAATGCAGATGGTGTTGTCTTGTTCTGTTTCATGAATTTGACTGTGATGTTGGGATCATCATTAGTGTCTTCAACATGACCAACAAAGTTTTTCGTTCCTCTTTTCGATGAATCTACAGAAACAATGACATAATTTCCAGATTCGACTTGATGACTATATTGAATCGCTTCTGTGTCTTCGTCTTCAGATTCAAATATAACAGATGGTACTTGAAGGCTTTTGCTGGAGGTTCCTGCTTCCCCTTGCGCAATTTTTGAGTGGCTGATCAGACATCCCATCATGCTTTACCAGGCGTATGCTTTCTCGAATATCATCTGTCGACGACACTTTCAATTTGTTTTTTCTAATATAATTTCGAACCATATTGTAGGCAGTCACACTTTCACGCAATTCGATGTCTGACTGAGATCGATGTGATTCCAGCAGAAATACACTCTTAAGTTAGTCAGCTATTGTAATAATAACCGCTGTTCCTAGGCAACTGCAGATCCACAATGCCTCAGACAGTCATGATTCGATGCAGACGAAAACAGATGCTCGGAACACGCTCACACCCTCACACAATGGATTACGCACGTGCACACACACAGATTGCTACAATATGCTTTACTTGTGAATTTGAGTTCCTATCAAAATTATCCAAGACCGTGAACAGTCTACATACAACCGAGTATGCTTATATTCAATCATTCCAATCTTTACCACATCGGGAAATCCAACCTTTGCCCCAAACCACCTCGATTACCAAACCTTCATTTTACAAGTTTTCAAATAACCCTGAAGTTCATCGCGGGCTACGATCATATTTTTAAGACGTTCTAATCCAATATTCTGCAAAAATGGATGACTTCAATTAATTTTTCATAACCAAAAATACTTACAGAATAAAATTCTTAAAAGTTTCAAAAAAGTCGGAAAATCAATCTTTTGTATGCCACAGCGAATGTAGAAACAGCACAAACATAATTTTTTGTTTATAGAGGTTTCTAATGGTAATGTTTATGTGACTTCATGCTAGAATGAATTAGTCTTCTTGTTTCCGCTGTGATGGCACTTCCAACCTTTGCCCCACTCCAATCTTTACCTCACCTTCCCCTAACTACGGGATATTGACGCACATCCACCTTATTTGCGGGGATCTGAATATAGACCTACACTTGATTCTACAGCCTAGTTGAGATTTAATAGCGCTGATGAAGTGTATGCAGACTCAGGATAAAATTAACGTGCATTCATAATAAACCTCAAATTCAAAATGAAGAGTTGAGGTGGGACCAATATGGCCACCCCGAAGGTTGTCATCAAAATAAGTGATGATTAAAATGCATTGCCCATTTTACCCACATGCAGTGATAGGCTATTTTATAGGAGTGGGCTCCCGTTAGATCGACCGACTCCGGTACGCCTTCGTTAACACGAACTCGGCCCGGTAAACGGGTCGTTCCTACCAACACGTAGCACAATTAATGTAGGTTCACCAAACGGAAAGTCACTCGTGGGCCTTAATGGAAACTAGATAATTCATTTCCATGCAATACTCGAGGAGACAGTTATCCTTTGCCTCGAGAATCAATCTAAACAGAATGAGGTCGAGGCTTGACCAAATAAGCGTCCGTAGTGATAAAATGGTGGGATTTTTGCATGTCTTACTTCCTTAGTGCGTAGCCTACGTGTCTCCATCAAATCATCCGTGCTGCCACATAGACAACGATGATCATGCTCTCTATCGAATCTGAAGATCATTCGTGTGGTCCTGAGCTAGAAACCGAAAAACTCAAATTTCTCATATTAGTCCCCTGCCGACTTTAGTCCTGTCTCCAATAGAGTGTGCACTACAGAGAAACTTTCAGTGTAACTTATGCCTACTTGATTTTTTTACTTTAATATACTTACATTTTGCATGAAAACGAGGGTGGTCGTAAATAAGTATACAGCCTAGGTTCTAGGCTACTAAGGCCTATTCTTCCCCCCACATTTTCAGTTCACATTCACTTTCTTTCGCTCATAATTGTAGTCTCATTTCATGACCACCGTCGCAAGAGCGTTGATTGAGAAATATTCCTCTGGTTTGGTGAAAATTTGTGATACTTGTTTTGTCATTCATAATTCCACGAAGATCATGATCACAACTATGTCTGAAATTTGCTTTCGAATCTCATATTCTAGCTGCCAGGGGACCAATTGTTCATACAGGGTTCAACTAGACCTTCTCAGTGCTGCTTGTGCACAATCTTCTCCTTAAGCCAGTGACTAAGCTCGACGAACTTTGGTAGAATCGGAAAAATTTGTAAATGTAGGGGTGTGGAAGAATGGAAGTACCGCAAATAGCATCTACTAAAACGCATCTGATTCCGACTCCAGGAAACTAGTGAACCGCAGACATGGTCACGTGGGCTACAGTGCCTGGTAGTTCAATTTAATCAACGACTAAATATATCTCTCACATGGTTTAACCAATTCGACATTGACTTATCAACTTCAGACAATATTTAATTATCTATAAATTTCAAGTCCCAGAAGCAGCCACTGTCCAAGCTAGTCGATCTCTACCCAGCCAAGTATATCGATTTTCCAGCCTATGTATGATCATTCTTATCCCATAGGCCACCCATTTTCATGCGCAGTTTCAATACCCGGAAATAGATTATTCAAGCAGGAAACAGCTCCACGGAGTTGCTTAATTTTCATCATTTACTATGTGTATAAATGATCTGACCATTACGTACCTACCAATTCAATGTAGGCATTTCAATATTTTACACGTTCGTTTGATTAACTTTAATTTTATCTACCAGCTTTTCAGTTTCCATGCCAATGTGTAGCTCCTGCTAGTCAGTAATTGTATTCAAACTCCCTTAGCTCCGGAGAGAAGTTTTTCAACTCCAATACAAATTCACAGACTTCCATTATCTTGGAGCAACACACAACAAAAGAAAATCAGTTTTGTCTTAATGAAGTGAACGTTTCGATAGGAAGGCAAAGTAGCCCGATACTTAGGCAAGTATCTATGCAGCATCTAGATGACACAATGTAGAAACATAAACTCTATTCTTACATGCATCCACACGTGCACCTATAATTAGCAAGTCACACTAATTGATAGAGGCCTGCAGTTGTAGAAAATTTACCCTCAACACGACAGAATGCTCTTCTGACAAAACACGAGCACGAAATTCATGTCGCATGCGCTAACACGAAATTTATCTTGCGCGTAATCTAGCTACAACATAGAGGTAATTCATTAAAATAGATTACTGGAAGAGACTGTCAGATTAAAGAAATTGCGAAGTAATTTGAAAAAGATCCATGATGTCGAAAAGGCTGTTATGTGATCGACCTAATAAAAGGCTCAAGCTGTTCTCCGTTTCTTGTGACAAATCCCGCTGCTGAAAACGTACACTCGCTCGTAAGCGGGAGTGGATGGGGTGACAACAATGACGCAGGTGCACTGCTCAGGTTCGGATACTGGGCAGCTCGTTCACCTCACTGCCGCATCTCTGGAGGGTCTGCCCAGGAGGCAGATGTTCGTGGATCGGCCATGTGTGTTAGATCAAAGATCGGCAATGATAAAATGTTATCATTTTATTTTTGAAAAATGATATAGAGTGATATCATCAAACATTTTTGTTCGATTATGTTTTCTTATCATAGATTCTCCATATTTTGTACTGAAGCAAATTTAGTTTCTTTCGTTTGTTCTACCAATGTCCTTCCCCACTGGTTGATTCATGTAGCGAAAAGCAACAGGCTATTGTCTGTCAGTCTGTCTATCACACAGATTGTCAAACAATGCTAGTTTAAAAACACTAGCTTGAATTTGTTGTTTCTGACTTGTCTTAGTTTCTATAATACGAGCATAATATAAGCTTATGAATAAATCATTAGTAATATGTGAACGAGGCTTCGAACTTTGGAAATACGGGTACGGTCAAAGCTCGACATTTCGGACTTGGATAATTATGATTCTGGTTAATAAAGACCGCCGTTTTCTAGGATTAGCTCTACATGCACAGTGTATACACGTATCTTATATATTGCTGGTTACTTCAGACTTCCAGTTGGCTATGATTGAGCATTGAACTCATTAATAACTGTCTTGATGTTTTTGAAGTCTTGACTGTAATCTAAATATTTTTAGCCTTTTTTCGTACTTAAGATACTGTTGGCCTAAACAACTGCACATTGTAGGCTTATTTGTAATTCGAGTGTATAAAGCTTAAATCAAAACTTGCGATGTATAATCGAATCAAGACACGACACGGTCAAAAAATTCGAAGGATCCAGGAAACGGAAGATACCAAAGTTAAACAACTACCCTAGTGGATAATCCTGTAAATAATTAGGTAATTAAAAGTCATGAACGAATGAATATAAATTAATACTAACAACATAGAGTAACCTACTCCAATATAGAGTAGGGACTGAAATACGTAAAAAGGCTGGTCGACTCAACTGAAGACGGTAAGGGAAATAAATTAATACTTATAAACGATTTTATTTTATCATATAAGAACTGAAATAAGAGTTCGTCATGGACCTGACGAGAAGCTAACTTAAAATAACAAAAGGAGAAAATAAGAAACCTAAAAAACCCAAAATTAAGTTTGCTATGTATGGAGTCATCAGGGAGGAACAATGTGGCTGTATGAAGCAAGGTTTCGGCCCCTAACCTCCAACCTATACCACATGGCGGGGCCAGGCCAACCATATCGAATGTACGACATGGAAGGTCTCTCCAAGCCTGAGGAAACATAGCAGAACCTAATCGAAAATAATTTTTTTTGGAATTTATTAGGACAAAAGGAAGCACATGAAACTAGAAGAGGTTTTCTTAGCCCAACATGCCAATGATGGATGGCATCTAGCGAGGCGAAAAACATCCAAACTTAAAAACGAGGAACCTATTCTTGGAGAAGGACTTTATGCAAGAATTAACCAGCAAATTAGTAACCCCGTCTTGAAGACATCAAGATATCAAAAATGCCCTTAGCTCTTGATGTGAAGGCGGAAGCATCAGATGAAATCCTGGCGAACCTGAGAGTTGGGCAGCAAAGATGTTTAAGCCAGTGTTCAAAGGCATGCTACTCTCGGGGAAAGTATACAGCACCACTGGGAAGCTAAACTCATCAACCTTATTATGGTAAACCTCTGTGATGTAATGGCCACCATCTTCGATCCTGATTTTGACATCCAAATAATTAACAGATTTGTTGTTGTCTCCGCTTCTGCTAGCTAAGAGATCTACCGGGTAGATTTCAGGAAGGATCTTGTCAAAATGTTTGTAGTTAAACACACAAATGTCGTCGAAATACCTATTGGTACGAGAGAGAAGTTTGGCTAAGCCAAATCTCTTACTCGCTAGGAGCCCCTCACAAACTTAAACTCCATGTAAGCCAAAAACAGGTCAGCTAAGAGTGAGCTGGAATTCCCACCCATAGGTATGCCTCGAATTTGCTTGAAGACAAGTCCCCCGAAAGTGACAAAAGTGTTAAAAGTGTCAAAAGTGTTATCCAGGATGAAACTTATTGCATTAAGGAATTGGGTTTTGGACCAGCAGTGATACCCTCTGTATTTTTTATTAAAGAAGAAGGTTCTATAAAAGCCAATGCAAATAAAGCTCTTGGAAATGCTAAAAATTAACTCACGTAAGTCTTTCAAGGACTCCATAACCTGGTCTAAATTAAGATTCGTATAGAGTGTGGAGAAATCATATACTAGTGGCAATTCAAACCCGACATCCTGTCTAGGAATTCCCTAGAAGAGTTAATGCTCCAGAAGGCGTTCACACCTGAATTATGCTTGATGGAAAGGCAATGACTATTAAACTTGTCCCGGACCAATTGAAAACCTTTGTTCACAAGTATGGCAAAATCTTTGGAGGTGCTGTTCCTGGCACCAGCTATATTATAATGCATAGGCCAAAGGCCCTACCTCAGTTTTGATATACAAGAAGCTATATATGACTAAACTGCTTTCTTCGACCTTCAATTATTTGGAATATATCGATGCTGCATGCAATCTAATTTTAATTTCATTGCTAAGAGCAGTAAAAGTAGCATGGCAGCACTGCAAATTGAAAAATTCGCGACTAGATCTATTTACGGTGCAGGCCTACGTATATTTCACTAAAAAAAGGGTATATTTTCATTATAAAAAATACCATGATATTGTAGTGACCGACATTACCGACATTATTGGTACACGACTATTGCTATGATATTTGTATATAGTTATGCGCTGTACATAGTCAGCTGTTGAACATAGACTTCTGTGCATGCACCTGTGCATTTGAAAGTCAAATAGTAAATACAAATCTCTTGACTGCCAAAGCTGCATGTTCTACATATTTGGTGAGCCCGATGTGATTTAAATATGGCAACTAAGGAATCAACAACTTGCGCGTCAGTTCGCGTTGAGTTACCTTCATTTGATTCAACTGACATTGATACATGGCTGCTAATGTGTGATAATTTAATGGCAGACGCTGGCATTACCACACAAGCTACAAAATTTCGCAAGACAATCGCTAAATTACCGTCCCAATATTTCCGATTGATAAAGCATTTGGTCAAAGCATCTCCGTTGACTTCAGATTGTTAAGCTATGTTCACACATGAGAGAAGAACCTGAGACTGAGACCTCAATCAGACTCCTCAAATCAAACCTGAGACTGAGACCAACCCGTTCACACTTGAGAGACATCTCAGGAAAAAAGCTGCCCCTCATTTTCTTGAGCCTCTCCTTCACTGAACTATCGACGCTGAGACTCACTGAGACATGACCTGAGATCTGCTGAGACCTAGGTCTCAGACCTGTTCACACCATCGACACCAGGTCGCAGATAAATTGAAAAAATGTTTCTATTTATACCCTTTTGTTGCGCTAACTCTCAGGTTCCGCTCAGACTATGTGAGAGCTTGCTGAGACTCATGATTCATTTTGTCATGAAGAATAGAGGTGGGCAAGTCGCTGAAAGCCTATAGGATTTCGTAAAATATTCCACGTAAACCGGCCATCAACTCGTTTACGTAGGTTGTTTAATGCATTTCTATTTTAACATTATGAGTAATTTTGATAATTTTTACTTAATTGATTTCCTTTGAACTTAAATCTCAAATTATTTTTGAAGGCCTACTCATTTATATTGGTTCTTTTCGTCAACTTATTTCTGTACAAGTATGAAATGCTCATAACCCTACTGGGCCTGTGGGCCTGTTTTCAAGCACTGAAAATAAAATTAAACAAACAAAGACTTCTGAAAATACGTAACAAAAAAATCTTCACAGACATTTATCAAATTTATCAAGCGCAAAACCATCGAGGTGGTCTATGGTATGAAGTAATAGTACCCGTATTTCTTTTCCCTAGGCTCTATGCCTCCTTCAAAATGTTCATCAATAGTAGATAGCATACCACAAAAATAGTCTAAATTTTACATAGTCTAGAAATTCTTCTAACTTCCCTCTCTCGGGCGAATTCAGATCAGCTCTGTCATATTACTTTCTAACAACCTCTCCATGTTGAAGAGAGGTATAGTTTTACCACCTTGTAAAGCTACCAGGAGAAGGAATTCGTTCATCCCGGCTGCAGAAATAATTGTTAATAACACTTGGACTGACTGACTTAACACTCATGTTTCAACATTTTCTGATCATTACATTTAATCTTACACTTGGACAACATTTAATTTTCATTAGACTGCTTCCGTGCACCAGTGCTAATTGTACTAATTTTGAAATGTCTTTGCCGTATAGTGCTTTCTATATATGTCTTTGTATGTGCCTAAGATTTATATGATTTCCATTTCCTTTGCAAATATATAAACGTTTCTCTCTTTCTCTCATGAACTTAATCACTCTCATGTTTTTAATTTTCTATTTGGGGCCATGTACCTAGATGGTGAAATGACTCATCCACTTCCTTCAAACTTTGATGAAAAAGCTCTCGATTGAAGCGCTTATAAAATATGCCTTAATAATAATCAGTTTCTAATGGTTTGCAAGGTTGGACCTTGCGTTTTGGCTCGTCCTTGGGTAAGTGATGCAAAATTTGTTTCATAACTTAACGTTTCAAACGCGTACAACGCGTACAAAACACTGGTTTCATTCGGCATGCATGTGGGAATGAACTAACCGAAGAAATCCTAATTGAAAGATTCCTGCTTGTTGAAATATTATGCACGTCGTGATTCAGTGCATTGACATTAAGTTGACTATTGCGTATCTTTACGAACACGTAGACGCGAGTCCGCTGTTTTTCATGTTTTTTTTCTACTACTGACGATTTAGTGTCCCGCTTTTGGTAGTAAAAAAACTTGGCCACCATGATATAGCTCAAAACTGATTTCATCAATCAAGTTAAAGTAGCCCGTACGTGCCTCATTATGTTTATGTCTGATTCTTCGCAAATTCAGATTTCTGAAAGAAGCAAAACATGACAATATTTACAAGTATCATAAATATCGTATGTATAATCAAATGAATCACTAGTTTAGACTGAATTGACTTGTGCAACCAACAGAAACACATAAGCACAAAATATTATTTCGCGTATATGTGTACAAGATAAATGAGCGTTGAATACACAATCCAGTTGGATATTGATAACAAGGAAGTCTCAGAAAAGTTGAAACGCGTACAACTTTTGATGAGACATGGTCGTTGTCTCAGTTGAAGGTCTCAGGGTTGTTCACACTTGAGACAAGGATCGTGGAGTTTGTCTCACAGGCTTCTCTCAGAAACTTGAGAGAAGCTTGTCTGAGGACCGTTCACACTATCTCTCAGCAAACGTGGTGAGCCTCCCCCGGGTCGCCCCGCACAAACGACAACGGATGAAGTTAGTGGGTCTCAGGCATGTCTCAGGACTGTTCAGACTACGTGGAGTTAGTCGCAGCATAATTTTGATTGACGTTTGAAATCGACGACGGAAACTGTAATCTTGCCGTTTGATTGGATGATTGCCTGAGTCTCAGGTCTCAGCTCTCATGTGTGAACACAGAATTAAATATTTTGTTTATCTGCTTCGGTTTGCTAGAAGTGTGATTAATATGAAACGGACGGCACATTGCGGAACCTATTAGGTGGGCAAAAAGGAATTCCTAATACCTTACAGAGACAGGAAAAAAAGTCGTGCGTCGCTTGCGGATTAATGTGAGTTCCAGCAAAGTGCTTCGATTGCCAAAATTCCTTCAGATTCGAAGAATTCAGATCATTGCCCACAAGTTTTCTCCATAATGTTGACCCTTCCGATCATTATTAAAGTAGCAGGCGCACGAAAATTAGTTCGCTTGATGATCCTCTCCTCGGCATTTTCACTGTATAGTACATACATTGAATCGAAGCCACGCATCGATGTGCGTTTTGGCGTGTGCGACGTGATATCACAGCACGCTCGCACGCATCTCTCACTGGCTCTGGTGTCCTTTGCTGACAGCTTATTGTTTGCCATTTCCAATAGCAAGCGATACATGAATTATCCATTCGAGAAGGAGCAAGTTGTCTAATTCTGTGATATGTGCCATTTCGATATTAAGGTAACATACAATTCTTCCTTTCTAGGAAACCGAAGCGCGTGCAGATGAATCTAATTCTGTGTGTGTGAACGTAGCTTTACGATCAGCTACAGAAGTGCATGCGTTTACGATTGAAACTGACACCAGCTGAAAAGCTCAGACGGTTGGAGCATTTACCTTCCTGTTCATTAGATCGTAAACCATCGACTCTTTTCAATGAACTTGAATTGTTGTATCCCCACGATCTGGATCATGAAATAATACAGGAGCACTTTCTGCGGTGCTTGCCAACTTCTTTACAATTGTTATGTAGAGATTGGTTGAATTGCTCAACCTTGTCGGATATTGCGCTATGAGCAGATTCATATTTCAATTCACAGACAGATTCAATAGTATCTTTCGTAAATCAAAGTGATAATGTTGAAGATCAAGAAATGAATGCAGACGAAAAAGAAGAGACGTTTCACATTTTTCGAAAGAATTACAAAAACAGAATAAACACATATTCTGACAAGAAAAGAGCCCAAGCCGTAGGAAACCGCAACCATACCAATGCTCAGGCCAGAACACCAAATGCTAACAATTGAGACTTTGTGGATCGTTGGTGTTACATTCATAAGCGATATGGGCAGAATGCACAGAAGTGCATAAGACCATGTACATTCCATGAAGACATGCGCAATTCGGGAAACGAGCGCAGCAACCCTCAGTAGAGGCGACTGTCGGTTGCACTTCTTGCAATTATGCCTGCAATCTTTTGTACATGTATGTCAGTGACCGAGATGGCCGCTGTTTTCTTATTGACAGTGGAAGCGAAGTTTCTTTACTTCCTCCAACAACCTTCCATACTCCATTGTCCGATCCAACTATTCGCTTGAAAGCGGCAAACGGAACTGAAATTACTGTGTACGAGATCAACAAACGTGTTAATTTGGATTTTGGCCTTGGAAAGAAATTTACGTTTAATTTTATAGTAGCTGACGTTCCAACACCAATTATTGGAGCGGATTTTTTAGGACAACATGGCATAATTCCAGATCTTCGTGGAAATCGTCTTCTTGATGGCAGAACTTATTCGGCTATAGCCTGTCATACTTCGAGGAAACAACATCCTGTCATTGCTCACGTGAAAATTGAAGAAGCATCTAAATGTGATGATCCTTCATTTGATGACATTCGACAATCGCAGGAATTTCAAAGCCTTTGCATCCTCCACTTGGTTTCCTTCTATAAAAGCACCAGGTGTTTCTCATCGGATAATTACTAAAGGTAGTCCTGTTGATGCACGTCCTCGTCGATTGATGACAGAAAAGATGACTGCGATACGTCAAGAAATTGATCAGCTTTTGAAGTGGGGCATATTGAAACCCTCAAACTCGGAATGGGCGAGTCCTATACATCTTGTGCCGAAGGATGGTGGCAAACAGTATCGCATGGTTGGTTGTTATGAGCGTTTAAATGCTATCACTGTACCGGACCGCTACCCTGTCCCAGATATACAAACGTTTTCAGATAGTCTAGATGGATCAAGCATTTTCAGTAGGCCTACAATTGATCTGGCGAGAGCATATGCTCAAATTCCAATGCATGAAAAAGACGGGAAGAAAACTGCAATTACAACCCCATATGGACTCTTTGAATATACTCGCATGCCTTTTGGATTGTGCAACGCAGCACAGAGCTTTCAAAGACTGATTGATACAGTTTTACGTGGGATGCCCAGAGTATATGCCTACATAGACGACATAATTCTATATTCTCCTAATCCTGAAACGCATCGTCAGGATTTGATGAGTCTTTTTTCTCGACTTTCTGAACATGGCTTGGTCTTGAGGCCAGAAAAATGTGTGTTTGGGAAATCTGTCGTAAAATTTCTTGGTTTAGAAGTTTCGACGTGTGGAGTAAACCCTTTACCTGACAAGGTGAACGATTTATCATCAAATAAACCGCCCAGCAATTTAGTCGAATATCGACAATTTATCGGTATGATTGACTTTTATCATCGATTTGTGCCTAAGCTTGCGAAAATATTGAATCCTCTACATGAACTGGAAAATTCGTCAAAAGACAGGTTCAAATGGACTGATGAACATAATGACGCATTTGAGAATGCGAAGTCTAGTCTTGCATCAGCGTCCCAATTGGCGTACCCAAGGAATGATGTCGTTACCCAAGTGGTTGTTGACGCATCAAATGAAGCAGTTGGTGCAGTCATTCAACAATTTCAGTCTGGTCGTTGGGCACCAATAGCGTATCACTCAAAAAAGTTAAATCCTCAGCAAATTATTTGGAGCACTGGAGAGAAAGAACTGTTTGCCTTGTTTAGTGCTGTTAAACGTTTTCGCTATATGCTAGAAGGACGCACAAACCTGCAGCTAGTGACAGACCATAAGCCGCTTGTTTATTTGTTTACGTCAAAACTATACGTTCTGCTCGTGTACAGAGACACATTGCCTTTCTGAACGAATTTACTACCGATATAAGACACGTCAGTGGACACGAAAATGACACGAGGAGACCTACACTTCATAAAGAGTTTTCGGTTGCATCTGTAACAGGACTTACTCAGATTGGTTTGGATCTCTCTAGAATGGCTGCACTGCAAACAAATGCATATGATGTTATTGAATTATCTTCATATCCTTCACTCAGAATTGAAAAACGTCGAATTCCGAATCTCAAAGAATCATTATTGGTAGATACCTCAACCGGCTTGGATAGACCTCTTGTGCTAGAGTCCATGCAGAGAGAAGTGTACAATCGATTTCATAATTTGCATCATCCTAGTGCAAGAAGAACTCGACGCTTAATTTCAGAAAGATTTGTTTTCAAGAATATGTCATCCAAATTTACTGCTTGGGCCAAAAATTGCATGAATTGCCAACAAGCAAAGTTAAGTAACGAGACATCAACGTACAACTCTCTCCAGACCTCCAGCACCAACCGAAAGATTTGCATCATTTCATATTGACGTAGTAGGACCATTGCAAGAATCAGATGGCTTTCGATACATTTTCACAATAATTGATCGCTTTGCTCGTTTTAATGACGCTACAGCCAAATCTTGCGCAAAAGCTCTTCTATTGTGGATATCTCGACATGGTATGTGTGTGCGTATCACTTCAGATCGGGGAAGACAATTCGTCAGTGAAATGTGGAAGGAACTATGGACATATCTTGGTGTAGAGCATGTCACCACATGTGCTTACATGCCTCAACAGAATGGTCTAGTTGAAAGAACTCACAGACAGCTCAAAGCTTCATTAACTGCAGTGTTGGACGGTCGGAGTGATTGGACTACAGCTCTTCCTTTGGTATTACTAGGAATGAGAGCATCATATAAACCCGATCTTGGCACATCTTCAGCACAGCTGTTATTTGGAGAAGCTCTAAGATTGCCAGGAGAATTTTTTGAATCATCTGTGTTTGAGGTCCAAAATCTGCGTTTTGCAACGGACATTTAACGACATAAGACCTGCTGATACCTCATGGCACCGTAGTTTGGAAAATAGCAGCAGACGACCATTCATATTTTCGTCACTCAAAGATGCGACACATGTTTTTATACGAGTTGATGCACATCGGAAACCTCTCCAACCCCATTATAAAGGACAATACCGGATAATCAACCGAGGACAAAAGGCCTACTTATTGGATGTCGATGGCAAAACGGATTTAGTTTTCATTGACCGACTGAAGCCAGCTCATATTGAATCCGAAAACCAGTCGTGTATAATTGATCTTGAAAAACAACCTCTAGAGATAATTACTTCTCGTTTCGGTCGTCCTTTGCGACAACCTGACCGATTGCTTTAATCGATACTGTGTATCTGAAGGGGGCTTCTGTAGTGACCGACATTACCGACATTATTGGTACACGACTATTGCTATGATATTTGTATATAGTTATGCGTTGTACATAGCTAGCTGTTGAACATAGACTTCTGTGCATGCACCTGTGCATTTGAAAGTCAAATAGTAAATAAAAATCTCTTGACTGCCAAAGCTGCATATTCTACAATATAAAATGACATCATTTTATAAAATTCGTAGAATGATATCATTTTAAAAATAAAATGATATCATTGCCGATCATAGTGTTCGATGTTGGCTGTATTCTCTATGATCTTCACTGTTTCGTTTTTAAGTGTTTTCAAATCAAGGAGGAATGCTTTTGGACCAGATCAAAGATCATTTCGTGTCCACTGCTGAGGAGTCAGGTCTATCTCAAATAAAGTGTGTTTTGATAATCCAGCATTGAAGCCACCTGCATGTATTTCTGGATGATAAAAATTCAGATACATAGACCTAAGTAATTATAAATTTGAAATGATCAAACTGTTTCAAATGTCTTGAACGAAACACTGTCGGTCGCACCCCATCCCACCAATCACATGCCTGTGATTCATTTTATGGGTTTCGATAATAATCGTTTATGGATCACACCCTTTGCTTTGAATACATTTCCTGCTGAATCTCGATACCGAGTGAATTCATCATAAAGAATCCGGAATTCCTGAAAATGGTCCTTCCTGCTGTACATGAGAAGTCTCCCATTCACACACATTCCTATATGCATCACAATAGACACTCAGCTCTTCGAAACTAGATATAAGATGAATTTTTGGTAATTTGCGCACCGTATATACTGAGTCGGTATAAACCTTTTCTAAGGTTCTCAAACATTGCGTCCTGGCCATTGTTTTAAATACTAACATATGTATTTCTTCTTTATAATATGTTTAAAAATCGAACAAAATTAAAATAAACAAAAATTTATTAATGACATCAAAAAATCAACTTGAACATGCGAAATAATCATGCACTAATAAATCAATTTGATTTGTAAAAATAGAATCTCTTTAAAAAATATTATGCGCAGCACTATCTGACTATGTGGTCCTATTGAGTTGGTCCCGAAACTTAGTTATTATCAAACTGTCCCAGGGAAAGCCATCAAACAGAATTTAAATGGAAACGTTCTCAATGCCGATGAATTAATCTATTCAAATTTTAGTCGGAAAATCAACGTTTTAGTCGTGGAGATTGGCCGACTGGCTCATCTTCAAGCTGTTGGAAGGCATTGATTTTCCGGCTAAAGTTGTACAGATACATAGTGTTCAGATGTGGCTAAGAGCAGTAGTACATGAATGTGATATGCTCGTATAAGGAATTAATAAAAGCATAAATTTCTGAATATTATGATTAAGGAAAAATAAATAGCACGTGGTAAGTCACAACCAGGTATGGTAACATGACAATCTTTTGTAAATCATTCATTGAATCAGCATTATGAAGTTGAATTTAATTTATTTGAATTTAATTGCTTGATTAAAATTATCAGGATACAACATGCTAAGTTATCAAGCGATGTCCATTTCTCCTCACTCTCCCCCAGGCCAATTTGCTAGTATATGCTTATCGAATGCTCATTCTTTCATCAAATGCTGGTCTAGCTACATGCAGGCCTAGAGAGCATCATTAATGATCATCAAGAACGTCAGAAATAGCTTCTCCATAAAGCTCCAACCTTTACAAGTTCAAAAGTGCAAATAGAAATATCACATTATATTCGGTGTGTACACACATTAGCTGTAAATATTTCTAAAATAATGCAATTAGAAAGCTATTGAAAAAAAGAATAAGAAAATAGGCTTCACAATTGGAGTCACAAATATCTTCCTCGATATCAAAATTCCGAAATCTCCGCACCAATAGGTGATTCTGCTTGTAGTTGAAACCATGTTCGCTAACCGATTCGATATCGCCAAATAAAAAACTGTCAACTATATCTGTCACTTATGACTTCCTTTGCCTTTGCCACCTGCAGCTGCTGACAATAGCGTTCGACCAACAACAGAAGTACGTTTACCTGCTGAGGGTATGGGTATATTTTCTATATCTTGTCCTAACACGGGATCACCATCATTCGTTAATCTCCCATTATCTTGGTAGGCCGTTGGAGGTGCATTAAGGGAATCACAATATAATCTGAATAAGAACCGGATGCTCTGATTCGCTGTCATGTTGGATGGCGGTGCTAATCGACGTAGTTCTCGGGTAACCGGCCTTGATAGCGATATTCTGATGTTATTCCCACTTGGAGTCCTCTTTGTAGTTGGTAACAAGCGCATTCCTCCACTGATTGGGGGCGCTGACCGCATTCCACTACTTTCCACAACTGCATTTCGATCACCATTTTCCAGACGATCAAAGAGCCAAGATCGGACTGAACTATCATTCATCACAAGAAAGTTTGGAGGCGGTTCCTCATCCTCTTCAACGTCCGTACGACTAGTATTCAAACGCATCAAAGATGGCGCCATTCCACTTGACAGCTCCTTCTTTGTTTTCTCTTTCTCTCTTTCATCTTCGATTCCAATAGCACCGAACCGTCCAGAAGATGGCATGTCTATCAATTTTGATGCATTAGAAGGAATGCGAGGTAAACCATCGGTACCATGAAAATCTTGTGTTGTGCGTGATTCTCTCAGGGCTGGGCACGTTATTTCTTTGTAAAAATTCGTGTAGCCAGTGTTTGATCTTTCAGTTAAAAAAGTTGGACGCATCTGATTTACTGATCGAGCTTGCTGATATTTGAGAACTTGACGAGGATGATGACTTGAAAGATGTTCTCTACGCCGGTTGCCAATTTCCAAGCGATCACTACGACGAAACCACTCAAGAGCATTCATGAAGCACTGGTTTTCTCTCAAGTTCGCCGAACCAGGACTGCGAGAGTAAATAAGTGCAGCTGCATGAAATCTGCGGAATTTCGCGGCAAGAATGAGAGGAGTGTATCCTAGGCTGTTTCGAGGATCAAGCGTAGTGCCGTACTCAGCGTGGCTGTCTAAGAGAGCAGCGACAAGACCAGGGGAACCATGTTGAGCTGCATGATGTAGTGCTGTGTTTCCGTCATTGTCCGGTTCTCCCACATCCGGGAGCTCCGACTTAATTATCAATCGCACTAATTGTTCACGATTCCGTATACACGCATATGCTAGAGCCGTTCTACCTAAATGGTCTTTTATTCCGGTGTAGGCTCCGGCTTTTAGCAGAACTTTGGCCATTCGTAGGCTGGCTGCTTCATCGTCCAGTAAACTACAAAGCATCAAAGCAGTTCGCCCAAACAGATCCCTGCTGTCGACATTGGATGCACACTTCTGAACAAGAAGACGAACTTGCTGAAGTCGAGAGTCGAGTATGGCCTGATGAAGAGCAGTGTATACCAAACGTTTTTCTGGTGGGGGAATTACAAATGGACTTTGTCCTGTGCTTCCTTCCAAGTCGTCAATATTTGCAGAACTAAGACCACTAGTCTTCAAATTTGCGAGCAGAGATGATGCAGCGATCATTTTCACCATGAAGCACCGACTTGACGGTCAAATTGATGTGCCGCGCTTTATGATGAAAGTAACAGCTGTCAGTTAATAATGCGCGGCGTCACTAAGTGTACTGCGTCTCCAGATTGGAAGTACTAGTATACACAGATTGTATGCAATCGCGATTTCACACACTTGAACTGTGCATGCCAGCACTAGTGGCGATGTATTAAAAATACCAATTGTTCTCTGCCCGAAGGAATAATTAAACAGTTCCTACCACATAAAAACGCCACAGTCTCTTGTTTCTGTTCGGGCCAAGCTTCTTAACTACACTTGATAAGTAGACGTTCCTGACATTGGTTGCTACATTGCATTGCTCCGTTGCCATCGCTTAGGTCCCCGCCCGCAGCAGTATACCCATTGATCTACTTTTGACAAATTAGAACAATGAAATTTGCTGCTGTATTATCAGGAAAGCGGTTGTTGACTAATGACGATCAAATGCAGATGATCTAATGCCCGTTTCGTTTCATCAAACAATCACTCTGATTACCACATTACGTAGTAAATAAAAAGACGTCCAGCAGGAAAGTTTTCGATTGAAATGTAATGCAGAATATTTTCATTCGACCCTCTGGAAATACCAAAGTGATTAGAACTGAACTATGCGACCTGTGACGTCATCGAAAAATAAGATAACAATATGAAAAACTGCATCGATCGCACGCTTGTCTTTGTTCATAATTGACTATATGACTGTTTATCCCTTTTAAGACAAATCCACCTGACATGGTGCACGAGAGCCATCGAATTACCATAAGTCCTACTTGCGATCTTGTTGATCTTGATCGCGTAAGTAAGAAAGAATAATAACGTTAGTCAAGTGTGCCAATATTCACTGGGAAGGGGCATCGCCAAGGTTTGAAAGGCGATTGCAGCCATTGGATTTTGTTAATGTTTCCTACATAATGATGGTGTGTGGTTCAACGAAAACTTCGATTCGAACACAGAAGAAGAGCCGTATCGAAACCAAATCATCAAAATTATCTTAGAAAGAATAAGCCTACTGTTAAACCAGCTAATAAACTCGGATTTGATTGAGCTCCATCATGGGCAGTGAAATCTTTAACTACGCCGAGACTGACTAATATCATTTCGTTGTAGCGTACATGAGATATAACTTACACACATGTTTCCGACAAAAATCGCATCTGACTATTATAAAGGCACCCTGGTAGCAATGTAGACGGGTATAAAGTACAATTGGATATAACGAACAGAAGTTTCACTCTCTTAAAAATTTCCCATGCAAAGTACGGTACTTGTATTCTTTCCCCCCCCCCCACATTTTTCAAGTTTTCCAAAATCATCAAATTTCGCCAAAGTTAGTCACATTGGGTTTAAAGTAGACTTGATCTGTCACTGAGTGACACGACAGCACGACTGAGAAGTCTTACTTGATCCCTGGGATGAAGGATTGGATCCTTGGATACTCAGCTAGAATACAAGGTACAGCTATGATCATGAACTTCGTGTGATTGTTGTCTACAGACAAATGACGAGCAGCTGTCTAATTCTGAGGATGTAAATGTTCTGCAGTCAGATAAGAGGAGTTTTACACACTCAACGCTGTGCTACGTCAGTGAGACTGCCCGTAGGAGCAAGAGAAGATCGTTGACGATGCAACACTTCCGGGTGTCAACAACAGAAATGTCGGGGGGGGGGGAAGAATAGAAGTACCCAAAGTACTTGTAAAATGGCAACTGGAAAGCTTTGAAATTACCGAACACCTTCTACTTATCTTGAGCTGTATAACAGTGGCTGACTTTTCGATAATATTTTGATGTAGAATTGTAGAAAGTACAGAATTATCAACAAAAAATCTCGCACTGAGTAATCTGAATTTATCGCCATTATTCTGATGTCCATTTTTTGGCGTCCTCAGCGAGTGTGCAGTACAAACCAGGCCATCACATTCGAACATGAGAAATAAATGCGCGAGCAAATAAGGAAGTCAGTCAACCTGGCAGCTCGACGAGGTGACTGCTTATTCAGCTACGAGTGGCTAGACTGATAGACCTGACTGAATGCAGTAGTGACAAGTGTTGAGTCTTATCAAAGTAGGCTACACATGCATGTAAACAGATGAGTTGCAACTTATACCCACTATTACTCATAATTTTCTAGTTATAGTAATTGCTTGTCCCGCTAAATAGCCAATTCTGCATTAGCTACCGATGAGTATGTAAGAATATATAAGGCAAACATGGAAAACACCTGCTAACCCTTGGTATAAAGGACATTGGATATCATACAGCATGTATTTTTACATATCAAACATTTTGCTATCATTTTTGCCAATAAATATTTCGATCTATAAACAGGAGCGGTCGCAGAAATTTCTGGTGGGGTGGGATCCTGGGTGAGATCACTCCATGACGAAATTTCCTGAAATTTTTATGCGCTTTAAAATCGTTGTTAACTTGCTGGTACCAGAGAAAGCAACCACCTAACATCTGCATGTATGCTCTTTGGTGCTGTCAAGGAAATGAGTAAGCAAATCTGCTCAATTAAAGATGCCATCGAAGTCAGAGTATATGCAATTCATTGACAGCTGGTTGCACCTTCACTTCTGAAAGTATCGATAGTTCTACTCGTTTTCAGACTAAGTTGCGAATGGATTTTTGATTCTTATAAATGCGAAATATGAATTTCGCTGTGACATTTAAAACTCCGGTTGCATCATTTTTTAGTCGTAACTATCACATGACTAAAGTTTCTATTTTCGACACTATGCCCAGAAAGGTCATCCGAACGAAGAAGAGAGGAGCACCAAAATTCTAATTAAAGCGTCATCTGGGTCTTCCTCCTTCTCACTGTCCAGTCAGTACTACACACATGCTTGGCATTCCTCACGATGGCCTTGCTTTCAAAACTTCCACCGTCTCAGTAGCGATTGCTGAAACGTCGAGCTGCTGCCAGAAACCACTCAAAGACCAGCACTGCACTGTCTAATAGCTATCAGCTACTGTGAAAATTATTGCGCCACTCGCAAGTTTTGAGCTTTATGAAGAGCCAAAGTAATTTGAAAAAGGGTATTGCAAAAAGCAAAAGTTGAATGCAGATCAAAATCGATCGCTATCACATAGTTTGAGCTGGTGGGGAGGGATGCATCCTGGCATCCCATCCCCTCGAAACGCCACTGTCTATAAATTTTGTTGCTTGATTTTGATAATTTATGAGCTGAAGCTATAAATCTGATGCATAAAGTCTAACAAAGTTGAATAAGAAACCAATAAAAAAAATGGTTCAATGTGCCTCACACATGGGGTACATAGAACGACTTAGGTAAAAAATTCAAATTCAAATTACGAGGAGGTGAAATGTCATAGGCACGTCCAACAACTCAGAGATTACTTTGCACACCTTCAACCTTTCATCCAAGTTTGATTTTGGTTCACTTGATTTAGTATTCAAACTATCGAGAAAAGTTCAAAAATATGTTCAGTGTGCCCCACCCTCCTATACTGATCGAAAACAAACTCATGACATAATGTGCGGAGTCGAAATAATAAGTCTATTATTTTTTCAATATTGCTCAAAGAACTTATTTCGTCGGTCGATAGCAATACATAACATGCCTTGGAATACGCGTTTATTATCAAATATATGTATTTTTGGCGGGAAGATGCACGAAGCGCTCAATTTTTTACCATTGAACCAACAGGACTAACCAAACGATCAGCTTACAAATTTCCTCATACTGGACCGACGACCGGCTATGTCTCTGTGATCAACAAAGTCGGATTAAAGATGGAAGATTAACTAAGCTAAAATATGATGAAAGCATCGGTGCATTGACTAGTTTCCTAAAACCAATCAGACATTGAAAGATAATTTTGAAAAAATGCGTGCAACTTCAAAGGTAAATAACTCATCGGTGTTCGAAAAGCACTTTTTTTGCTTCAAATGAGCCATTAAATATGACTGACGAAATCCATTTAACATATAGCATATTTGAAGTCAACAAGTTCACATACAGTAATAGCATTTTAATGTTATTTAATGCTCTGTCATTTTTATTCATCATTCTGCTATTGTGCAGTTATGCATTATTTCATAACGATATCAAAACAATAAAATCATATAGGGAGGTTTACAAGGTTATCGATCTCTTTTTATGACATTCATGCAGTTACCTGGAGCTTCAATCGTATCATTTAGAGAGGTCATGCCTTTATCTTTAGATGACCATTCAAGTTGGAATAGATTTTGTCTAGCGAAAATGGAATCGATAATATATATACACTAGATCTTCATTACACATTGTAAAACTTTGAGCATCATAATAAAATTGGGTCATGAGTGTGCTTTATTCAGTTTATTTGGAATCAAACATAAATCAAAGCTGCTCGTCGTTGCTTCATTGTCAAAAATTTATTCGTTTTTGAGTGAACTGCTTCATGAATTTATGCTCCTAATAAACTTGACTATAGATGACTTTATGAAATCTCAATTTCATGCTTGAATGAAGATGAACATATAGAGAGCCGACAGTTCTCTAAACTTTGCACTTGTAGTCCATAAATATTTGTATCAGGTAATCTTTTGATATATGTAGATATCAATCAAATTCTCATGGGCTTGTTCCAGCGTTAGAAACTAAAACTGGTAGAGTTTTTCTAGAGGCTGTTCTACACGTTGAAAGGAATTTCATTAACAGACTCTTCAGACAGTTCTATCATTCGAAAGTATTATCTATAGTTAAGAAGAATCAAAATAAAAATACTCATATTTAATGTATAATTACGCAAGTAAAATGATTATTTACTATACACAGGCCTCCCACGCTGTCTCAGAACCAGTTTTAATGTTCCAAAAAATAAGGTTTTTTACAACTATCTAGTTTAGGTCATGGATGAAATGCGACTTAATGCAAATAAATGTATAAGGGACGTTTCGTAAATCTTGTGGTAGCACACAGGGGAAGGGAGAGAATAGAAGTGACCATCACGTAACATCAGTGGGAGAGGGGCATTTTTCTGTCTATCACGCACGCGATGTTTGATGCAAGCTAATTTTGTGATGAGACCGTCTAATTTTGTTGATTTCTCGAGGGAGAGAGAGAGCGGTTGTGTCTATCGATACCCGGACTCTACACGAACAAACAAACTGTAATAGACTTACTGCATCGTTTAGGGCACACAATTCAAAACGCACGCAAGCCAAACCGATCGATAGACATTTTGAAATTCGGGTCAGGCGATTAGGTAGAATAGCCCGTGGACTTTTTGATGAAAAATGCTTTCCATAGCTGTAACCGTCCTCTAGCACCAAGCAGCAATTATGGGATATGGGCATGCCGTCAGATGTCTCGTGATGTCGCTTTCAAGTAACATTTTCGGTCCGTGTCTCTGTTCACATTATACTTTGCTAAGTCAGTCGGTGACGTGTTGAGCCTAAACACCACATTAACACTCAAGTTATAGGCTACTATGAATGTGTCTGCGCAAGATGGCTTATAAACGACGAGCAAATAGCTGTCTACTAAAGTTTCAAAATGTTTCATCTCGATGTCACAAAATAAATAATATCATAACCTAATAACATGCATTAAGTGTATGATAATGACCAGAGTAGAGGATTTCAATGGTCAGAATTTACAAGTCCGAAGGACGAGTACATTTTGATACCATTGAAATCCGATACGTGGTCATTATTATAATTTAGTTTACGTTCTAAAAGCTATCTATGGCTTGCGTAGAGGTTTTATTATTTATAGATCAATGCAACATTGAGTTTTATCCTAGAAATTTCTCGTATTAATATTTCTAGGAGTCCATGTATAGAAGTTTTCAAAATTTAAATGATATCAATGACAATATATAAATACCAATGCAACATTTAGAATTCTATCATCATAGAACTCGGTATCATCCATCATGAATAGTGAAAATCTTTCAACTTCATCAATAGTTCAAAATGTCCGATTTGCTGCTACTACAAGAGAAGAAATGAGTAAAAGTTTGATCGAAGCAAAATCAAAATGTACGATTAGTAAATCCAAGTGGGCAATGTCAATGTTCCAAAATTGGTTCAACCAATGGAAAATTCGTCTTGATGATGTACCTAAAGTGTTGAAAGATATTGAAGAATTTACACCTTCTGATCTAAACCATTGCCTTCAGTATTTTTTCTGTGACATGCGTAAGACAGACACAGACAGATCTATGTATCCTCCACAGACACAAAAGGAAATATGTGCAGCTATTCAGTATCACTTCAATGATACAATGAGCTGGCAAATATCAATTTTCAAAGATAAAGACTTTACTGAATTACGGAAAGTACTAGACGCACAAATGAAAAAAGCTGCACGTCTTGGATTGGTGCAACAAAAGAAGAGAGCTAGTATTATTACGATCAATGACGAAGAGTTATTATGGAACAATGGAAGTTTCGGTTGGGCTAATCCACGTCAGTTGATCAACACATTGATCTATTTCATCGGTCTGCATTTTAGTTTACGAGCGGGCGAAGAGCACAGAAATCTTGTGTATGGAGAATCCTCACAAATCAAATTGTTGTGTGATAATGACGGAAATGAGTACTTGGAGTACACAGAACATTTTTCAAAAAACAAAATGTTTGGTCTGAAAAATTGCAGAATGGATCCCAAATGTACTAGAGTATATGCAAGAGAAAATAAAGAAAAATGTCCCATTGAAATCTATAAAAGGTACATCTCACATCGACCTGAGTCAAATGGAAAAAATGGACATTCTGCATTCTATCTTGCAATAATCGATAATCCAGCTACGAATGTTTGGTACAAAGCCGCACCTATAGGTGTACATAGTATTAGGGATGTGACAAAAAGGCTTCTAAAATCGTTGAACCCATCAGAGTTTTATACCAATACAAGTCTGCGCAGAACTGCACAAACTCGCTTGACCGAAGCCAACATTGCCCCGGCAGTTATTTCAAAGAAGACTAATCGCATTAGCACGGCTGCAACTTCCGCTTATGTGGATTCAGCAGTATTCGAAAAAAGAATGTCAACTGTATTACACGGTGAAAGTGAATCAACAAAAACGTTAATTGTGAACACCGAAAGAAGCGAAAGAATCGAAATAAATCCACCGGAAAAGAAGATGAGAGTCGAAATAGATGGGGAGAAGAATAAGATAATCATAACTTTTGACTAATTGTTACAATGACAACGTAAATTTTCTTTCATTGTTATAATTGCATGTTGAATTTAACTTTTAGTGAGCATTAAATGAAATATTACTAGTAACATTTCATTTAATGTCATAGATATGAAATATATTGTTTGATGATTAAACGCTCAGAATTTATGATATTTTATAGGGGAATGTACCATAGAACGTAAACTAAATACAAGGCAGGTCTTCTAGAATGTAAACGAGACATAGGATGTCCAGGAGATATAGGAGAAATTTAGGAATAGCCATAGAAAATATAGGGAAAAAGGATTTCCTTACTGCAGCAAAGGAAAAGGAAGGATGCTTTTAAGAAAAGCAGTTCAACTTCATAATGAATTGCCCAAAATTACAGTCATATTCCTCCCGAGAGTTCCGAATTTTCTTCAAAACATGAGAGAAATGTCGCTTGATATTTATGAGCTTATGGAACCATATTTTCTAAAAACCATATATAATCGATTGGAACTGTTGTTATATATATATATATATATATATATATACATATATGAAATGAATAAAAAACAAAATGGCAGATAATAATTCCAAATAAACCCGGTTGAAAAATGAATCAAAACACCATTTTTACTTCCCTGACCGGTTTCACCTCATCTTGGAGGCTTGTCAAAGGGAATGAATATATTTAACAAAAAGCAGCATACAAATTCAAAATTAACACTTGTTGAGTTTAGGCCTCAACATAGAAATAAAAGCATTCTCTTTACGCTCCCGCTGTAATTTTGATGCGCTAGGACTTAACTTATAGATAGGAGCCGCTGTGAATTTCATTGGTAAGTTATTGGCGCACATAGAGATGTGTCGGCTCATGTTCAGTATTGCATATCTTGTGTGTGTTATATGTTGTCTGTGTACTGTTAGGCGGTTTTTAAACACATGTAATAAGATAAATTTATGTAATAAGATGTGGAGGTTGCTATATTGGGCAAACAGGCGACATGTTTAGAAACCGCCTAACAGTACACAGACAACATATAACACACACAAGATATGCAATACTGAACATGAGCCGACACATCTCTATGTGTGCCAATAACTTACCAATGAAATTCACAGCGGCTCCTATCTATAAGTTAAGTCCTAGCGCATCAAAATTACAGCGGGAGCGTAAAGAGAATGCTTTTATTTCTATGTTGAGGCCTAAACTCAACAAGTGTTAATTTTGAATTTGTATGCTGCTTTTTGTTAAATATATTCATTCCCTTTGACAAGCCTCCAAGATGAGGTGAAACCGGTCAGGGAAGTAAAAATGGTGTTTTGATTCATTTTTCAACCGGGTTTATTTGGAATTATACATTATATATACATTACTAATATCTTATCATCTTTCAAAACATGTTTATTTACATAAATAGACGGATATGAATGACAACAATCAATGTGGTAACAAAAATACTAAGCAACTGAAGTAATTACAAAATAAGGATGGGAGATGAACAATTCGGATAGAAATTATTTTGAGAATAATTATTGGGGAAACAAGTGTTGTTCATCTATCCAAGCCTCTATCTGTTGATTCGAGAAAAATTTGAATCGGTTCGTTTCGGATGATCAAAAATTACTCAATTTGTTTTGTTTTTATTTATAACCTCTTCTTGTTCGACACGACTTAAACGTGAAGTTTCAATAAGCTTGTGATGTTGGATACTCACTGAAAGCGATTGAAGACGTCGGTTGCTTAACAAGAGTTAGTCGAAGCAGCTACATGTACATGCTGCACAGTGCGCACATGATGTTCAGATGGATTGTGGTTGTAAACCCTTTTTCCTGAAATCTTTTTAACTCAAGCAGTGATCCCGAGTGTAAACCCGAGCTCCCGTAATTCTCAATCTCCAGACCCAAGCTATCATAAGCTTGTACAAGAATAAGTCCACATTATAGTGCTCAAAGCCATCTATAATATTTTAAGCTTCTAAAAGTTTGACTTTGAGTGACGTATTTGGAAGTCGGCATGTTTTAGCGGCACAATATATGTGCACATTGTTGTTAATTCAGCCTGAATAAATTATTTAAAGATAGTAAGGATAGGGATTTCATGGAAAGATGCAAGTATCATTGAAACGATAATTCAGCGACATAATAGTTTAAGGACTTGTTGAAAAAAATTTATTATTGCTTTCTGAAAATTAAGATACAAATGGCAGAATCTGCAGAATTTTAGCTCACGAAAAGTTGTGGTTTCCCGGGCTAAGGAACGATTGATGGAAGTTTTATGCTTCCAGTCACTAGATGATACAAAGGACTTCAGCAAGTCCGATGTGCCAAACATAGTGTGCATCATCAAACTACTTAACTGGGAAAAGAAAATCCAATGTCAAATCGCATGTCAAATCAGCATCCACTATCTATGCCATAATATCTAGCGTCAATATGTCATTAAAAAAGGTCGAGTTCTAAAGCGAAGTCGACTTCAATTATCTCAGAAAAAATGACGACGCTTTAATTTGACTGCTTATTTTTTCCATCGAGTACCACGGCATTAGCGTATCTTTCAATGACTATCCAAAAGCGTTTTTTGCACTCTCTTGTTGGTCAACAGTATGATTAAATATCTTTTGGTGACGATCATGAAATGGCCTCTTTCTCTATTTTAATCGATATTTTGCTGCTTGGATAGCATTAATGGGTGATAGAATGTGTTGTAATCTCCATCATGTATGTTTTGTTATCTATCTTCTGTATTACGTTTGTTTTAATAGTTTATGGCTTTGAGATAAAAATTATTTTATGTTGTGTTTCAGATACCATACCGTGTGGGGCTAAAGATACACTAACAAAGAATTTCGACAAAGAATCGTTTTCACCATACGTTTCATGTATTGGCAGAATGTACTTTTTTGACATCACAATCACAAATGGTAGTTTTAGTTTATCTATAGCTCGTCTTCAGTCCAATGTGCCCGAAAAATTTGATGTGACGTCTAATATTTAACAGCTGCCTATCGATTTGTTCGCTGCACATATTAAGAAGGCACAGGATCTTTAATTTCCCTTGACTAAGCAAACCGTAAATCAAAAAGCTAAGGTAGGCCTATGCTAATGATTGATGATTCGATTCACGAATCACGACTCGGTACTTCTATTCTTCCCCCCCCCACATTTACCAATTTTTCCAAATTCACCAATTTTCGTCAAACCTAGGATTTAGAATAGACTTGATCTGTCATTGAGTGACATTCCAACACCACTGAGAAGTCTTGCTTGAACCCTGGGATGAAGAATTGGTGCCTTGGATACTCAGCTAGAATACAAGGTACAGCTGTGATCTGTCACTGAGTGACAGTTAGGGTTTTCAAAATCCCGACGTTTTCTGATCGCGGGATTGATCCCGTGATATTTTTTACAATCCCGGATCCTTAAGGAAAATTATCTGTTTCCCTTAATTTGACCCTATTTTCCTGAAGATGCCGTACGTTTCCGACCAGCTGAACAGGAACATCAACAGGGTGCTGCAGCAAAATGACCTCTCAGTCAAGATGTATCATAAGACAAGAACACTAAGAGACGTCCTCAGGAAGAAGGAGGAAGCTGATGAATGCAAGCTGAAGAACTGTACTGTAAAGGACAACAAGTTGTGTCATGTCACCAATTGTGTGTACCATATGAAGTGTAGCAGCTGTGGTAAGTTGTATATTGGCAGCACTATTCGGCCTCTCCACATCAGGGTGCGTGAACACATAAATTCGAGCAGCAGCTCAGTTTTCAAACATGAACTTACTTGTAAAAGCAGTTTTCAAACAGAAATACTTAGCCGTGAGCATCAAATGACATCGCTGAGAATACTTGAGACTATAGAAATAAAAAAGAGGCAGCCCAGCATCAATTCCCGTCAGGAACGTGAGGAGCTGAAGGACATTGTATTTTAAACTTCCTTTTTCTTATCCTGTCATTTACCCTTTGCTGTTCATGAGTGCGTTTGCACCCATGTACTGCCGCCTCGTTGTCTGCGCCGATGTCGATCACTTGACCCTCTGCTGATAAGTGGTCGTCGGCGCGCTCGCTTACATAGTTCATTCCTCGTGCACTCTTGAAAAAGGCGGTTGTCCGCGAAAATTTGAGAATTTTAGTAATACAGCAGCTTTGGCTATATTACACTGGTGTGTTTTTCTTTGGACTTTTCCTTTTTCATTATCAATATTAGATCTAAACTATCAAGAATACATCAGACACGATAGTCTTGTAATTACCTGTAGGTGTGTATTACTTATTCACACATTTTTATCATATACTAGAATTTTATTTTAGCGTATCCTTGTGAAGTATGCCAAAAATTATTTACTTTCATTGATATCAACAAATAAAACTATGTTCAGGCAGTTGAGAGAAAGAGAGAGCTGCGTTATGCATACAATCGCGCTGATATTTAATGAATATTTGAAGCGATTACTATACAATATCGAGTCTTTTACCAGACGTCACAAAAGTCGCGGTATTTGTTATTCGATTTGAAAATCACATACCAGGTTTCAATGCGACAACGTAGGCCTAGATTGTGTACAATGTCCAGATACAGTTATTGTTATAGTTTATATCTGCATATGAAAAGAAAGCTGTCTATCTGATATCATGCACTGTATTGCACAGTGCATCTTAGAATTTAAAACAACGCATAATATTGCTCAGCTTACGCTAGCCTAAGCATACTGTTAGTAAATGCAGGGAGACAATTTAATCCCGAGGGTCGTTGCTGTTTTTTTCTTGCTGCCCTCAGGAGCAAGAAAAGGGAGGGTCGTTGACGATGCAACACTCACGGGTGTCAACAACAAAAATGTGGAGGGGGGAATAGAAGTACCCACGACCAGATTCGATTCGAAATTCGACTAGACTCAAAATTTTCCGAATCGCAGGCCCCTGTAATAAGCGTCATTTATGTTTCCTTTTGCAAAAAAGGTGATTGCATAGAATTTCTGTTCAGATTAAATAGCAACAGATAATTTTCCTTGAGGATCCGGGATTGTAAAAAAATCACGGGATCAATCCCGCGATCAGAAAACGTCGGGATTTTGAAAACCCTAACTGTCACTCAGTGACAGATCACAGCTGTACCTTGTATTCTAGCTGAGTATCCAAGACACCAATTCTTCATCCCAGGGTTCAAGCAAGACTTCTCAGTGGTGTTGGAATGTCACTCAATGACAGATCAAGTCTATTCTAAATCCTAGGTTTGACGAAAATTGGTGAATTTGGAAAAATTGGTAAATGTGGAGGTGGGGGAAGAATAGAAGTACCGAGTCGTGATTCGTGAATCGAATCATCAATCATTAGCATAGGCCTACCTTAGCTTTTTGATTTACGGTTTGCTTAGTCAAGGGAAATTAAAGATCCTGTGCCTTCTTAATATGTGCAGCGAACAAATCGATAGGCAGCTGTTAAATATTAGACGTCACATCAAATTTTTCGGGCACATTGGACTGAAGACGAGCTATAGATAAACTAAAACTACCATTTGTGATTGTGATGTCAAAAAAGTACATTCTGCCAATACATGAAACGTATGGTGAAAACGATTCTTTGTCGAAATTCTTTGTTAGTGTATCTTTAGCCCCACACGGTATGGTATCTGAAACACAACATAAAATAATTTTTATCTCAAAGCCATAAACTATTAAAACAAACGTAATACAGAAGATAGATAACAAAACATACATGATGGAGATTACAACACATTCTATCACCCATTAATGCTATCCAAGCAGCAAAATATCGATTAAAATAGAGAAAGAGGCCATTTCATGATCGTCACCAAAAGATATTTAATCATACTGTTGACCAACAAGAGAGTGCAAAAAACGCTTTTGGATAGTCATTGAAAGATACGCTAATGCCGTGGTACTCGATGGAAAAAATAAGCAGTCAAATTAAAGCGTCGTCATTTTTTCTGAGATAATTGAAGTCGACTTCGCTTTAGAACTCGACCTTTTTTAATGACATATTGACGCTAGATATTATGGCATAGATAGTGGATGCTGATTTGACATGCGATTTGACATTGGATTTTCTTTTCCCAGTTAAGTAGTTTGATGATGCACACTATGTTTGGCACATCGGACTTGCTGAAGTCCTTTGTATCATCTAGTGACTGGAAGCATAAAACTTCCATCAATCGTTCCTTAGCCCGGGAAACCACAACTTTTCGTGAGCTAAAATTCCGCAGATTCTGCCATTTGTATCTTAATTTTCAGAAAGCAATAATAAATTTTTTTCAACAAGTCCTTAAACTATTATGTCGCTGAATTATCGTTTCAATGATACTTGCATCTTTCCATGAAATCCCTATCCTTACTATCTTTAAATAATTTATTCAGGCTGAATTAACAACAATGTGCACATATATTGTGCCGCTAAAACATGCCGACTTCCAAATACGTCACTCAAAGTCAAACTTTTAGAAGCCTAAAATATTATAGATGGCTTTGAGCACTATAATGTGGACTTATTCTTGTACAAGCTTATGATAGCTTGGGTCTGGAGATTGAGAATTACGGGAGCTCGGGTTTACACTCGGGATCACTGCTTGAGTTAAAAAGATTTCAGGAAAAAGGGTTTACAACCACAATCCATCTGAACATCATGTGCGCACTGTGCAGCATGTACATGTAGCTGCTTCGACTAACTCTTGTTAAGCAACCGACGTCTTCAATCGCTTTCAGTGAGTATCCAACATCACAAGCTTATTGAAACTTCACGTTTAAGTCGTGTCGAACAAGAAGAGGTTATAAATAAAAACAAAACAAATTGAGTAATTTTTGATCATCCGAAACGAACCGATTCAAATTTTTCTCGAATCACAATTTTGAATCGAATCTCGAAGATTCGCACGCAGGTCCATAGCTTATCATTTCAGGGTGTCTACAAAAATCTGAGACTCAATTTTAGAACTTTTTGTGATCAATATTGAGGACTTTCATCTAATGAATTAAGGTTCTTAAGGGTAATCGAAATCGACTTATACACAGAATCAGTTCGATATCTTTCAAGAAAATTGATTGAACGCTGGAACGAATGAAATTTCCATAGAAATACAAGATTATTGAATTCCAGTCGTGTGTTCCACTTAGGAAGTAAATGATTAATAAAGTTCAGAGGTGGGCATGTGCTTGACAGTGCCACAATAGTGTCATGACGTAGAAATGGCACAAACAATAAATGCATTGCGGCAATGCGCATGCGACACAACAAGGTCCATATGCTACCTAAGTCTGAAAATAATGCATGTGTTGGAACAATATCCACAATGACAGGGAAACTTTCAGGAGATTGTCTATACCAGCAAGCATTCGTCCATTGGCAGGTACATTCCTTGTGGTGTGCACCATGGAATGGAATGGGACACGGATACAGTATCCATAGATGAAGATGTTGTATTTTGATGTCATAATATGCAGATCCTGTGGCAAACACAGCCACGAAAATAGCTATCAAGGTGGCTCAGAATTTCAAGTAGAATCTCCAACGAAGGTTTCTATTATTATGCCCTTCGCTTGTGTAGATTTTATAGTAAACCAATGATGACATTCATTGCGTCGCAAAAACATAAATCAAAAATAAATGGCTAAGTCAACAATTCCGTTGAAATGTAAATTCTCTTCAATCGATTTTATAAATTCGATTTTAAGAATATACGACACCACAGCGAAAAGAAGTACGATAAAATGTGTTGAGCTGACAGTTAAATCTGAATATCTGCAAATGTAGAGTGTGGATATAGATGAATAGAATACAGTATACATGTAGTCAGTAAAATACTTCAGTAACCATAGCAGATTTGAAACAGCATACAAAATGAAGGTATCGAAGGCAAGTACAGGTGGCCAACTGAAACATTGTGATTAAAAGATTCATGTCTTTTCTATGTCATAGTTGAATACGAAGAGAATATGCTGAGGTCAAGTAAAATTGTTCAGATCTGTACTTTCGTTACTTAGCTGCCTCAGAAATTAGGTGAGCCAGTTTCAGAAAAATTGTGTTTTCTGTCAAGTCAAGTATCTAATGGATTGACTACTCTTCTCTATTTGCAATGCTGATAAATTCTTTCATCGATGTCTATGAACATGTTATCAAATTAGAAATCAGCTGCTACATATTTAACCTAGTGTAATTGTTGCTATATTATGCTTAAAATTTTAGACTTCTCAAATATAAATTATGCTTATCAAGTAAGACACTTATTCCACAAATATGAAAGACTCAATTTCATGTAATTTATGCTTGAAGTTAACATAACGGCAATTATTCAAGCTATCATTTCCATATTTAAACACTTTGATCACTTCAGTAAATTGAGTAGAACAGTTTTCCGATTCTCGAATCAAGCCTACACATATATGAACATCAACATCCAATTACCATCATTGGTTGATTTAGATAAGAGCAATTCAGTATTACTGACACAGGAGGCGATTAATCCGAAAGAAATGCTATCGAAAATAGATATGGGCACACATTCAACCAACTGAAGAAGCAATTAAGTATCAAAATTGCGACAAAATCCAGCGGTAGTCGTCACGCAAGTTTTGTGAGAGAAGATTACAATATCCTGGAAAATAATTGTTGACAGCAAATTTGATGCCTACGCTCTGTCATTATCACTTCATAGCGCAAATTTAATTAATGTAGTTAAAATGGATTGACTACTCTGAATGTTCACTCAATTTTACCGTGGTCATGACCATTTTCAATGGTTTTTTTCGGTTTCCAAAGCTATAAGAATTTCCGGCTTTTTCATGGATTGTCGATACCCTGTAGTCGCCACTCGCCATTTCAGTTGTCTTCTGCGACACGCACGGATACATCTCATCTTTTCCACGCTGGAGACTCACCAAACGTTTCGTCCGTCACGGACTTAATCATGGGCAACAAAATTGTTGCCCATGATTAAGTCCGTGACGGACGAAACGTTGGGTTTTTAACGATCATATATTTTAATTTCAATAAAGTGTCTAAAAAAAGCAGGGAGAGCCTATTTCCAATCATGAAAATAACATCAATTATCGTATCTAGTTTAGTATTAGATCCTTTGGACGGAGTGAAGTTGGATTTATTACGTTTAACATCAGGGTTGCCTAGCTCGTCTGTATAATCTTTGAAAAACTCCTTCAAACGGAGTGTTCTACAAAACTCCATCACTTCTACTTCCATTGTGTTAGTATTCTTGGATGGATATGGAGCAAATTTACCACCTTTAGACATTAAGCGTTTAGAGCAATTATCTAACCCTACAGATGACAAGTTAAAGCAACAGACACCTGTTATTCTAAAAAAGAATTATTAGTCTCATCAATTTCCAGCACTTCGCCTGCATGAACATCGTCATTATTCAAGTTGTTACGATTAGCACGCCTGAAATTTCTGTTACGATTGTTATCATATCTGAATGAATAATTATCATCAAAATTGTAGTTTCCGTAATTCCCAAAGTTTCGGAAATTTCTGTTACATCTGTATTGATAACCTCCACCTCTAAATCTGGCTTCATAGTTACGTTTGTTACCTATGTTGCCTCTATTCTCACGAAAATCTTATAATATTAATTAATATTAATCATATTTTATATATATTTTTTTTAAAAAAAAAAGAATGACACGGTCAATAAAGGTCATATTTCTGGACTATATAATTCGATTGTCTCTTTTAAGAGTCCGATGTTAAAGTCGATGTTTAACATCGGACTCTTGAAAGAGACAATCGAATATATAGTCCACAAATAAGACCTTCTTTATTTACCGCGTCATTCTTTTTTTAAAAACTATTCATTTGGTCAATGGCAAAAATTATTATTATTATTAATATACAAGGTGTTTCAAAAGTAGGCTAACAGTTGATTTTGCCCTAGGAAATCTATGTTGACCGTTCTATTGGCGATTTACACCTGAATCAGTCGATGGATATCCATGATCAGTCCAACATGAGCCATAGACTTCGAAGTAATTGCTACTATCATTTAGAAGTCTATGCAGTAGCATTCCATTGGCAAAGGAATTTTGAAATCTATCATGGACAAGATATAGCACCAATCTGACATTACGTACATGGATATGTTCAATTAATTTGATTTGAATCAAACACTGTTAGTTTGACTTGAAGTGAATTAAACAAGCTTGAAGCTTTTTTGAATTTGCTGCTTCTGTCATGTCAGGTCATCTAAAAGATGATCAGAGAAAATGGATTTTGAAATCCTTTTGGAAAAACAAGAATGCTGAAAAGGTGCGAATGGAATGGAGAGATGCCTTTCACAGCAATCCTCCATCAAGATTTGCTATTTATCGCATTCGAGATAAATTTGAAAAGACCGGTTCGGTAGAGAATGCACCGAAGTCAGGACGCCCTCGATCAGTTTCAATAACATCAAACGAGGAGCTAGTGGCCCAAACATTTGTTCAAAGTCCGAAGAAGTCAACAAGAAGAGCCTCATTGGAGTTGGACATTTCTCTAAGCTCTACTTGGAGACTGATGAGGAAAGTTGAGTTGAAACCATACCGACCCAGACTGTTGCAGCACCTTCTACCGGATGATGCTGAACGACGCTTGCAGTTTGCTGTGCTCATGTTGTCGGAAATTCGGGAGAACCCAGATTTGCTTGACAAGATAGTTTGGTCTGACGAAGCCAGTTTCAAACTATCAGGTCACGTAAATAGACATAACTGTGTCTACTGGTTCCCTGAAAATCCGCACATGGTATCAACAAATGAGCTGAACCAGCCTGGCTTAACCGTCTGGGCCGGTATGTCAAGCAACGGTGTGATTGGGCCAATATTTTTTGAAAGAACTGTGACGGCTGAGGTGTACCTTCAAATGCTCCAATCCTTTGCGATTCCTGAGATGCAGTCATTGAACAACTTCAATGAGCTGTACTTTCAGCAGGATGGTGCACCAGCGCATTTTGCAGTGAGTGTCAGAAGCTATCTGAATGACACTTTTCCAGGAAAGTGGATCGGGAGATGTGGTAGCATCCTTTGGCCTCCTCGCTCTCCCGATCTAACTCCGATGGACTTTTTCTTTTGGGGCGTTGTAAAGGAGAAAGTGTACGGACGAAAACCTCACACACTTTCTCAACTCCGCTCCTACATCACAGATGCCTGTCAAGAGATCAGTGATGACAGGAACTTATGCAGAACTGTGTGCCACAGTGTGGCCGAAAGACTACAAGAATGTGCCGATGTCCATGGTGGACATTTTGAGCATTTGCGTTCGTGAATTTTTGCAACTTTAAGTTGATTAATTTTTTGATATGTTGAATAGGCCTTGGTTATTCATTTGTTCATTTTTTTGTTAGGAAACCAAGCAAACAAAATGGTAGTTGTTTTAATGTTAATACCTTTATTAATTTCAGCCTCCTCTAGGCCATCGTCAGAAGCTTCTGACGATGGTCTAAGAGGAGGCTGGAATTAACAAAGGTGAAGGACATTTGGATGTCAGCTGTTCTTCCTTCTTCGCCTCCCTGTCTTGTGTTGACGACAGCGTCTTCGTGCACCAGGCTGAGGGGCGCGGAGGACATTCGAATGTCAGCTGTTCTTCCTTCTCCGCAGTAACACTGAAACAACTACTATCTTGTTTACATGGTTTCCTAATAATTTTTTTTTGATAGATGTTGGATAGTTATTCGACTTCTCATGATCGGTATAGATTCAAATTGGGTTGTAGTGAAATATGTAGGCATGAAAACACTGGAGATCATGATATATTTTAATATGATTTACGCGATGTCAAAGAGTATTGAATTTTTGCCCCTTACGAATACAAGGCATATTAGCTATCTGTGGCATCGTGAAAAAGATTATTATGACATAGCTTATTAATCTATAGCATTAAGACATAGCTTTTCAAGGCCAATTTCTACTGTTAGCCTACTTTTGAAACACCTTGTATATATATATTGTTTTGTTTACAAGTGTTGTTAAACAGTTGGTCGTTCATCAATTTACATAAGTTACAACATATAAAAATATCACTATTATCAAATAACGTTTAAATGTCTAGTTAATCCCATATCTCTTTTATTTAGTGTGGGATTTCTTTCTTTGATTAGAATGGCTTCAGCGATCTGCAACTCATTGATATCTGAGAATTTAGCTAGCACAGACATAGAGTCAATGATGTTTTTGGGTTTTGTGCTGTGTGTGGCAAATGAGTGTTGTTTGATTGAGCCATTGTTCTCGTGTTATTTGGATCTGACTGACACTGGTTTGTCGTATAGCCGATGTAGTGAGCATTGTAACAAATGTTCTCCGGACATGAATATTGGTATACGACCCGATCAGTTGATGTTGATTTATCCAATTTAGTTTTTATGGCTGATGACAATTTTAGGTTTTTGTAATAAATTCTGACTTTTATCTTGCTGTCTTCTGATACTGGCTTGACACTATCATTTACAATCTTCGTAAGTCTTTTCTCTTCAATTGTAGAGCTTGAAGTCAACTGTCCATGGTAATAGAAGACCACATCTACTGTTTCTTTTTTATCTTCTTTTGAGAGAAATCTGTCAAGATGGATTTTGATATATTTATCCACTAATGATAAAGGATAGTTGTTGTTCACCAAAATTTGTTTAACTGTTCTTATTTCGTTATCAAAGGATGACCAATCTGAACACAAAGACAAAGCTCGATGAATATAGCTCTTGGTGACAGAAATCTTGTAGCGCTCAGTTGTGAAGGAATTGAAATCAAGGCAAGTACCACCCGAAACCTTTTTCCGATAAACCGAGAATGTTAGGATATCATCACGTTTGACAAGAACATCCAAAAATTGTAACGTGCCATTCGTCTCAATGTCAAAGGTGAATTCTAAAACCGAGTTTTCTTTGAATCTATCAATAATGAAGTTAAGATGATCATGTGATTGCAAAATAAGAAAGGTATCATCAACGTATCGAAAATAACATCTCGGTTTCACCTCACTTGGAAGATTAACTAGACATTTAAACGTTATTTGATAATAGTGATATTTTTATATGTTGTAACTTATGAATTTTAAATGCTTTCATAACTTCTTTGTACTTGAAAATGGACCGAGTTTTCAGGTCCGAAACGTTGTCAAATAATCAATATTATATTGTAAAATGGTATTCTAACATCGCCTTCAAAGTATTAGATCACAAGGGAAAACAATTATACCGAAAAACAGAAAGAACTTTACAAAAATGCAATAAATTGATGAACGACCAACTGTTTAACAACACTTGTAAACAAAACAACATTTTACCAAAATACACTAATTTTCGCTTACACAATATATATATATATATATGTATACTCATTGACAAAATTTTTGAAACATTTACTTCTTTAACTTCTTTCATTTTTGACTGGTATATATGCATGTATGTATGATACCTTGATAATTTAGTCACAATCTCCACCAAGTCGCTAGCACAGAAAAACAACGCATGTAGCAGATTCAACTTTAATAGCGCGTGTGCCCCCCTCTGGCTCCAATAAATTCAGTAATCCGAGATGGTATGGATTCACAAAGTTTCTGAATGAAGGATGTTTCAAGGAGAAGCCACTGCTCTGTCAGTCTTTCAGAGAGAATCTTCAAGGACACTGGTGGAAGTGAATAGCGGTCTCTCACTCGTCGCCTAAGCTCGTCCCAGACTTGTTCAATGGGTGTCAAGTCAGGTGAGCGTGCAGGCCAGTCAAGGGTTTGAATGTTAAATCTCCTAACAGTGGTAATGACAGCTGAGGAGCGATGTGGTCTTGCGTTGTCGTCTTGGAAGACGAGATCCTCCACCCTGACCACTGGGGCAACAACAGGAAGCACAATTTCATTGAGATACATCTCTCCAGTCAACGTGCCTTTGATGATGACTGCTGTCGTTCGTCCGCCATGCCAAATGCCGCATCACAGCATAACACTTCCACCACCATATCTGTCGTGTTCTTTAATACAGCATGGGGCAAAGCGTTTACCTAGAGGACGATGCACTCTAACACGACCGTCATTGAAATCCAGAGTGAATCTCGATTCATCGGTCCACAAGACTTTCTGCCAGTGATGGTCATTCCATGAGCGATGGGCATCACACCAGGCAACTCGTCTTCTGCGGTGCTCAAAACTCAATGGAATTGGGACAGCTGGTCGTCGCGATTGAATTCCAGCTTCTCGCAAACTTCGGTAAGCCGTTCGAACCCTACAGTCTATATTTGAGGCACTCTTCCAGTGTACGATTGGCTTTGGGACTGACACAAATCTATTCCTCTTTGCAGCTAAAACTAGACGTGCGTCTGTCCTTCCTGCAGACTTTCTTGGTCGACCAGATCCCTTCTTCTATTTAACATCTCCTTCTGCTTTCCATCGACATCACCACCTCCAAACAACGACTCTCGATAGTTGCAGCTCTTCGGCAACACTCGCACAACTTCTACCACAACGAATCATTCCAATAGCCATACCTCTGGTAAACTGATCGTGTGCCATTTTATTTTACAAAAGCTGGATTTCAGTTCACGTTCATGTTCAATTTGTAAAAGCAATTGTGACAGTTGTATCGATATCAAAATTTGAAATTTGACCACCATAGATCTTTCTCCATTCTCTAATCTGTTGAATGGTAATACATAGAAAGCGAGATATTGCATCATACCTGAGAAAAAAATGAAACAAACTTCAATTCAAGCCAATGATACAGATTGTTTCATAAAAAATGGATCACCCTTAAACATCGCCTTAACTTCAACTTTGTCTAACTCCCCCAAACTTGAACGAATTTCTCTGAAATTTGGAAGATATGTCAGTTGTGCTTACTAGTATCATTGTTGGAAATTTCAAGCATGAATATTGAGTTGTTTTCCTGTTATAGATAAAAAAAGTAGTAGATAATTTGATCTTCATTTAGCAATGTTACACAAAATCATACCTCACTCTTATAAAATTACATTCGTTTCCTTTGTTATGTAATATGTTGTTCTACAAGCCAAAAGCTATCAAGCAAAACAAAAATAAAGAAAATCGGTCAATCAGAGCCAGTATAGCACCATTATTCATCAACAATAATGTAACTGCTACATGTGATTAACTGGACTTCATGTTCCATAGCTTCCTGACTTCGTTGCGGTGGTGTTGGCAGCACTCCTGATTGCTCTCAGCTAGAAATCTATCTCTTACCGGTTGAAAACAATACAAAGCACAAATGATCAATAACGAGATCGCATTCACAAAAGGCAAAGTGTCAGCCTTGCTAGAACTAGGGTTTTCTTTGCGAGCTACAAGCAAGCGACTAAATGTCCCTTACACAAATGTGCATCGATGGCATAATGATGATTTTCGACTCTGTCGTAAAGAGGGCTCTGGCCGTCCACGCAAAACATCCAAACGTAGAGACCGCCTAATTTTGAGATTTGTTAAAGTTGATCCAAGTCTCTCGCTAACTGAGATGGTTGCGCTAGACTCGTCTATTTCTAAGTCCACTATTCGTAGAAGACTTATTGAGTCGAATTTCAAGAGCTGTAAGAGGCCCTCTCAGATCGAATTATCAGATCAGCATACAAAAAGACGTCTCAGATGGGCAATGAGTCATTGTCACTGGCGAAATCAATGGGATCGGGTTGTCTGGTCTGATGAGGCATCAGTCCGTCTGAAGGATAGTGATGGTCGATTGAGATTATGGATAAAATCTGATCAGGAAATTCCGAGACATTTACATCGTCCCCGGGTACAAGGTGGTGCGACTCTACTGATTTGGGCTGGCATTTGGACCAATGGCCGCTCTGAACTTTACATACAGCAAGGAACCATGAATTCTGAACGCTATGTGAATGTTTTACGAATGAACATTGGCCAAATGACAGATCAACTTGGTGATCCATCGACTTGGTTATTTATGGATGATAATGCTACGTGTCACAGGAGTAGTAGAGTCAACTTATGCAAGTCTCAATTAGGGCTTAGGACATTATCTTGGCCAGCTCGTTCTCCTGATCTGAATCCCATAGAAAATGTATGGAGTATTCTAAAACGCAACGTTCGTCGTTCACTGCCACCTACTGATGGCGTATCACAACTTACGTCACTGTTAAAAAGAGAGTGGAGAAAGTTAGATCAGTCAAAAATCAACGATATCATCGATTCAATGCCTAGACGAATTGGTGATGTCATTGACAATAAGGGTAGGGCCACAAAATATTTGCTTCTTAAGAACCGTTACTGCATCATAGCTTATCAGATTATATAAGGACATTTAAATATATAAGGGACATGAAATAACATGAAAAATGCTTTCTGTATCATACTTATGTTTTATTTAGTCAAATTTTAGGATGATCCACTTTTTATGAAACGGACTGTAGTTTGTTTCATTAACTATGTCAATGAGTATATATATATATATATATATATATATATATTTATTTATTTATTTATTTATTTATTTATTTATTTATTTAGTACACCAATAAGTGCAATGAGCACCAAGGCAACATAGGAAATACATTCAGGAGGGAACAATTAGAAGTTACAATAATACATAAAAAGCTTTCGTTTAAACTGTTTCACCGTTTCACTGTTCGCAATATCGTCGGGGAGGTGGTTCCAGTCATCTATGATGCGGTGGGAAAAGGAGGATAGGCGACAATTCAGATTTGTTGGGTGGCGGTAAATTTTGAATATATTAATGAATTAAGCAATGAGTACAGTTTGCAGTGCTAGGCCTACTTTTCGTTAACGCTGCTATCAAACTCGAAGTCCAACAAAAGAAAATTAAAGGTATTCTTTGACACAGAATTTCAGAATGAAATCGACTGAATTTATTTTATTCCAATGAAAATTTAATTACAGCATGATCTACCCATAAGTTATTTCATGATAAATGAAGTTCAAGATTGTGTGAATGTGCGATAAGAGACATCACAGATAAGATTCATCATGAAATTGTTGCTCAAGGATATCTGACGCATCTTATTCATTGACAGAGATGGTTAATTTCAATTCACTTTTGTCTATTTCAAGCAGTTGTGGTCAGCCGACTTGAAAATACATAGTTTTGTTCACTTTAAGTTGATTGATCTACATAGAAGGAACCTGAGTTTGGAAAAGTTGTTTCTTTTCACAGAACGTTTAAAGCGTCGTTTTAAGCATGCTTATAATGTAAATTACAAAAACTAATCAAATAAACGTGTGGACTACATTTGCAGGATGTCAACTCGAAATAATCCAGAAAATATAGAAATATAAGATCGGAGAAACAAAAAATATAGGATAAATATAGGATCAAATTTCAGTACACAATATTATAAAATAGTCAATTTTTCTTATTTTTGATTTCGCATAATGTAAAATATCCTACGTATTTCACCTCAAATTCGATTTAATGAGTCAATGATCATAAATTGTAGAGTATTTCATCAAGTTGTCGAGACTAAATCGGTTACCATCTCAAGAAAATAACACACATCATTGTACACAAATGTTTTATTTATTTATTTTTTTTGATGGCCTCCACCATACCCCTCACAGCCATCCCGTTCCTCCACAAACATATTTTTCATACAATTAGTTAACAAATAAATGTAAAAACAATTTCAACAATGGAACGATAAAAAAATCTTTACAAAATGTCACAACTAACAAATCTTGAATAAAAATTTCGAATGGTGTGACCACATAACTACGAGAATATAACAAATATGGTGACCACAGGATACTCACCTCAGCTAAAAAATTATTATAAAAACGATTACATGCAAAATTGAGGTTTTCAAAATGTAGGACATCCCCAGGTAGTTAAACCAATAACAAAATTGAGAAAAATAGTCATAGAAAGTCAAGAAAGTCACTATAAAATACACTCTATCAAAAGAAAATGTTATTTCACTAATCTGTGTTTCAAACAATCAAATCCATTATTCAGCATTACCGGGTTTGAACTTTTTGACCGATTCCAGCAGACTGAGATTCTTATCGAAGAGTTTGCGCTTTTTGTTAGTTAAGCTTCTCTGCTTATGTCTCACTTCCTCGAGAGTAGTAGTCAATTCTCTTGTTTTTTGAGTTCCAGTGTCTATCATCAAGTGTGCAGTTGCCGCATACTGCAGATTTCCATTCTTCAATGCATCTCTCAATTTATTGTTTCCATCACTCAAAAGTTCATGTGCCGCTGCAAGCGCATCATTCGTTTTCTTTTCTTTTAAAAGAAGTTTTTCTTCTTTTTCCTGGAGACTTGATTGTTTTTCTTTCAATTGTTGCCGCTCTTTCTCAATTAGCTCTATCTCAGCTTTCTGTTTTTGTTTTCTTTGCTTCTCTTCTTCTCTCTTGCGATCAGCTTCCAGCCTCATGACGCATTCCGAATGAGCTCCTCTTGCGGCGGTGATTATTTTCTTTGTCAAGGGCAATTTTTCTGGTCGATTCAATTCAGGGTCACAAAACTGTACCATGTCTTTCGTTGCTCTGACACCGTTTATGACTGTCTCACTGAGCAGAGATCGCCCTGCGGTTACAAATGAATTATTTACAGATAATCCCCTTCCCACATCTGCATTTCCATGTGGAATAACCAAGGCAGTTTTGATTACATCAGTCAGACAAGGATATTTGGGCTGACCATCGGACCGCTTTAACATAAAAATTTCTCGCCAGAAATGGTCCACGCGATTAATGGATGAGAATAATTTCATGTCATCACCCAAGCATAATACTTTCCATTCATCCTTGACTCACGATGTTTGAGTCAGACAAGTGAAATTTTCGAGCCACGTGAGCGATATCTTCAACATTGGCGATATTTGTCTTCTGTGGATTGAGGAATCCGAGACATTTTAAAATTCTGTTGTCGAGGGGAAGCCTGGTTTTCAGATATGATGCTATTGCACAAAAACAATCCCGCATACCGAGCAATGATTTGGCTTACTGGTCCATTGTTAGCTTTACTAGAGCTTTTCTGGCGGGTTTTCCGATTGAAATATCATCATCAGAAAGTTGGTGAGACCTAGAAAGATCGACAGAAGCTAAATCAACTCCATCTTTTCCCTTCAGCTTTTCAGGTTTGATGAATCGAAGTAACAAAGTTTTCAGAAGTGCGCACATATCATCATATAATCGATGAACCATTGGCTCTTTTGACTGAAAAGATCTCAAAAATTCTTCGAAGATCTTCACAGTACAATCCAAAAAGTGCAACCGAACACGTGTTGCCTGCTTCAGTGGTCCAAGGGCCGTGGCTGTTCTTCTAAAGGCAATACTCTTCGGAGTGCTTTTCGAATCTTTCTGCAATGAATCAATGAATTGACATATTCCAGTCCATTGATCGAGGATCCGTCGAATACTTGGACCGATTGACAACCAGCGTGTGTTAGTATGTTGATGGATCATCTGAATTTCGAGTTCCAAATCGAGTTGGATTTCCTTGAAATCTTCTCTTCTTGCTGCAGAGTATTTGAACAAGCTGAACAAGTTGACGGCTAGCTGCTCAACATCGCCGCCATACTCGGATAGTCCCTTAGCAAAGGCATTGTGTATAACATGAACATTACATGTACCAATATCTATCAATCCATTATTGCCCTCGTCTTTCACTCTTTTTTCCATTTCTCTCCATATTGCTTTATTTACATTTGGGCCATCACTTCCGAGAGCGACCATCTTACTTATTGGCACATTATCAAACTTCATCGACTTCATTAATGCTTCAGCGACAACTTCTCCACGGGCATGACCAAAAAATAGAGACATATAATAGCGGCACCAAACTTCGTTGTGCTCCGTTGACCAGTATCGCAGTAAAAGGTCCATCTGTTTTTTCACTTGAACATTTGTTGTTTCGTCATATTGTAAAGAGAAAGCGTCCTGACGAAACTAAATCGGCTACCATCTCTTCTCTAAATACTGGACCAAGGCCGTCAGAATACAGGTATGACATTTTTGTCCTACTTAATGTCATCTTTTCCGCTATTGGACATTTAAACATTGCTTGGAAAGTTTCAGCAATTCCATCGGATGACCTGAAACTATAGTTCGAAACTGCACTCTTTCCTGCCCAAATTACTTCAGCCGCTGTGACGTCGTCGTTAATTATACTGATGCCCAAACTTGACTTTGTAGAGGAACTAGATTGAGGTTGAAGTTTGATCCTTGATTGAACATAATCAGATGTTGATTTGAAGAGTTTCACGTGTCCTTGAGTTTCAGCATGTTGCTTTACTTGTGATAAACCTGCATTATCGCAACCAATTTGCTTGTTACAGGCAAGACACAATGCATGATGTTCATCTTTCCCTCGAACGCACCATTTGCTTAATAAATGGCCATGTCTATCCTTTTCTTTCAACCAGTGTTCCTGAAACTTTGTCTTCGCTTTCGGCATCGCGTGGACTTATTCGGGTAGAGTTTTGTATACCAAACCGGTTTCTACAAAGAAAGCATTTTGTAAGCACACATGTACGTACATGCCTCGACGAAAGGCACATATATGACAAATATAATGCATATGAAATCTTATGTTACATGCAGGCCTAAATCGTTCAAGATTGTTCGAATGAATAGAAATTTTATGTTCAATCAGTATTTTATGACTGAATTGGATATATAGCGACATAACATAACCTATATTAAATTCCCTACTTGCAATCACACTGATTCAGTATTTTAATGGGATTATGAAAATTTAGTCCTGTCGCCTTTTACGACATGCAAGGGTGCAGCAGCAGACTTATTCGTCACAGCCCCGAGTCTGCACAGGGCGATTTGATTTCCTGTAATTGCAGAAAAAAGAAAATTACGCTAAAAAATATGTACACATTTTCGGCAATACATTTCATTTTTCGGCAATAAACAGTTAAAGAGAGTCGCAATTGTTTTCATTAACTATGAGAAATTACCTCCTGTTATCAGCCATTCTATATGTAAAGTTATTTACAGCTTACGATGTTATGACATCTTCAATATTTGCATACAAACATCGATTAGAATAATTCTTATAATATCATTCATCCTACAAGTACGAGTATGTGAGTAATTATACATCAAGGCTCAATTCATTCATTAATACTTACATAAATCGTGAATAAATGCCTTAACTCCATTATGATTGGTCTTCAATTTAGAAATATAGGATAATATAGGACCTTTCAACGAAATATAGGATAAATATAGGATATATAGGATAAATGAAAAAATATAGGACAAATATAGGAATATAGGATCGAGTTGACACCCTGTATTTGAGTTCAATACGGAGTGACATCAGTTGTATAGTTAGTATATTGAATAAGCCCATAATAAAAACATAGCACTGGGTAAATCAAAGGCTTGTGAATGACTGTACAATACTATTTCTTTGTAGTGTTTTATCACTTAGGTGTATTCGTCTAACTTCCGATGAAATCTCGATAAAAATAAGAGCCAATCAAGTGTAACAACTGACACGACGTCTGCAATCGATCCGGAGAATCCGGATTATATAGTCAAAACAGATAAACAAGATTCAACTAGGCGTGATTATTATTACTCTTAAACAATTGCATGCAAACCTAAGTTCTTGCACTTCCTCTGGGCTCAGCCGATTTCGCGAGTCACATTGGACAGTTCCCTGCTAAACACTCGCTCTACACTGGCAAAACTTGGGACTAATGCCAAAAGTTTTATTATCAACTCGGACAATTCCTTTGATAAGTTGCCGGTGATGTTTCGGCAGGCTTCGTCTTGCATTTCTAGTTGTCGGTTTTTGACGGGAGGTGGTTCATCATAGGTTGAAAGAAAAAATACACTCCCTGTGATTTATCCGTAACAGTTCAATGCTAAAAGTATATACAGGAGACAGACGTTTCGCGACGCAGCAGAAACGTGCAGAATGCAAGTTCAGGGCTGCCACTCTTATCAAAAATAAAAACCGGAAAGTCAAATCAGAAGGGCCCCCAAAATGCGTAGCCGTGGGCCCCCTTAAAGTAAAAAATATTACGATCATTCGAAATTCCCACAATCCGATTAGTTTTGAAAGCGCTAAGACAGAAGTTGGGTCTGCTGCAATAAGATGCTAATGAATCCTCAGTCAGCAAGTAAATAAATGGCATAATATTGTTGCTGGTGCTTTTTCAATCATTAGTTTTTACCAGGTTCACTAGAATTCATGACTCGGAAACAGAGGCGTCGCTAAGGACACATCATTGGGGGGGGGTGTTTGCTAAATTTTACCTGATTTACAACTAAGAACCAAAATTTACCTGATTATTGCACACACGCATACTCACACACACATTCCAACATGTTTCATGATTATATCCTGCAGAAGAGGTACCTAGTCATCTAATCGGCCGGAAATTACGCCTATAAATGAAAAATAATTTAATTGGTGGTTCATACGAATATTATTCATATTGAGTAGTCTCGACTGCTGAGGAAATTTTCGATGGTGTTTGCATCGAGAAAGTTAACACGCTGTTAACAATAAACTTCTACGCACGGAGAGGACGGTGTGCCTTATTCATACCGTGCGCTTTCCGCGGTTCGCGTGTGACTGACGCAGTATGAGGAAGGTTCGATGAAATCCACCGTAGAGATGACGTCATCTCCTCAAGGGACAACGCAATAGCCAGAACTTATATGAATCAACGGCTAAATGTACACTACACAGCTAGGCAGAATGAGTTGCAGGCGTTTCAGCGTCAGGTGATTCAGTGCCAATATTCACTGGCCACATTATAGGTAGGGTACTGGAATTACATTTCAATTGCACTTAGATATTTGAAATTTAGCAGAGCTAACTCCCATCGCCTTATGCTCCAATTTTTAAGAAAATGCGAGGCGACTGTTCCTCCCACAGAATTAGATTCATCTGCACGGGCTTCGGTTTCCTAGAAAGGAAGAGTTATATGTAACCTTAATATCGAAATGGTACATCACAGAATTAGACAACTTGCTCCTTCTCGAATGGATAATTCGTGTATCGCTTGCTATTGGAAATGGCAAACAATAAGCTGTCAGCAGAGGACAACAGAGCCAGTGAGAGATGCGTGCGTGCGTGCTGTGATATCACTCCTCGCACACACCAAAACACACATCGATGCCTGGCTTCCATTCAGTGTATGCACTATACAGTGAGCAATGCCGAGGAGAGGATGTGAAATCATCAAGTGAACTAATTTTCGTAAGCCTGCTACTTTCTTTAATAATGATCGGAAGGGCCAATATTATGGAGAAAATGTGTGGGCAATGATCTGAATTCTTCGAATCTGAAGGAATTTTGGCAATCGAAGCACTTTGCTGGAACTCACATTAATCCTTTTAATCCTCACATTCACATTAATCACTTTTTTTCCTATCTCTGTAAGGTATAAGGAATTCCTTTTTGCCCACCTAATAGGTTCCTCAATGTGCCGTCCATCACATTCTTCTATCACATTCATTAATCACACTTCTAGCAAACCGAAGCAGATAAACAAAATATTTAATTCTGTGGTTCCTCCTGCTCGCATATACAGTCATCCCGGGTAGAGGTCGTTTTCAGCGCGCTATGTTTGACCGCTTTCGCGTGACAAATCAATATCATCGACAGCAACTAACCATATACTTTCTGGTGTCTAGAAAAGGTAAGAATTTCCAGACATTATGAATTGTTTTTGTGACAAGACGTGTTTTTGTGGCTAAGAACAACGGCAGTGAATATTGGAGCTGAATCACCGGCAAACCGGCGGTTTACCTGAGTTTTCTCATTTTACCTGAATCTTTTAATAATTTCATATTGGGGGGGGGTGTCACGGTCCCCCACACCCCCCCCCCGGTCGCGACGCCTCTGCGCATGGGCAGACATCACATGTAGAATTAACTCTGAATATGGTGCAACACTGAGTACTAATCAAATCAAGGAGAAGTTCAAATACATCAAGACGACTGCAAAGAGCAAGAATGCTAACAATCGGAAAGAAAGAAAACTGGAGGTGGTGTTGCTGAAATCACTTATCTATCGCCGGCTGAAGACATCGTAGTGTCTAACTATGGATCGACCGCTTCATTTTCCGGCATTGAAGGAGGAATCGAATCGACTGTTCTTTCGCGAACTGAGAACGAAGATGTGGCACCTACTTATGGACCAATCACAAAATCTCCAGTGCAATCTAGAAAGAAGAAATCCAATTCAATAGTGGATCTACAGAGACAGGTGCTAGAGGCTCAACTTCTGAATTTGACTGAAGAAAGAGAATTAATGGAACTGAAGAGCATTATTGTCTTGCGAAAAATTGACAGAATTCTGGATGATTACCAATCACCTCAACCCGAGCACGGCGAGCAGAATTATGGATTGATAAGTTCTGCCTTGGCAACATTAACGGACGTATACTTACAAATAGTTATTCAAATATATACATACATTTCGGATCATGTGTGTATTTTTGCTTGAAAATGAACGACAACGTCGACAGGGGAGCATAGATGCACACATTCATCAAACATGCCATTTTTGTTTCAACAGTAGGTGTAATTGTCTTAGTATTATTGATTGGATTTGTATGGGTATAGTATTCATAACAATATACATGTATCTAACAATCTGTAACACACAACCATCCACGTTCCATAATCAAAGTTTGAATCTACACAAAGTAGCGATAGGTTATTAAACATCTCCAAAGTACAGCTCAGCGACTGAATTTTTAGTTCGCTGACTAAGTATAGTTTCTGCTGCATTGGGCTCATCCAAAGAAAGTGAAGGAACTTCTGTAATTTCCTCCAAATCAGTTAGTTTGAGATCACGGGCAATGTTGTGCAGGATAAAGCAGCAAACAATCACTTTGCAACATTTGGACGGTTTCAGTCGTATTTCACTATGAAGAATACTGAAGCGTCTCTTTAGAACACCGAATGACTGCTCCACCAGAATTCTTGTTTTCTTCAAGGCCTCATTATACTTGTTCTGTGTATCGGAAACTATATCAAGAAAAGGTGTTAAAAGCCAGTCTCGAAATGGGTATCCTGAATCACCCAATAAATGACAGTTTCTGACGATGAGATTCGAAGACTTCCCAGAGTTCACTTTGCTTCAAAATAAAACTATCATGATTGCTTCCCGGCCATTTGGCAACAACATTAATGAATTTCATCTGATGATCACACACCGCCTGAACATTAATGGAATGAAAGTTTTTTCGATTTATGTATGATTCACTGTCTTGTAGGGCTGGTGATGCAATTCTTATGTTAGTACCGTCAATACATCCGATCACTTTGGGAAATCTTGCTATTTTGTAGAAATTATTCATGCTTTCTCTTCGCTTGTCTTCACCAGGAAATACGATATATTCATCGACATGTTTTATCAAGCTGTCAACAAAGTTGGCTAATATTGTCGAAACACACATTTGAGATATACTGAAATCATCGGCGACACCAATTTGAAAGTCGTTCGATGCAAGATAGCGCAATGAAATCATCACCTGAGTATGTAAAGAAATTGACCGTCCATTGCTATGATGCTTTATCAAGTCAGGCCCGACGATCGAAGAGATGAGTTCAATTCCTGTTTTGTCAAACCTAAAACGCTTTTGAAGTTCGAAATCCGAAAGATAATGCATCTCGTTGACAATCTTGTAACACTTTGGTTTGCGATTCTGGGTTATCACCTGCAAGTCGGAAGCCATGTCTTTGAAATGACTGATTTACCCTGATGTAGCTGAAGGTAGCAATTTTCCTTCACATCTGATGGAAATTTCCTCGAGGTAATCTTATTTTTATATGTTACTCTCACCTAAGATATTTTGCCGTGAGGTGCTGGTAAATACCTTGAGGTAAAGTTTCATTTTTCTGGCTCTATAGTGGAATGTGGGCCAAAAGGTAGTCGATTATACTTTTAGCCATGGAAGCATATTGGCACACCAAAAGCGTCTTTGCATGGCTACTGATGCATTGTAATATGATCTTGTGTCAATGTCAAGTTTACGTTAGGCAACAGTCATGCAACAGTGATATTTTAAAATACCCCGCAACGCAGCGAAAGGACAAAACACATTGAAAGAAGAACATGTGTGTATTTTTGTGTCAAACAATGGCTTATAAATGTCAGGCACAATAGTGAGAGCAGATCACTACAGCTCACAGTGCTGTCACATGAAAATCTGACATGAAAATGTAGCATCTTGGCGTCAGTCAATCAGGTACGTGCGATTAATGTCATGGAAATCATAATAGACACATTGGCATTTTTGATGAACTGCCAACCGTAGATGTCAGTCTATTCTTCCTAGTACAACACATTGATACCAATAATGAATGAAAACAAATGATACAAGCAATTTTTAGCGTTTACATTTTTCCGCTTCTTAGCTCGATCTATCTCGAATGACATATTGACGTGGAGAATTTGCCAGATGATAGTTGTTGATTTGACATACGATATCACGTAGACCATTTTTGATGATGGAAGCTAGGTTTCAAGCCTCATGCTTGTAGAAGTCCTTTAAATCTTATCTGTGACTGGACGCGCAACCTCCGTCAATCGTTCCTGTACCTAAATCTTGAGCATGGGAAAGCATTAATTTTCATGACTTGAAAATCAGTAAATTCTATCGATGCTATCTTAGGTATTTTTCACAAAACATTAATCGAACTTCAACAACAATTCCTTAAAATATGATGTCGTTTAATAATTGTTCCAATAGTGCTCGGAAATTCCCGTGTCATCTCAGACAGACCGTGTTGTCTCTGTCTGTAATCACAATCTTAAAATATATTAATTTTCTGAATTCACAAATGCATGTAGCAGGCTAAGATAAGTTGACATCCAAATTCGTCACTCAAAGTCATACTTGTGCTACCACATAGGATTACAAAAGACTTTGAGATTTATAGAGAGGACTAATTCTTGCCAAAGTTTGGACTAGCATGGCCTGGCAATTGAACACCAGATAGCTCGGGTTCATGATCACTCACTGAATACGGAAATCTTCAGGAACCCGAGTTTATGACCACAAGTCATCTGAAGTTCAGATGGCTGAAGTTCAGGGGCGTAGCGCCTATAGTATTCTAATATTCTGAGAATACACCGGAATTTACAAACGAAAATGAAATTACAAATATGTGATGATAGGATTTTGATTAACATGAAGGTCATATAATCTTGTTCGATGTTTCCGTTTTCCAATTCACAAAACTTCTTTAACACAGGCGGAGAGATACGAGTATTCTATCTCGCGACAGAATCACACCTGTACAGCAGTAGAGTTATCAATAGCGCGCCTCTGATTGGTCTGGATGCAGCAAACATTGTAATGATACGTCTCCTCTCTGCGTCGCCCTCCTGCCATGTGTCTGCTGTCTGATATTCTAGAATCAATATCTGCTAGCAGAGTGTAACCACCCTCTCCGGTCTTCGCTATTACTCAATTACATCGCTACTTATAACGGAGAATACTCATGGCAACTGTCGAGGAATTGATAAATTTACAAAATTCTCCTTTATCCTACGCAAAGAAAATAGAACTAAAAACTAAAGGAAGAGATAAGCCGATTTTCACCTTTGAAGGAAGGAGAAAGTGCAATCTTAGTGTGCAATATCAAAAATACGAATGGCTGACTGGTTGCCCCATTAGAAAGACACTTTTCTGCTTTCCGTTCCTTATCTTTAAACCAAAAACGACAGTGTTTTCATCGACGAGAGGATTACTCGACTTGGCGAATTTCTCTAATCATGTGAAGAGACATATAAAATCTCCTACGCATCTGGCCGCGATCACCTCTCTTAAACTTATTGGCAAAGTAAGGATCGATGAAATGTTAAATGAGGAGTTCAAAACTTTGAGAAATATGCACAACGAGGAAGTGAGGAAGAACAGAGAAATGATGCGGCATCATATTAAAGCCGCTCTTTTCCTTGTTTGCCAAGGCATTTCTTTTAGAGGTCATTCAGAGAGCACTGACAGTCCAAATCGTGGAAATTTCATTGATTTGATTAAGCTCCTCAGTGAATTTAGTTCTGATCCGCTGATTAAAAATTGTGTCTCTCCTGATCACAGTCTCCCATTTTCAGGATTATCACCTGATATTCAAAACGACTTGATTAAGTGTTTGTATGATCAGGTTCGCGGTGAAATCGAGAATCGAATCAAAGGTGCTCCTTTTATATCTATAATTGCTGACGATACAACGGACATTTCAAATACAAGTCAAATGGCTGTCAGTGTCCGACTTGTTCACAATGGATCGGTCTTCGAACATCTGATTGACCTTGTCAATGTGTCAGCAGACAGATCAGCTAACAATCTTGCCTGTGTAATATGTGAAAGTCTTGAGTCCGTTGGTGTAACCAAAAATACTTCAGTGATCGGCCAGTCATACGACGGTGCAAGTAACATGATGGGTAAGCACAATTCAGTGCAAACTAAGATCAAGGAGATTTGGCCCTCAGCAAACTTCGTTCATTGTTATGCACACAAATGGGCATTAGTAGCACAAAGTGTCAGTAAGAATATTCCGTTGGTATCAATATTTTTCGGATTTTTGCAAAATTTGACAACATTTTTTCGCGCTTCACCAAAACGTGCTTCTATGTTATCCAGTCCATTGCCTCTTGCGTCAACTACGCGTTGGTTGACGAGAGGAAAATCTGTCTGTGCTATTTCTTCTAAGTATTGTGAAATTTTCAATGTTTTAGAAAATATTTCTTCGGAGTCCTCTGCTTGCTCAATTGATTGCTACACCCGCGCTGAAGCGAAAGGATTGCGATATCAATTGGGAAATTGTGAGAATGTGTTTCTCTTATTCTTTTTTCGTAAAGTTTTCGCATTATCCGACATGATGACAAAGAAACTTCAAGGTGTGATGATTGATCCAGCTGAAATATCTTCGAAGGTAGCAGACTATCGTGCAAACTTGTGTGAACTACGCTCTGAAGTTTCCTTTCAAACGTTCGTCGAGGAAGCGAAGCAATATGAGCCTTACTTTTTTAATCATGAAAAGAGAGTCCCACAAATCAACGAGCAACATCTCCTTGACAGCGGTTACACTCCAAGTAGGCCTAAGCCATCATCTTCGTCATCCCAATTTGAGAAGGATAAACTTAAGCGATTAATGTACGAAATCATCGATACACTAATTTTTCAGTTAGACCAACGATTTGAAAACATCGAAAGTCTTCAGTGGATAAAACTATTTCAGCCATCGAGATTTGATGTACTGAAAGCTGATGCATTTGAAGTTGTACGACTTGTGAATGAACTGAAGAAACATCACCCAGATTTAGTTCAAGAAGAAGAAGAGAAGTTGCGCAACGAATTACACATTCTATTCACTGATTCAGATTTGCGAGTGGCACTTGGAGAAGCAAATGATCCTTCTACTCTTCTTAAACAAATGCATTCCTTGGATTTGTGTGACGCTCTACCTCTTGTCTCTAAAGCATTAATGGCTTCACAAACAATTGCTCTAACATCGGTGACATGTGAAAGAACCTTCAGTGTGCTTCGGCGAATCAAGACCTACCTGCGTTCCACCATGACTCAAGAACGCATGAAACAACTGGTATTTTTAAGCATCGAAACTTCTCTTCTCAAACACTTATCAGGAGAGTGTTCGTTCGTTGACACAATTATCGACAAGTTTGCTTCAATGAAAGATCGTCAAGTAAAGTTGTTATATCGTAAGTAAATACATCAGGTTATAGTGTTATGATTTACCTGTATTGTTTTTGGTAATGACTATAAGTGGAAATGGAGTTGTTATGAAAATTGATTTTGCTCTTTAAATTATAATAATAAAAAATATATTTTGAGCAATGCGCCTAAAGGACTAAAAATTGACTTGGAATTTACATGTAGGCCTACGTTCTTTTCCCGGTTCTTTCATTGGACTCAGATTACCTCATCTGAGGTGGTCTGCTACGCCAGTGATCTGAACATCATGTAGAACACACTGTGTAGCATGTAGGTGCCTCTACTAACTCTTGTTAAGCAACCGACGTCCTCAATCGCTTTCAATGAGCATCCAACATCACAAGCTTAATAAAACTTCACGGTATAGTCGTGTCGAACAAGAAGAGGCTACAAATTGAAAAAAATTGAGCAATTTTTGGTCAGGCCAAACAAATCGATTCAAATTTTTTTGAATCTCGAAGATTCGTTAGCTTAAGGTTAAACTTAGTTCAAGTTATGTCGAAGGAGAAGAGGCAATAAACCAAATGACAAATGAAAACAAATGAGGTTATTTTTTAGTCATTCGAAGCGAACCGACACGAATTTTCATCGAGTTGTAGTAGTATTGTTTTACTACGATAATGTTGATTACGTGACACTTCAATGAAACTATAAATGTTAGTTTCGTTTTTAAATGGCATGAAAATGTGTAAATTTAAATGTATTATTTATGCTTATTGATGGTACTGGGAAACAACGAATTATATATACCCGGTAGTCATGATATATATAGGTGCCGAATAATAGAAGGCATGCAATATCCAAATGATTACCAATAACAAAATGAACGACGCTGTCGTTTAAATATGCTTTATAAGTCGATTTAATAAATTTGGTGAACTCTGTTCACGACTAGAACGAAACAATCAGTAACAAAATATACGGCAAAGTGGTATGTGACTTGTCTGGTGTGATTGTGTTATATGTTTATGTATAGAGAACAGTGACACATTTGTTTATTAAATAAATTGTATAGTAAGTGTAGTGGCTGAGTAAACTTATAACTTCACGAGTTGGGTTTGCTCTACTACATAAATTAAATATAATAACAACAAACCTATAGCTCTCCGAGTTGGGTTTGCTATTTCACGTACATAGTATTAATAATAAGAAACCTAAAGCTCTCCGAGTTGGGTTTACGCTGTCACAGATAATAATAATAATAATAGACCTATAGCTCTTCGGAGTTGGGTTAGACTTAAAGTCATTCACGTGTTAATAATAACTAGCTTATAGCCTTTGATACGGTTGGTCTGGTAATTTGATATTTTCCTACCTATATCCCCTTGGGTTGGCTAAAATTAGTGCCGTGAATAATACCTGTAGGCCTTCTGGTTTGGGTATTGTTCTCAGAATAATAATAAATAATCTTAATAGTGAACTGCTGCTGCTCCTGCTGCTTCTACGACTGCTTCTACGACAAGAGCTAAAGGATTGGAGACTGCTGAGGATTCAAAGGACACCACTGGCAGCAATCGGTAGGTCTATAACGTAACACTTACAGTACGCGCATCATACCTACCCAACTAATTTACATCTACTAGCTCGGCCCGTTACACTTGGTGGCAGCGGTATAGAACCGATCAGTATTCCATTATGTCGCACTATGGCTTTGGTTCGACGGGGTTTTCAGCTACAACATCATTCCGGGGTAGGAGTCAGCAGGAATCACGTGTCAAAACGGATGGTGAACCTGTTTTGAACGCTGATGACCTTGATTTTTTTACTAGACGAGAAGCAGAAGGGAAAGGTATTGCAAACATGAACTTAACTTCTGACATAATCCACGATCTGGCTAAGCTCCAGACAAAAATCGATACCATTGAACACAAATGCACCTCTTTATTACAGGATAAGCCATCAAATACAAATAAAATCCCGGATGATTTAAATGCTTTGCAAAAATTTGATGGGAAATTAGCCTTTGATCGTTGGCTCAAGGTCTTCGAGTTGCTCGCCGATAACTTTTCAGATTCACGTAAATTGCGTTTGTTATTGATCAAAACAGTTGGTAGGCCTAATGAAATTGTTGTGGATCGAGCAGATACCCACACTTATGCAGAAGTGATCCACGAATTGCGATGTAGGTATTGCCCGTTTGCAACAACCGTAGAGGCGGAAGCGGCGTACGAGTCGCGTATGCGGACGAAAGATGAGACAATCCGCGATTACGCTGATGTACTTCTGCGCATTGGCGGACACGCATTCCCAGATTTGCGTACCGATGACTTGGAGCGTCGAGTTTTGAATACGCTAATGTCACGAGATACAAGTAGGGATGTTAAATTGTCAATGTGCAGGTTTCCACCAAACTCATTGAACGACTACTTGGATGTCGTCACTCGATTTGAAAGGGTAGATGCAAATGTTCCGCAGACACGGACTTCTACTATTTCTGCTTCCAATTCTTCCATACGTTGCTATAAGTGCAATAACTTTGGCCACATTGCTGCCTCCTGTACTTCACCGTTCCGATCCATTACGTCGGCAACGACTCCAGTAGAGCGTCGAAATTTTCGACAACCAGTGTATCAATATGGTTCTCGAGGCGCTCAGTCGTCACCACAACATCAAATATGGCCAAACAATGTCTCTGTACCTTGGCGCTCTGCTTCACATAATCGCCAGATAAGACAATTGCCGCTTATTCCTCAAAATGTTTACACACCTCCGCAGGGCAGACAATTAGGTTATTCTGCACCAACCTCAGCTGTATACAGGACGAGCGACCTTCCAACTACAGCACAACCCCATGTTGACGTGCCTACAATTTCTGCTTCACCACACCCTATAACATCACCAGCAGCATCGAATTCGTTAGATCCGGGACAAAATCAAGAAATAGTGTGCTTTGAATGTTCAGGCAAAGGACACATCGCTCGATTCTGCACAGCGGGAAACGCTCAGAAGCGATAGATGCGTCCCGTTCTGTCGCTGTTACTACTAAAAGGGACCGCATTAGGGCAAATGTTTCTGTTATGGTAGAGGGACGAGAAGTCATAGTACTGATAGATACCGGAGCTGATTGCTCGGTATGTAGTAGTAGGATTGTCTCCACTTATGAGCCCTTGCCCGCAAACAGTCAACTAGATGTTCGAGGCCCTAAAGACGAAGAACTACAAATTGTCGGTATAGCTGATACCGAAATAGCGTTTGGTAAATATTATCCTACTCGATCATTAGTAGTCTCCAGTGATTTGTCTATTGATTTGATTTTATGAATGGACTTCCTATTACCGGAACGGTCAGTCATTGATCTAGACTGTAGTCAGGTGTGGCTGAAAAGACCTGGGGTTATATTGCCAATATTATATTATTAGATATATTATATTATAATATATTATTATATTATATTATATTATTAATTATTATATTATTATATATTATTGCCAATATTATATAGTTATATTGCCAACACCGTTATGAAAATAGGGGTTAATGACAAAATAGAAATTCCTCTCAAATCTGTGAAGTTAGTTCGGGCTCACCTTCGATTTAAAGGGACTTTGGGGGCACCTATATCTGGCATTGTTGCTGACAGCTCAGAAACTGTTCGTTTGGGGCTGACCTTTTTGCCCTCTATCATCACTGTGGGTAATAAAAATATAATAATTCCTATTGTCAATAACAATGATGATTCGATCATCATCAAAAATGAAGTTATCGGTAAATTTGAACCTTTTGTAGTTAGCTATAAGGTCGACAATATCTCATTCGTCCAGGATGAGGGCGAAAACTTGGAGGAATCCTCCAACAGAATATGTCAAGTAATGCATAAAGGTCCCGATACAAATCAGATAAATCCGCAAGACACAACCCTCACAGCTTTCCAAAGTTCACAATTGCAAACATTATTAAACCAATATGACGATGTTTTCATGTCTGACCACCGGCCATTGGGTCGAGCTTCCGGGGTAGAACATCGTATAAATACGGGTGCCCACGCACCTATTCGTCAGGCTTGCAGGCGAGTCCCACCACACTTGAAAGCAGAAGTTACGAAGCAGATTCAGGAAATGCTTGATCAAGGCATTATATCGTACAGCAATAGTCCATGGGCTAGTCCGATTGTATTAGTTCAGAAGCGGGACGGTAGCCTTCGTTTTTGCGTTGATTACCACAAGTTGAACCAAGCATGCCAGTTTGATGCTTACCCCCTGCCAACTGTATCCGACGCTTTGGACGCCATGCACGGCGCTTCGCACTTCTCGGTGCTAGACCTCAAATCCGGTTACTGGCAGATTCCGCTCCAACATTCTGATAAACAAAAATCTGCTTTCATATGCCCTTTGGGCCTATACGAGTTCAATGTGATGCCATTTGGACTTGCTTCGGCCCCTGCCACATTCCAACGAATGATGGATGATAAATTGCGGGGCCTCGTGGGTGTCAATTGTTTGGTGTACTTAGATGATATAATCATCTTCAGTCGAAGTTGGACTGACCATCTGCAGGACATATAATTGGTTTTATCAAGGTTGAGGGATGCGCATCTACAACTTAACACTAAGAAATGTCAATGGGCCTTGCAGTGTGTTCGATATCTCGGACATATGGTGACGCCAGATGGCATCCATACCGATCCAGAGAAGACGAACAAAGTAAAAAAATGGCCTACACCCACAACGGCAAAACAGGTGAAGGAATTCTTAGGACTCGCATCTTATTACAGACGATTTGTCAGAGACTTTGCGCGGATCGCCAAGCCTCTACATGATTTGATTCGGAAGGATCATTCCTTCACTTGGACAGAAAACTGTCAAACCGCTTTCACTACCCTCAAGAACTGTCTCACTTCAGCACCGATACTAACCATGCCAGACTTTCGGGCAGAATCTGGGTGTTTCATCCTCGATATAGATGCATCTGGATATGCCATCGGAGCTGTTCTCTCCCAAATACAACCGGGCGGTTCTGAGAAGGTAATAGCGTATGCCAGTAAGTCACTGAACACAGCCCAGTCCAATTACGCACCAACAAAAAGGGAATTGTTTGCCCTTGTTTTCTTTATGGAACACTTTCGTCCATATCTTACAGGAAAAAAATTCCTTGCCAGAGTGGACCACAAGTCCTTAGAATGGTTGCGAAGTTTCAAAGAACCGCGCGGAATGTTAGCCCGATGGCTCCAAATCCTCGAAGAATTTGAATTTGAGTGCGTCTACCGTCCCGGGTCAGCACATAGCAATGCTGATGCTCTTTCCAGGTTGCCCAGTACTGTTCATTGTAACGATACGCCGGTACAGTCGTCGGATCGCCTAGAAGATGACTCCGTAGTTATCTTCAATTTATGGTCTCCTGGTGCCAGAGTCGATGACATGAGACGAGAAACGCTTCAGGATCCCGATTTGGCTCAGGTCCTGTCTTGGAAGACCCACAGACATCATTCGGACAAACCCACTTCTACACGATTGCAGACTTGTTCAGAAGAAATCAAACGTATTGTTAAATTCTGGGAGACTGTGATTGTAGAAGATGGCTACTGTTCCGGGTAATGGGAGATGTCAAGAAATTTATTCCACCTGCTACAGAAAGAATGTCGTTCATTCGACAATGTCATGCAGGCGACGGGTCATCCCATTTAGGTCGGGATAAGACGTATCAGAAACTGAGAGCTCGTTTCTGGTGGCCATGTATGAGAGAGGACACTACCAAATATTTAAATGGTTGCGGAGTATGTGTCACGTTCAAAGGTCCTATACCAAAAATACGAACTCCGATGACTTCCATTATCACCGGCAAGCCGATGGAATGCATCGAGGTCGATCTGGTGGGACCTTTGCGTAAAACCAAGCGAGGTAACCGCTATATTCTCACAATGGTTGATCTCCTTTCCAAGTGGGCTGAGGACACTCCACTACCCAATAAAGAGACATCTACTATGCCCGGGGCCGTATTAAGGGAATGGATCTGTCGCCATGGGGTTCTAGATAGGATTCACTCGGAAAAAGGTGCAGAGTTCGAATCCAAGGTGTTCAGGGAGCTCTGTAATTTGCTTGGCATCATGAAATCGCGTACGACATCTTATCGGCCGCAGGGTAATGGCGGCGTCGAGCGCTTCAATCGCACCTTGAAACAGATAGTCATCGCCCATGAGAAGTGCGATCGTGATAACTGGGATCAAACAATATCATACTGCCTCTGGGCATACCGCTCCAGCACCCACAGTAGAACAGGTTTCTCTCCAGCCGCCGTCACATACGGTCGCGAAATGCGACTTCCGGTTGATTTTGAGCTGGATTTGGAAACTGTGCAAGAACGAGAAACGTCGGAACATATTTACGAAATCCAGGAAAAACTGATGAAAACCTTGGATATCGTTAAAACCATATCTCGCACTCAGCAGACTCGTCAGAAACGAGGATATGACGCGCGGGGGAGAGAAATGTCACCTATCAAGTAGGGGATCTCGTGATGTACTACCACACCATTGCTCCTAAAGGGGAACAACGTAAATTTTATCGCCCATGGGACGGACCTTTGGTCATAGAGCAGAGATTTTCTGACAACACATATCTCATTCGCGACACCAAGCGCGGGAGAAAGTCGTTTGTCTCACACGCTGATCACCTAAAAAATTCCCTTTCGTCAGGAACGATGCCGAACACTGCATCGAAGACGAGCGGGATGAATCCAACATCAGCGTAGATGATCTAGCGGGGACTGATACAACCGACTTCACCTTACCTATGATTGCAGAAGATTGTGACAGTGACACAACAGAGTCCACTATCCCAATGATTGAAATTCACAGTACCACAGCTACGTCAGACGTATCCGACTCTGACATGTCCGAGATAGAAATAGAACCTGTTATCGTAGAGCATCAGGCCGATATTCACTGTCTTTCTTTCCAGAAAATGGCAACTGGTGGATCCTGCATACCACAAGCAGAAGCAAAGTCAGTTAAATTAGAACTGCAGAAATATTTATTGGGTGAGGGATTGGTTCGGGGCTGTCCTCCAGGTTGGAATAGGAAGACCAAAGACCGATGTTTAAGCCGGGTCGTCATTGAAGCTACGCTTCTGGCCACTTCCAGAGATGCCCAAACGTTCGTGCATGGCCGTATTATTCATTTGGCAGACCTATGGAGAGTTCCGTCTCGCCAACTTATTCGACTGCATGAGTCGCACATTAACCTGAATCGCGAGAACATCAGCGATAAACAGCAGCGTCATCAACGTAAAATGCGTAATCAACAACAGACGCTGAAAGAGACTCGCCAAAATGTACAAGAGGCAGACGTTCTGCTAGTTACGTCCGAGGACACTCGAGGAGTCATCGATTTCGAGGTAATTGGCGATAGTCGGGCAGTGGTAGTTGGGAACCCTCCGGCTCCTACAGCCTCCATGACCGACAATCCTCATGACTCGACATCCAGCCCTGATAATTTCGCAGACGTCAGCGCCGACGCAGCCTTTGTGGTTGGGACATCTGGCTTACTGGAGCCGATTCCATCTGCGGCCGCCAGTCCGCCTATAGCCACACAGGGTGCATCTTCGGCGCCCGCTGAAGATCTACGTGAGGGTCCCGAGGGCAAAATCCAACGCCCCGCACCAGAGGGTGCAGACGGAGATGATGAACCTCCAGTTCCAGCCCCTCCATCCGTTTGGCGAGGTGATGCCCACATCCACCTCTACGACGCTTGCGTTCGCGCGGGCCATATCAATGAGATGGAGGCTGATATCGCAGAGATGAGCGCAGTAGTGGACATTCGGGACAACGTCGACAGCTGGGGACACAGCGACCTCCAAGGAGATTTCCCCATGTCAAAATAATATTAGCTATGGGTCTGCACCCCCGTCATGCGGATATTTGGTCTCCTTCGGTTGAAGCGCAACTTCGCCGCCATGTACGCCACAACACCAACATAGGGGCCATCGGTGAGACTGGACTCGACATGAAATGGACCATTGATTGGGACTGCCAGTGTCGAGCATTCTGTGACCAGGCTTTGTTGGCCGCTGAACTTTCCTTCCCATTGATCCTACACTGTAGAGACAAGGAGTGGGGAGATACAGAGGCCCACGAAACCCTGGCAGAGATTTTGCTCAACCACATAAAATCCGGCCAATCGACCGGTTCTGCACTGTACCTACGTCCCTCGGGAGATAATACGTTCTTTTGCAGATCTTTTCCGCAACATGTTTTTTAGCGTTGCGCCCATCCTCGATCTGAGTCGGAGGAACGATCCCAGGATTCAGGCAATACGAGCCATCCCGATCGAACGCCTACTGGTAGAGACGGATGCGCCTCATCTTGCCAGATATCCGACCCGAACGGATTATGTTATCTCCCGTGTAGCTAAATGCCGCGACCTGACGGAAGAAAACTTACGTAATATTGTTCACGACAACTTCAAGCGTGTCTTCCGCCTATGAATTATATAAGAATTATATATTATATGAATTATATAATTATATATATAATCGGGACGATTTTTTTCCAGTAGGGGGGGGGAAGTGTAGTAGTATTGTTTTACTATGATAATATTGATTACGTGACACTTCAATGAAACTATAAATGTTAGTTTCGTTTTTAAATGGCATGAAAATGTGTACATTTAAATGTATTATTTATGCTTATTGATGGTACTGGGAAACAACGAATTATATATACCCGGTAGTCATGATATATATAGGTGCCGAATAATAGAAGGCATGCAATATCCAAATGATTACCAATAACAAAATGAACGACGCTGTCGTTTAAATATGCTTTATAAGTCGATTTAATAAATTTGGTGAACTCTGTTCACGACTAGAACGAAACAATCAGTAACAAAATATACGGCAAAGTGGTATGTGACTTGTCTGGTGTGATTGTGTTATATGTTTATGTATAGAGAACAGTGACACATTTGTTTATTAAATAAATTGTATAGTAAGTGTAGTGGCTGAGTAAACTTATAACTTCACGAGTTGGGTTTGCTCTACTACATAAATTAAATATAATAACAACAAACCTATAGCTCTCCGAGTTGGGTTTGCTATTTCACGTACATAGTATTAATAATAAGAAACCTAAAGCTCTCCGAGTTGGGTTTACGCTGTCACAGATAATAATAATAATAATAGACCTATAGCTCTTCGGAGTTGGGTTAGACTTAAAGTCATTCACGTGTTAATAATAACTAGCTTATAGCCTTTGATACGGTTGGTCTGGTAATTTGATATTGTCCTACCTATATCCAGGGGCGTCGTGCGCCGCAAAAACTTGAGCAGGCCCATTTTTGTGACATCATTGTTCATAAGTTTATGGGTCCACGCCACACCATTGACTTTCACCCGTGACCGTGACCCTTGCTGTCAACCCCCTTGGGCCTGTTGGCCTATAAATGTACATATTTTGAATTTTCTATTTCTTGCTATTCTGATTGTTGAATTCTAATTCATTCATTCGCCCTTTTACACTGTTTAAAGTGATAGCAAGAGAGTTAAGATAAACAAGTTTTATATTTCATTATCTCTGAAAAATTACGTGATACACGTAGACAACACACCGCTTTGGAGATATCTGAAACTCACCTATTTAACAATTCAATCTTCGAAAACACGATTGACAAGGGAAACAATCTACCTAGGGGAGACTGGGGACCAAAGTGCATTTTTTCACTCATTCTCATTTTTTGACGAAATTATTGCAAATCAGAACTCAAAATTTTACACAGATGTGAAAGATATCTTAACAAATAAAATATTTTTTGAAGTGTAACTCTAGCATATCTAGTTTTTGCACAAGACATGTTTTTGTAACATGTAACGACCCTGCACATTGGTCCCCTATAGCGGGGACCAATGTGCACTGCATGGGGACCAAAGTGCACTGAATAAAAAAACCATGATTGCGCACGGAAATTTCATTTTATAAAATAGATATCGCCAAAACACATTTTTCTATGATTTTTACTGTATTCATTTATTTTTTGTGAATTAGTAAGTGGATATAAAAACTATCATAGGCAAAAAATGAATTAATTTTTTACAGCAATTTTTACTAATTGCTTATTGGACGCATCTTTATTACATTAATTAACTGTTAATAGTCAATTCGGATGTGGTGAGTTCAAAAATGATAATCATTTCTCTCTATGAGATTAATATTTTGACCTGGGATAAAATCTTTATTATAGGCCTAGGCCTATATAGGCCAACCCCACTTTCTTCTCATCAATTTAAAGATGTGTTTGACTTCTGAAAATAATGACCTTACGGACAAAAATGGTTGTAATGGTTCAACAGATTGGATTTGGTAAGAAGGCAGTAAATAATCATTTTTTAAAAAAGTAAACACTCCAGCGATCTACCAACAAAAATTGGCGAAAAGTTGATTTTTGAATATATATTATGCAAATAGTGCATTATGTAACATAATAGAAACAGACAGGAGTCGGGAATGTTGCTTTAAAAACATTTGTCTTGTAGTCAACCAGAATGTGCTAGCCACATTCCAGTTCAAGTTCAACCGTGTTTTCAATTGAGGAGTCCTGGGTTCCAGAATTGGTTTCGTTACTTTTGGATGCAGCATTCTCCGGGGGCATATCGGTGATAATAGTTGATTTTCTTTTTCAGACAGAGCCTTCGTCGGATAAGGTCTGATTATTTCAGGCAACACTGGCTCACATAATTATCACGCCTCGTCGTCAACAGGGCACCGTCATCAGCAGGAGATGTGCTTGTAGAAGGTTGTTCAATTTACGAAGTTCAAGCACTCAATCGGAGGGAATGGATAGCAGGAAATCCCCTTAGCTGGAAGCGTTTGAGTTGACTGGGAATATGCCGGCTTTTTGAAAGCCCGATACGATATTCATGGGCGTAAAAGCTTTGTAAAATGAAGCTGAACTTAGTGAGGCAACGTCATGAATAGTAATTTGTTTTCATGGATGAGTGAGCATTTGATTGTTGCACTCACTCACATAGAACGTCTTAAATGGACCATAGTCGCAGACGTCTAACGGCTGCATGCGATGGCTTAAATTACATTTTTTAAGGTTTAATTACACTTATTTCATTACGTTGAGACACTGAATACATGGTTTGCAAAATACAAAAGAAAAAAGGAAATTTATCATGTATTGCACTTTGGTCCCCATTTCAGAGGGCACTTTGGACCCCAAAGCAACTCATTTTCAAAAAACCAACATTGACAAATAACTGGGTATACAGATGCCATCCCCGAATTATGAAGCAATTCTAGATGCCTTAAATGTTAGAAATTATTGTTATTCTAGGCACAATGTTGACGAATGAAATTTAGAAAAAATAAACAACGGAGACTCAAAAATTTACTTTCGACTGCATTAAATGTATTTCAAGACCTACCAAATAAAATATTTTGAGATAAATCTTGATTTTTCCGTTGAAAGTCATGTTTGATCAGAGAATTACTCAACTAGAAGAAGAAGTTCGAATTCGGTCTTTATCACGTCGAACTGGCAGATGCACTTTGGTCCCCTATGCTCATAGGTCCCCAATCTCCCCTACTGAGTATTATAAGCTGATACTCTCACAAAATCTAGTGGTGTGGATCGAAAACAATTCAAAAGAGCAGATGCTGTTAAAAGACATAGATCTACCCGGGACGAACACACCAGATGCTTTTGTTAAATATTTGGCAAATACTTGACAACATTTTACTAAACTTCTACTAAAATTTTATCAAATATTTATCTAACATAGCTGATGATTTGCCAATTTTCAGCAAATAGCAAATTATTTGGTAAAATTCTAATAAAATGTCTCAAATTTCTCTCTGATATTATCTTACACAACTCTTACGTGAATTCCCAACAAAAAACATTCTAAAACTGTTCAGAAAATGTCGTGAATTTGCTATAAAAACATTCCAAAAAATGTTATATGTTCGAATGACAATACATGAGAATATTATGAAAATGTTATCTTAACACATTTTTAGAATGTTTTCTAGACATGCCCCAATATACATCGTAGATGAACTATGGTTTTATCAATAAAATGTGAGCATCCTGCGAATCCACTTAATGAGTCAAGATGAAACTAAGTTTAACGATGTGTAAATATATTGCATTATAATTATAACATGTATAATTTACACATCATAAAACTTGTGGGTTTGATCTTGACGCATAAAGTGGGTTCGCAGACCGCTCACATTCTATTGATAAAATTGCAGTTACCCTACGCCGTAGCAAAACATTGATGAAATTTACCGTTGATATTAATTGAATATATTGTTGATCGAAGTCATCCTGCTGCGAAATGCTCCAAGGATTAACAGCAGAAAAACTCAATGCTGCTAAAGCCAAAACATTCGGAGGCAGTGACAAGAATAGCCCTACATATTTATACATTATAACTGTTGATTGCTGTCATCATGCTACGAAATGCTCCAAGGATTAACAGCAGAAAAACTCACTGCTGCTAAAGCCAAAACATTCGGAGGCAGTGGCAAAGAATCACATAATTTAAAGACTCACCTCATCAGCAGATGTCAGCCTACAGAACTGTCGTAATTGTTCCTCTACCATCAATTGTGCTGGTTTGGTCAGTTTCAATCAGTTCCCATTTATGATATCTCTTTGATAGACAATGATATTGCGGTCTGAAATGCACAATAGAATTTTTGATGCAAAAAGTATTGAATGTATTTGACGCACATAAGAGAAGGAATAGGCCATACAGAATGTAGCATAATTGAAAAATAGTAAGATGACACAGGTTTTGATCGAGCTTCTATTATAAGAATCAATCAGGTGATATTTTTAACTATCTTAGTATCGATCTTTTATCATCCCAATAATTTACAACAGCACGAATTAATCCATAACACATTTTCCCACTGTGGACAACATGCCGGTTAAGCAGAAAATCCGATTTGATGTCAAATAATTTCCCCATTAACTGAAATCAGTAACAATAACGTACCCTCAAATGTCTTGCACAAATCCGAATTATACAGTGAAGCATTTGACCTATTTAAAAAACCACAAAAATTCGTATTTAAAAAAATATGCCAACCCTGCATGTAGGCCTGACAAACGACGGTTTAGATGTGCACGCAAGCTACATTATCGACAGTATCAATCAGCGAATTAAAAGAAAATTCAATCTTTTTCCATACGACCAGCTGGTGCAGTGATAATAGTGTGGTCCCAAAGAAGCCCTGTGATCCTGATGTTTAGCACGACCACTTCACTTCAGTCATGTATCTTGGACAGTTTCAATGCCACATTGGTGGACTACTTTTTAGTATCCTTTTCTCTCTCAAGAATAGATTTTCAGTAGATTCAATGACGCATGGGACGACTGCTGTACACATTGCTAAGAGGTGCGCGCTGTCATGGTGAGGATTGTCCATAGAATATGGATTCTCTCTCTATACTCGATGCTGATGAATTTCAGAGGAAGTTAACTTTCTTATGATTTGATACGATTTGATGAGGGACCACACTATCATCATCGTACCGACCAGCTCCCGAATGAAACACCCACTGGAAGGCAGCCGCATACGCTGCGGATTCTATTCGAGAATCCGGAGAACGCCTGCAATTTTTTTAAATGGAGGAAATTAATGTTTATTTACCACCCCAATTTTTGGGAAATATGCCTCATCATCAAGGATCGAAGTCTCCATCTCCTATCATGATGAATCACACGATTAATTCTTTAACTGAATGTACATTTTATTTGGTAATTGAAGGACATTATAATTTGAATGGTTGGCTTAGAATGATTTTCAAGTCATCTGTTTTTACACCTGATTTACAAATACAATTTATTTGCTACTGACATGTCTGAATAATAGTGACGCACCATATACACTCCATCTGGACACTCATATCAACGCTAATGATCTTAAACAAAGGATGGCAACATGCATATTATCTTCAATGAATAGAGAAAACTGCGTCAGTCTTCACTTCGACGAGCTGAATCACACCCACACACAACATGAGGAATCAGTGAACTGACTGATAGACGTAGAGCGCGGCGAAGAAATGCTTTGCAATGTTCGAAGTCGGGAGGCTCGCCATCTTGAAGACATGATAATCCCTTCTCAGAATAGGTCAGAAATATAAATTCGATAATTACAGAGGTTGGGATGCATTAGAATAAAGTAATGCTTTAGAAATAATCATGAAAACTGATTACTCGTGCAACATGCTCGTGACACACTCGTGAAACATTGGGAAATGATAGCAACTCTCTGAGCGCCTTATACAGACTTCTAAATATAGCACCCAATATAGGATTCTCGTCACGAGAATTCCTATCGTTTCATGAGAACGATTAGAGCAAGTTCGAAGCGATTACTACAGTTCGATAGGATCTCAGAGTCGGTGAAATTTCACACGACTTAAACTGTTTCTTCGATTTAAGGCTCATATCATGACGTATCGAGTAGTTTTCACAAAGATAATACACAAGATTCATACAAGCTATATGGAAGTAAAACATACAATTTCGAACACAAGATCTGATTGCTACATTCGTGCTGAAACTTATTTTCAAGCTCATTTGACCAAGCATCGAATCACAGGTCTTCAATGAGAGATATTAGTGAATCAATGCCTTTTGTGACAATTTCTCATCGATTCTTGTCAATCAAAAGTTTAATGATCCTGACAACACACTGCGTTTTGGATGGCATATCAGATCTTATCTGAAAACGTATTTAATTAATGTTTTGTTCTGACATTTAGGATAATTTGACTAATATTTCATAAATATTTAACAAAATTAAAAAGTTTTTTATAATTTTATTATTTTGCTTAGAAACTGGTAGGCCTCTAACAAAATTAGCAAACATAGTAGGAATTTATCAAAATTTCTATTGTTCACAAAATTAGCAAACAGCTAGCAAGTTTCTAACAAGATTATTCGGTTTGCTCGTCCCCTGTACATGCAGACAAAATATCACTGTGTATGCCTAAACAAGGAAGTGGTGTAGTGCATGTGTTTCATATGATCAATAAAACAATAACGAGGATGAAAAAGCTTGTAAAATGGTGCTGTGAAGTCTAACAATTAAGCATAAAAAGTACAACTGGTTATGAGGTTATATGATTACTTACACGTTTACAAAAAATGATTCTAAGAAAATCTGTTGGCATGGCATGGATTCATCAGTCGTCTTTAGATTCAGTCACACAAAAATCGGTAAAACAAATTTCGGTGCTATGAAGGCAGTTCATGCACAAAAAATTAAATTGGTTGAGGGTAAACTACACGTCAACAAAAAATGATTCTAAGAAAATCTGTTGGCATGGCATGGATTCATCAGTCGTCTTTAGATTCAGTCACACAAAAATCGGTAAAACAAATTTCGGTGCTATGAAGGCAGTTCATGCACAAAAAATTAAATTGGTTGAGGGTAAACTACACGTCAACAAAAAATGATTCTAAGAAAATCTATCGGCATGGTATCATGGATTTCATCAATCGTCTTTGGATTTCATGGCACAAGCACAAACTTGGGATAAGCTATGAACTTACATTGTTAGATCTAGCAATAAAAACGAGAATAGGAAATTTCTGTGTTATACACGTACATGTACAAGCAAACGTCACACAATTATGTGTATGTATACACCGGTAATACACATGTAGGCCTACCGGTGTAGGCTTCTACATGTAAACTGCATGCATTACATTTGAAATGTTTCATAAAAGCAGCTTGCACACTTGTAATTGTATAGGCCTAATGTTGCTGATATGCTAGGCTACTAACACTAAGTGTAATCAGAATGCTTTCATACCTACAATGTAGAAAAACCGATTTACAACTTGAAGTATAGACTGGTCTTGAAAGTAGTATATAGTGTGACATCCGGCGCGACGCTTCGCTTCGCTTTGCTTCGCTTCGCTTGCGCCGGATGTCACACTTTTGCGGGGTTTTTTCAAAAATCAAAATTTCAAAAATTTAGGTAGACTTCAAATTTCACGTGGCCGAAGGCCGAAGGGCGAAAATTTAAGCGTTTTTAAAAATACCCAATTTTCAAATTTTTCAAAATCTCAAATTTGAGAATTACAATTTTCACCGCTTAAATCATGACCGTTCCAGGACACCGAAAATTAGTATTTTTAAAAACGTCTTTTAAATCCATTTTTCAGGTTTTTAAAATATATCATGTGACTAAAAATATTTCTTTAAAAATGGAAGAAACAAAAGTGGAAGGAACTTCAGAAATGGATGAAACTGCAAGAATATATCCTTCATTATCATATGAACGTAGTTCTACTTTAATGGACATTGAAAAGATTAACATTGAAAAAATGAATAAAGAAAAACACAAAGATAGAGTTAGGTATATGAAAGATAAGGAATCTCAATTATTATTAAGATTAGAGCATTATAAAAAATTAAGAAAGAGATGGACTAAAGTTAAGAATGTAACACAAGGAATTGGCATATTCTTAACAATAAGTTTAGGTGCTTTAACAATTGTTATATCTTCAGGTGTTTTAGTAATTCCAGTAGTTGCTACAGCTTTAACAGGTACGGGTGTTTTTGCAACTTCACTTGTTACAATGTTAGATAAATCTTTAATAACTAAGAAACGAAAATCATTAAAAACTAAGCATTTACATATTAAAGAAGTCTATGATAAACTACATTACTACTTTCAAAGAGTATGTGATGATAATGTTATTACGTTAGATGAGATTGAAAAATTTGATCAAATAGCTAATGAAGTAAATCAATATCATTTCAATCACAGACAGAAAAAGTTGATGATAAAAATAAAAAGGATGGCAAAATTTCTAGTGATGCTAAAATTTCTAATGAAGAAAATGACAAATTTTTTTTAGAAGAGCTAAAAACTTTAAGCGAAAATTTAAGCAAAACTTTATTAAACAAAACTTTATTAAACAAAACTTTAAACAAAACTTAAAACGAGAAAACTTTAAACGAAAAGATGTCAGACAACAAAGCAATAAAAAAATAATTTGTTCAGTAAAATGTTTTTGCTGTATTCCAATGTTACCACAAAATTCAAATATTATATTTTAAAAATGGATAAAATTAGAGCTGATAATTTTAAAAGAATAAAACAATTAGAAGAGTTAATAAAACAAAGAAATATTATGAAAGAAAATCATCTTCAGCATAGAATGATAAAAGCTGGTATTCAATCTGATATGTTTGAAAAAATGCAGCAAACCGAGCAAGTAAAAACTGATTTTGAGAAAACTATGAAACCATTTAAAACTCTTGAAAAAGAAAGTACAAATAATGATAAACAAATTGATATAACAGATCCAGAGCACAAAACTATATTAGATGACTATGGATTACTAGAATCAAACATTAATAAGAAATTACCAAAATCTATGCAATTTGAACATAATATTTCATTTATAGATGGAAAAACAATACCTAGATTTTATCTCGGACAAAAAGAAATATTTCCACAACCTTTTCGAGGTATAATTTTTTCACCAGATAAATCTCCTTTTAATTTAGATAGAAATTTTGTTAATCTTTTAAGAGGAGCAGATTTAAATAATTATGCTGTAGAAGATCTCATAAAATATAAAGCTATGTTAGACAGAGTTGGTGCAGTAAAATCTCTTAGACGTTATAAACAATTAGAAAATTTATTATCATCGGGAGTTAAAGTAGGGAAAGGTTTATCTGAAAAACAGAAAACAGAAACAACTATATTTTTACCAGATGATCCACAAGAATTACTAAATAGATTAAATATTTTAATATCTGCAATAAAAGAAGGACATAATTCTAGTTTCAATGAAATTCATGCTATATTGAAAAGACTGTTAGAAAAGAAGATTCTAAATGAAGAGGATTATAAAAGTATAACCGGACATCTCTGATGTCCTCCAGGGCTTCGCCCGTAGCTGAAATATGTTGTTGTTTTTAATTTTTTATAAAAAAATATTTCATAAAAAAATATTTATTTAATTTTTTAGTTTAAAAATGTGTTCAGCAGATTTAGACAAAATTAATAATCATTTAGAAAATCTAACAGAGATTTTGGGTTCATCAAAATTTAGTACGACGTTAAAAATTATAACAACTACTTCATCACACACTTGTAATTTAGAACCCATTCTACATTTGGAACAAAATAAAAATTATCAAATTGCATTGACTAGTTTCTCTACATTTAACACTATTCAAAACGTTATCAAAGATGTGAAGATCAATTTAGATATTCTACTGATAAAGGCAAAACATGGAAAATACTAACTTTTCTTCCTGGTTCTTACGAAGTTGAATCAATATCAAATGAAATTAAGAGACATTTAGGTATATCATTTAAAGATAAGAAACAATTACATTTTGCAGTTGAACCGGCAGTTAATAAATTTTCTCTTACTTTAGACGAAAATCATCAAGTTGATTTTAATCATGATAGATCATTGTCAAAGCTATTAGGATTTAATAAACAAACCTATAGTCAAGGTAATCATTTAGGTGAGAAGATTCCAAAAATAACTGAAATAAATTCAATTGTTGTACATTGTGACATTATTGAAGGAGGATATATAAATGGTAAATTATCAAATTTAATATTCAGTTTTCCAGCTTTTACTGTACCAATTGGTTATAGATTAAATGTAATTCCACAAACATTAATATATTTTCCTATTACAAGAAAAACCATTAACAACATTGGCATTAGAATCACTGATAAAAAAGGACAAGAAATAAATTTTGGAGGTGAAGAGATTATGATAGATCTTTTGGTTCGAGAGGTATAAACTCCCACGCGAAGCTAGAGAAGTTTAATTTTCTTCTTCTTTAGAAACAAAAAATAAAAAAAAATAAAAATAAATTTTTTATTAAAAAATGAGTGAACTACCTCCATTAAATAAAAAAAAACTTAAATTTAATCATCATCCAAATTTATCTAATAAA
>CAJQUW010012721.1:0-412500 GCA_907163375.1 Prostheceraeus crozeri
AAAGGACTTGTATTGTAGATGCGGAATTGATTCAGTTTCAAAATGAGTGCCTAATGCGTTTTATTGCAGAAATCTTCAAACAGTTTCTATATTAGAAAAAGGAGACTACTTAACGTGAACAGGGCTGGTTTGTAAGTATTAGTGACATGACGATCCTACATTAATAAGAGACTTGAGATCTCATGTCTTTCACAAATATTCTGTGTAGTGGAGGGGGTACGTGGCCAGTACAGCGTACACCCAATGAAATGTTTTGGAGTTTTGCCGTACCCACTCGAAGATGTGACCGTATATCATGAGTCGTATAGAAGAAAAATGTCATGAAAACGCTCCGTAATAATACCGTTTTCCCACCATTGATTGATTTTGCGACTTACAACACTGAAATATTCCTTGTACATTATTGTTATGTGCAATGCATTTTAAGTGTTTAATAAATGATTACACGGGTTCTCATTGGATACTATTTGAGATTTTTAGGATCTATTTCAAAACACTGAATTTCATTTTGGGGCCAAAACCCTATCATATTACTAAAATCCATATGGTTCTGACAAACTACGATGACAGCAATATAAATGTTCCAGATTGTCTGCATGTTGCTGTTCAGTATAGCAAAAGTCTAATAAACGTAATTTCCAAAAAGTTTGTAAGGACCGTCACTACAAGTAGATAATCATTTTTATATAAAGATGTTGAGGAGAGTGTTCTACAGTAATCTTGATTTTCTTGGTTAATGTTCAACCTAGATATGTTGACATAAATATGCTATTAGGTCTTAGGTACGGTAATTAATTAAGTATTCGTACGTAACCATCCTAGGCATAACCTTCCGTTTGCTTTGGTTATTGTAAGCTGTGGGAGATGTTGGTAAAACAATTTTTTGAACGGTACGGTTACAGGCCTACTTGGTGATATTTGTGGTTAAGATCTCCGATATTCTAAGTTATAACCTATCAATTTTCCTATTTTTTGGTAATTATGCGTAAGTACATTAATTAGATAATTTACTTCTAAACGGAAATAAAGGATTACAAATCTACTGAATAATTAAAATAAGATGCAGGAACACATTTCGTATGTAAGTGTATACTCTATCCATTAATTTTATTATGAGTACACTGAAAAAATACCTACATCCTGGATCATTATTACCTTCAGCTCTTACCACTCCTATTTTCTTTGCATACTATTTCTTCTCCTAGGTTATTTTCCTTTCTTCAGCTCTACCCTTCATATTTTTCTTACATCAATTAACCCTTCCATTTTTCAACGAATTCACTGGATCTCTCCCTTCAATCACTCTAATGTGATGAACTCTGACTCCCAATTGTCCTCCTAAAATTTCTACTATTGTCGTAGAGAAATGATGGTACAAAATCGACGATTTTAACGAATTCCCAGGATCTCTCCCTTCAAAACCACTTCTAATTGTTGATGACTTCTTTTGCTCCAATTATTGTCCTCCATAATTGGCTTGTCACCTCATCATAGTGTCTGTAACTAGGGATCTGGGAACGGTTTGGCCCAAATAGTTAATCCAAGTATTAAATTCTCCACTTATTGTCTTAGAGAGAAAATGATGGTTCCAAAAATCGGACGATTTTTAACGAATTCAAGGGATCTCTCTCGTCAACCTACTATAATGTGTGATGACCTCTTCTGGAATCCAATTGCTCATCCTAATTGGCTTGTCACCTCATCATACTATCTGTATACGAAGATCGGGAAAGATTTGGGCCCAAATAGTAGGTTGCCAAGTAATTAAATTCTCACTGTTTGTCTGGTAGAGAAAATGATGGTCAAATATTGAGTCGACGATTTTAAACGAGATTCCAGGAATCTCTCCACTTCAACCACTCTAGTGTGATGACTTCTTTTGCTCCAATTGTCCTCCTAACTCGGTCATGTGCTTCGAAAAGACATTCCTGGTAGGCCAGAGATCTGTTCGTTGTGAAGAAAACGAAAAGAGAGTTCCTTCAACAACTTAATGACAACCAAATGATTCCCCATGTCAACTCGCCGATTGTTCTTCCGTTACAGAAATCAGTCGCTTCCAACTGTTCAGAGATTGCTCCATGAGTGAAGGGCCAAACCGTATATTTCCACGCTGATTCATGAACTTTTCAGAGGATGAATTTTGATCGACTGTCTTGAAACTTGCGATACACTCCGAAAAAATGATGGTCCTTACTTCGGAGGGACTAAGTCATATGCACAGAATGAGTCTAAATTTACTTTGAGTGGATACGTCAATCGCCACAGGTTTGGGTGCTTTGTCGATTGATAAACCCTCCTTTCACTGTTGATCATGCATTTAATTCCATAATTCCAAAGGAGTTATGGGTTTGGGCTGGTTTATCTTCGCATGGAGTAGTCGGTCCAGTATTCTTCGATGAAAATGAAAACGTAAATGCGGCTGAAATTATTTACGCTCTCCTGAAAGATTAACGTTTTTCCTCGCTTGACGACGACGAAACAAATGGTTTGTGCAAGATGGTGCGCCTGCACATCATGCGCTAACAGTTCGCAATTCTTTTAGACCAGTGGTTCTTAACCTTTTTTTGCTCGGATTCCTCCTTAACAGTTTGAAAGTATGTTTAATTCCTCCTCCCTCTAAACTAGTAGGTCCACTATTCAAGTTAAAAAAAGAAGTCAAAATATAGCAGTAACAAACATTTTCAAATGCAGACTTTTCAGGCAGCCTATCACGAAGTAATCTAAGTAGCGCCTACATGCAGCATGGGAAGTATTTACTAGAAATCCAGTCAAAAAACTAATGACTGCATTGAGCCTGATACTTGCCTGCACAATTCCTGAATTTGAGGTGTCAAATTCCGTGAGTTTCAATCTCAAAATCACTGCGCACGCTGATGCTGAGTCGATTTCTCTTCCTGGGTATCAAATCTGATACCCGCCCACGAGACACCGAACTCGACCAGGTACGGATGTTGGAAAAGGAAGTAAGTAGCGTGTGGGCATTGCTGATAATTTTGGGTGCTTTTCACCCTGCATGGGGTGCCATACCATTTGACCTTAATTTATGAATGGAAATGTGACGCCTCGCTTCATTAGCTTCTCTCTCTGACCAGAATACTATCTTCTAGTCTATCTTGTCGGTGCAACTGAGCAGAGCCACAGACAAAAAACGTCCAGGTGGATGATCTATAAGCGCGCGTAGTTGTTAATTTTCCCTAATTAAAATAATTCGAATGGAACACTCGTACACAGAGATATATTGGTAGCTTCTAAATCTGTAGGGTCGCAATAGCTATTAAACATAGCTGCATAAAATTAACATCTTGAATATTAATGAAGCGATTTAACGAATACTGACGATAACTCACACGTGAAGGAGCAACAAATCCTGTTCATCTCAAATACTCCTTCGAACCTCCTTCCTCCCCAAATCCTCCTTATGTACGTCATTCCTGCCCTGGCATGTTGAATTCCTCTCCAGGGAGCCACATGGCCCCCGGTTAAGAATCACTGCTTTAGACAGTCATTTTATTGACAGATGGATCGGAAGAGGGGGTCCGATTGATTTGAGACCTCGATCTCCTAGCTCATGCCATGTGATTTTTTTCCTTATGGGATCATGAAAGACAGGGTTTATTCGAAGTGTCCAAAAAAACCATTTCTTATCTCACTGAAGAGCTTCATTTCTGAAGTATTTAGCATCCCATTTCGCAAAATCTGTGCAAAACAGTCTGCCGCAGTGTGCGTCTAATCGATTTATGGAGTGCATTGCCAACGGAGGGAAGCAAATCGAGTACCTCCGATAATGGGAAATCCCTATTAACAACTGTCCCATCGCTAATAAATGTTTGATCTAATACACTTGTGAATTTTCAATTTGATAGATATATAGCGGGGGCCTAATTCTAAATTAAAAATTTTATCAATTCAAGTCGGTCAGGGTTTCTGGCCACTTGGTTAGAACTGTTTGGTGTGAACGTGATGGTTACTAGGGCTTTGATAATTAATCTGCTTCATAAAGTAAACCTAATTTATTCTTTTCATCTTTCAGAATGAGTACAACGCCGGGAGTGTGATTAAAAGGAATCTGAATCGGTTTATTATTCATTACCCTATTGCAACTTCACCAAACATTTCCTCATGATGATTCATGTAATAATTAAATCAACATGAAGAGTTAATTAGTGAATCTTGATTTTTACTGAAACGATTTTCGATGATATGCCGGATCTCATGTACCTTGAAGATGATAGAAGATTGGGTGACACTGAACTTCCGTCTGATTCAGAAATTCTTTTATGAAGGGGAGAATGCCTATGATTTGGACTGTCGATCCTGTTATTGAGAATAGCTCATCTACCGAAAGCTATACGAGCACTATTAAGTGTCTGATTTATATCTTTTTGTTTCTCTTTTTGCCATAAAGTCGAAGAGCTGTGGAATTTCAAAACTGCCTATTCTAAAAAACATGGTTTAGATGTACCATGTTCATGGAATGGTTTGAAGTCAAAAGCAAAAATCAACAAGTCAGACAAATTGCAAGTAGTAAAAATTGACGATGATCGTCGATTCTCTTAATTTGGTGTGGCTCAAAAATTCAGATATCTTATCGAACATCGATTTGTGTCTATGGAAACGGATGTTGATTTATATTTCAAATATGGATGGGCTTCCTTTTATTCCGTTCATTCGAATTCCACAATTTGGCCAATTCTAATGACGGTCAGAAGCAAACATTGTAGCTATGGATATCCTTTACCTGTCGGTTTGTTTTATGGATGTGGAAAACCTCCTGTTGTAACATACACAGATGCATTGTTTAAGGAATTGACTGAGTTATCACATTCACCTTATATGCATTCATCAGTTACTGTTTTCATAAAATCAGTTACATTTATATGTGATGCGCAATCCCGCATTTCATTTTCAAGGAATTACATCTTACAGTGGTTATGGAGGCTGTGGGTATTGTACACACCCTGGTGAGAACATAGGGTTCATGTCTTAATCCATCCACCGAATGGTATTTACAGCGAGCGTACTGATGAGAGAAGTGAGTCAGGAAGAGAGTCTAATCAGAAATTCATTTCTCCTTTGTTACAGATACCTACTGTTAAAGGACTCGTGTCATCTTTCCTTCCCTTTCCCTCGCCAGAATACATGCATTTGATACTTTTGGGAGTAGTGCGAAGAGTTTGTAAATATTTCTTCACAGATCAAAACCATACGTTTACAGTGTCGCCTGAACCCTTCCCAAAAAGAAGATATTAGCAATGAGATATCTACGTTGTCTAAATGTCTGGCTGCCCTGGAATTTTTTCTTCCCCTCGGAGATTACGTGGTCTATCTGAGATTTCCAATTATAAATCTGTTGAATATCGCATATTTGTATTGTATTTTCTCTTCTCCCCCATTATTTTAAAAAGACATCTGCCGAGGAGATTTTACGATCATTTCCTACTTCTTCATTTTTCCATATACATTCCTACCTCTGCAGCTCGGAATCCACTCCACTGAGCTGGTTGATATTGCAGAAGCATGTTTGATGAAATTTCAACAAGAGGGTTTGGAATTGTATGGCCCATAATCCCCAGCTTTTAAACGACCCAACCTATTTTCACATGTTATAATGTTCATAAAGTGTCCTTCCTTCAACGTCCAAGTCTTATTGGCATCATTTGATCGAACCAAGTTTGACCTTTTCGCATTTATGGGAAGTTGGATTCGTTTGTCATATCGTTGTCTTTATTTCGTTTCCCTCCGCACTTTTCGCTTTCTCTTTTCGCAGTTTTCTCTTTCGTTTTCCGCTTCGGTTTGTTTCATTTTTTTCTTTTCCTCCTCTTTCTTCCCCACGGTTCGGTTTTCCTCGTTTTTCTTTCCTCTTTTTTCTCGCCTTCCTCTCTCATTCGAAAATTATCTATATCTATTTCCTATCTCGGTTGATAAAGGGTCGTCTAAGTTGGTGTAAAGTAAAAAAAAAAACCTTGAACTTTAAAATACATACAGGTACAAAAAATAAATAACCATAGTTTATAAACAAAAAAAAAAAAACAAAAAAGAGAAAAAAAGAAGGAAAACAAAAAAAAAAAAAAAACAAAAAGAGAGACTGTAATAAAAAACTACCCAGGAAAAAAAAGGAAAAAAAGTCAAAAATAATTCACAAGAGCAATTACGTCTAGAAGGGGGCCAAGAGGTAGGGGGAGGGAGGGGAGGGGAGGGGAGGGCCAAAAACATAACCCTTTTAAAAATAATATAAAATATTTTTATTTTATTAAAAAAATAAATAAATAAAAATAAAACAATAAAAAAAAATTAAAAAATAAATTACTAAAATACCTTATAAAAAAAAAAAATAAAAATACCATTTTTTTTTTTCAACCAATCTTAACGTACAATCTAAGATTGCCATTTCCTATTTTTTTCTATATATATATTTATTCGATTCCTCAGACCAACACAAACAAACGATCCTACAGATTATGCCAGTGCTTGTTTCTCTTTCTCCCAATTTGCTTTCAAAATTTCAAAAGTGCAACACAAAACCTACATCGGAAATAGCGGCATCGGAAAGGTTGACCACTGACCACTACTAAGTAGAACTTTAAAAAGCCAGGAGGGGGCCAAACTTTTTCATTTTCTTACTTAAAATAAAAAAAAATAACACCAAATTGATCGCGCAAGGTGTCATTCAAACTTCTAAAACTTCTAACTGTAGATTCCTAACAATACTCCTCACCCAGACAAAAACTTACACTCACCTCTCACCAACATGCCCTTTTGCTGCTTTTAAAATTCTGACATTAACGAAAATTTCATTCGACCTACAGCCAGAATGACAAACACTTCAAAGTTGACCTCTGACCAGTGGCGGATCTAGAGGGAGGATGTCGGAATGCATCCCGCATCCACCCACCCCCCCCCCACGGGATCATTGCATTTTTTTGCTTTTTCAGTTTTCTTCTTTTCTTCTTATTTTTTATAAAAGCATGCACATGTAATTGTGTGTTGGGATAGTCTGAGATTGGGAAATGTCTGAAAAGTCTGTAGATTATTGATGTTGTAATCTGTAATTCATTTTATCTTGCAAAAGGTGGTGGATGTGAGTGAGGAAATGAACATGTGTGATGGGTGAAATGAATGAAAGACCCTTGAAATTGTCAGCCGGACGCGATTATGATGCATATCGAACCACTATGACTTCTGTGTATAGGCCCTACTTTTATTTTTTAAATTTTTTAAAAAAAAAAAAACCACACGTCTGTCGTGACAGCCGAAATACTGGTTACTGGTATGATTAAAAGTAAGAATTTCTTAAGGTTTGATTTGTTTCATATTCTACAACCACTCAACAACAACTGACATACTGTTACTATGTTACTAAAACTAAGTGCTGCTTAAACGGAAATATAACTAAACTTCCTTAATATATGAAAAAGTGATCGAAATCGGTTGACGGTAAAATAGACCTAACTCACAATAAACTAAACTACATTACTTTGCAGGATAAAAAAAAATACGATATGGAATGTTCGTGGGATGCAAAGAGCGAAAGCAGCTCAAATGGAAGTGATATTTCATTAGCTTCCTTTCCCAAAAGAATTACCAAAATTCCAGAAAAGTTGTTCCTGGAGAGACACTGACAGGTCAAATTTGGTAGAACTAAGCTCAGAGTCTGATGTCCTAATAACGTAATCCCCCTTCCACCCCAAAAAAAAGAAAAAAAAAAATAAGCGGAAGTTGCGAATAAAACGGACGGAAAACGACGGATAAAACGCAAAAACGCGACGGGCGAAGCAAACGGAACGACAGAAAACTGATATGGATTATGAAAGTTTTGATGGTAATAGTATTGAAAATAATGAGATGGCTATATATACCAAGGAATATAAACCGAAACCAATGACATCAATGGTTCAATTGCTCTAACCTACACCTACCAGTGGTCTACCATGTTGTAATAATCTTATTAAATTGAATGTAGGAGTAAGAAAAAACGCCCGTGATTTTGGATGAGTCATGTGTTGTATCTCATCATGATGAATCGTCATGTGCCCAAAGAATGAATCAATTAAACTCAAACTACTATCTGCACCTCAAAAAACTTTCTATATTCTTCTACCTTATGACCTTTAAATACGGAGGATAATTGGTCCTCTGAAGAGGAGTTTTTCCTTTTTCCCTTTTTCCTCTTTTTCCTTTCCTTTCTAGCTCAGATAATGACAAACAACGACAACGAGGATATTAAAAAGTAATCAAAATTATGAAAGATTTGCGTGATTTTTTTATTGGTTTTTTGGAGAGAAACAAAAGCCAATAAAACAAGATCAAGTATGGATGTATTATTGAAAAAAAAAAAAAAAAAAAGCTTCGCCGCGAACCCCCCATTTTTCGCGAATCGTTTCTGTTCGTTCGAAACGTGTTCGAAAGCTTTTTCGTCGTTTTCGCGACGAGTCTTCGCGATTCGACTTCGTTTCTTTCGCGAATTTCGCGGATTCGTTCGGTCGGATCGTTCCTTTTCGAACCCCCCACCCTTAAAAAAAAAAAAAAAAAAAAAAAAAAAAAAAAAAAAAAAAAAGCTTCGTCCTTCGCGACTTCGTTCGGGAACGCGATCGCGCGGATCGACCAAGAACGCATCGAACCCCCTTCTTTTTTCGTTCGAGGGATTTCGACGCGAAAACCCTTCGCTAAAGCTTCGTCGTTATAATTGAAAAAAAAAAAGCTTCGCGAGCGTTTTTCGGCGTCTTCGGAATCGTTGCTTCGACCCTATTTCTCCCCCCCCCCCCCCCCCAAAATTACCGCGTGTTTCACGCACGTTGATGCCTACAAACGAAAGCAAATTCCTCTTTTCCGAGCTCTCTATCCTCGCTTGAAAAGTGATGGATACCTCACTTCCGCTCTCACTCCGGGCCTCCTACACATTCCTACATACACTTCGGTATCGAACCCCGCGAGGACTCGAAAGCATGTTATCAGTCTACCGCAGTGTGAATATGTTCTCTGAACTGAAAGTATAAGCATTGTTTTATCATGCATGTGGATGGCGTGGGCATCTTCAAGAGTGCCGTGATGTGCCCGTAAGGATACTGTCTGTCTTCTGTCTTCCTGTCTGATCTGTTCTGGCCTATTCTTATTTCTCTGTAGGTGTCGGAATCGAGTGCTCAACATTCATAGCAGGTGTATATTTCGGAGAATCAAAGCCAAGCTGCGTTGATACGTTTCTCAGAGATACTATTGAAGAGCTTATAATATTATTAACGGATGGACTTTCAAAACAATACTCGAAACGGTCTCTTTTCTTGTACAATTTTTTCACATTGCGCATGCGATTCTATCGCAAGGGCGATGGTCAAGAATATCAAAGCACCAACAGGATTTTATGCTTGCGATTCGATGCACACAAAAAAAGGGGAGGGGCGAAACTGTGAATAACGGACTATATAAAAACTCGTCGATTTTTTTGTTTGGGGTGTTGTCGGTTGTTGTTCTTTTATTTTTAGTTTTCTTCGAATTTTATAAGAAAAAATAAAAAATATCATTTTAACCGCCGGCATTTTTATCTATTTTTACATTTTTCATTATTACATAGACGTGTTGATTAATTTAGTCCGTTCTTAAAAGTTTTTTTTTCATTATAATAAAAAAAATCATCATTTCTTTTCCGCGCCGCTAAGAACTAATGAAAGTTTTAGAATGAAAGAACAGGAAGAGCATCATCACGGTGATTCTCCGGGGGGGGGGGGGGGGGGGGGGGGGGGGTTTTCCCTCGAATCCCTGACATCGACCTTGTGACATCTTTTCCCAAATGATTACATGCATTCTGTCTGCGAAGGCATTGTACCGAAAATTCTAGATTTGTTAAGAGAACCAGTGGACGATTTCGTTTGAGTAATCGCAACCTATCCCCAAATGAACCTGGAAATTTCCCAATCACGACAATGTATTACGAAAGACTTCCAACGCAAACCTCGAAGTCTGAGTCATTTGTCGAAATGGAAAGCTTCGGAGTTTGAGATTCTTCTGTTTTATATTTCGGGCATGAAATAATCTCAAAATATAGTTTCCATCATCGTTACTTTTAGAGAGAAAAAAAAAAATAAAGGAGAGGAAATAAAAGAAAAAAAAAAAAAGGAAAAGAAATTGAAAAAAAAAAAAAAAAAGAACATTTGAAAGAAGAAAAAGAAAAAAGAAGAGAATAAAAAAGAACAGGCGTCTCGGGGTCATTATGCGGATATTATGTCCATCCACAATGGTGCAAGGAGATGAATGATTACTGTTTGCGGACTTGGTTCGTCATTTCCCTCAACAGTTGTCGTGATCAGTTCAGGTGAGAGTTTTTATAACGCTAACAGTGCACTCCTTGATTCACCTAGTTGATGACTAGCAATCTTCTAGGGACCGGCTGATACCTGTTCAGCTGTTTCCAATTTGAAACTAAATTCATAAATAAATTAATAACATACTAAGAAAATCAAATAAAAAAAAATATAATAAATATCCCATAAATGCTTTAATACTAAAAATATAAATTAAAAACAAAAGAAAAAAACAAAATATGGCTATCTGAACTGTGTATGTAAGCTGTATATATTCTGCAAATAGACCTTTGGAGCAATTACGTACCCAAATTGTCCGTCATGGCAGAACCTTAGGTCGAAGGCCGATTCATTCTGAAGATTATGGCGCTTCAAATTGTAGAGTTTCATGTCCCTTGAATTCTAATTCTGTGAGCGGTTATCTCATTGGATTTAGATGGAGTGATTTTGAAAGTTTTTTTGCATCGGTAGATTTCAAAACATTTCAAATTAAAGTTTATGGGGCAAATCGGTACATATTATCCCACCAAGGAGAAGTTGTGAAGGTGAAATACATTGCAACCAAAGAAAACAACGTTTTCTTAATAGGACGGTTTTTGCGATTTACTGGAAGTGCCTATATAGACCCGTTGGATTCGACCTTCTAGATATTTACAAGGGTTCTCGCTTCAGTTTTCTCTACAATCAATCAATACAAAGGACGTTAAATGTAAACTACTCAGATTTGATGATGGGTCTGTTATTATCCATTGCTACATTCGTATAATTAGTCTCCTTTAATTCCAAAGAGTTGCCTACAGGGAAGGTGTTTCCCAACTTGCATAAAAATGCCGTGCATGTATGGTACTTTTTACGAGTAATTAACAACACATGTACTCTTTTTCTAATATATATCATTTATAGTCAATACATATTTCTTTTACTTTGTCATGTACTGTTACCGTCACTATCCAGACTAAAAAAGTCGTAGGGTGAGTTCAGAAATGAGTTGCTCGCAGGCATTTACTTAATCTTGACTTTATTCACGCTTGCCAAACTTCCAATCGAAAATTTAGCAACCTTAAAACAGGCGTATCTCCATTTCTTACATATTATTTTCCCTAGTTTAAAATATTTTCATGTTTAAAATATCCCTATCACCAATCATTCAGAAAGGTAACCATTGCGGTGTAAGCATATAGGGGTATGGACTATGGATCAATCAATCAGAGTTTATTCATCTGAGTGGCTTTAGAATTGACATACACACATGCGTCATAACACATCTTTCTGTATGTAGGCTTCTAACATTCTATTTATGAACCATTCAAGAATGTAACTTCTCTAACTTGTTTCAGATGGTATATTTCCTGGTCAAATTCACAGAAGACGATAAGTTCGGCGTCGTGGATATGGAGGACATCATTTCAGAAGATGTCGAAATCGGTAAGTGAATAGAAATAAACTACATTCGCGCTGATAGATTTTAGCAGGGTATGATATTAATGGGTTATTTTGGGTTCATTTGTCTGGGCAATGTTATTTAAATTAATGGTCAGCGGTAGACATTAAATCGTACTTGTTATATAGGCAAGTATGTGTAAAAGCAACTACATTTAAATACACTTGATATTCTTATACACTTGTATTACTTTATATTCATCAGAGTTCGCAAAAAACTAATTCCAATTAAGAAAACAATACCCCAAACCCATGTATTTTAAATTGGTGGTGTTTTAAAATACAGTCTGTAATAAATGCATTATTAGATTAGACACCCAATGATGATATTAGATAGGTTTCCTATGGTATAATATTCTGAACTAGTTCTGTTTTGGTGTAATCAGTATCGTTACGATAAACCTGACGATATAATGGCAATGAATATTAATCTATAGGCTTACATTTACCGAAATTTTTATTATTTCAGATAAAAACACTGTTAAATGAAGTCTGGTTGTATTCATGTTTTGCTATGTTTGAAACCTAGTTATTGATATCATGTTTATGCTGTTTATTCGTGGCATGCGTTTTTCATCTAAGGCTATTCAATAAATTTTGGCGATCTATAAACCTATCCTTTAAGTAGACTGTAAGTAGCGACATGGATCAGCATATTTGAAGATTAACGAGTTTATTCGGGGATCATTCATTTTACTCGAATTCATTTCTTGATTGCAGGCTCCATTGTAACGATAGTCTACCGTGATGCCGAGTATGAGGCAGAAATTTCGAATTCGTGTAAGTTTCTGATTCGGTATTTCTACATCTATTCAAAATATTGTTACATATACATATATCGTTCTTTATTTTGTACGGTTTCTACCAACCATGGTTTGTGGGGATCAATATGATAGCAAGCCATAAAAGACTGAGACTTATATGCAGACTTACGTGTATGTAATGGGGTGGGGGACATGTACATTTCTATTTCTTTACAGCAAATGAAAAGCCAACTATGGTTGACGAAATGAAGGTTAGAATAAATGAGCGTGAAAGCCACAAGAGACTTAAATCCACAACGGCATACAGGACTACCATCGAAGGAAAAAGTCGTTATGGGCGCAACCGTGTGCTTAGCAAGAACAAATACGACATCAGTGAATCAAGCGATGTGTAGTGTGTCCTTTGTAAGTTTATGGAAGAGTGACAATGTTGCTATGAATTTTTAATGTATTTGGTACCGAAAATGTTTCAATACAGCTTGCGTATTGAACGATAGCTGCGAATAGAGCCTGTGATATTGTTGGGCTGACGATCCTCGTATTGTAAGTGCCAAGTGCCAACCCTACATGAAAGTTATGAAAGAACATTCGAACATTCACTGCATGCATCTTATTCGTGTCGAAGAAAACTTACTACAGTTAAGTAACTACCAACATCGTTAAAAATATGTACCGTATGAAGTACACAATAAAAGTTCTGTTGCCCCGGGACATTGGAGTGTCCTTTACATGTAAATGATAGTGTCTTTTGTGTAAATAGATTTATTTGTCATTCGGCTATATTTGATTTATCGAAAACGTATTTCAATTATATTTCATGACAAATATGCGTAACATATCATTATTTTTCGTTTATAGACCGACAACGATGAGGGACAGTCGCATTCTGTTTTGGAACGAATAACGTACCGGTACCAACATCCATTACACTGACTTACCACCGGCGCCTCCCAAGCCTTCCAGCTGTGCGGGGCTCAACAAAGGAGCTAGTAACCTTCCTCCGCCTGTACCCTCTTTGGAAGGAAATATTGGCTGCTCTCCAAGAAACGGCAGTTCCATCAAACCTTCCTACTGCACTGGGCTGAGCAAAGCAACTAACCGTCCTACGCCTAGGCCTAATTTCGATGGAAGTGGCATTTGGTCTCAAAGAAACAGCAGTTCCCCCCCAGCCTTTCAACTCTATCGCTGTTTCATGTGATGGAAACACTGAAAATGATAGTGTTTTCAAAAGCAATGGAATGGAATTCATGAAAGATCTGCGTGACCGACAGATACGAATAGAGCAAGAAATTGGTGAAGTTAACCAGAAGGTTTCGGCCGAGAGACTTAATTCTTCTGTCTTGCCATCTCATGTCATTCGGCAAGCTGAGACCGAAGAGGAACTGGAACAAATCATTCGTAATACAAGCTTACCTGACATTGTTGAGAACCTAGTACCGATAAAGGGCATCACGTTAACAGCAACTCTGTACAACATGCTCCTTAGACTGGCGGTACCGAATGTCTGGAAACAATTTAGCAGAGATGGGAAGAGAGGTAAGAGGCCTGCTCAGAGCTAGGTATTGAGAAAATCCTAGTTACCGTCATGGCCCATCAAATGAAGAAGGAGGAGGCTCATATAGAAGCTCGAGTTTCTAAGAAATTGATAGATGCGCTGAAACGTATGCCTGCTACGGCCAAAGCCATGAAGAACGAACATGCACAGAAGAGAAGGGATCACGAAGGCAACGAAAAGTAAGTGGATCTGAATGGTGGAGGGGGTGTGTTTTAAGTTATCCATCCTACACTATCTGTATTCAATATCATCGAGTTCATAGATCGATGCAATACACTCGAGTTCAGCAAATAAAAGCTTTTCTATGAAGCTAATTAACGACTTATTCACAACATGTAATTAAAAAAGTGACAAACTCTATTTCAGTCATATTAGGTTTAATGATAACATAAGAATGTCGAGATCTTGAAATTTATTGTTTGAAGCCCCTACTTTCTCTTTTAGACATGTATTTACGTTTTTCGTCGGACTCGACCTTCTCCACTCAATCCAGTTATTATCATAAAGGCGTTATATTAAGGCATAGTATCACTAATTACTTGTAAAATCAGAACTGTTACTTTTCCATAATTATTTAATACAAATGAATTCTATTAAGTCGTTAAAACCTACATCCTAGTGCTGACATAGCAATATGATTTTCGATAAGGTGTTCTCATGTGTTTTTTTCTTTTATTACAGTGTTCTTGAGTGAAGGAGGAACTTTCTGCAAGAAGTGACTTATCTAAAAAGCTCGTTTTAGTGATCTTAAAAAATCATGACATGAAATTTATAGCATTATTTGTTCAAACAAGTACAAGTTGAGCTCGCAACATTTAATAGTTTTGACGCGGTGGGGGGATAGAAGTCTTATGGAGTTTTCACCAACTTTTCCTTGGATCTGGAGATTCGTTAAAAAACGCAATAAAGAAATAAAAATGGCCATCGGTGATGATAAAAAGATTTCTTAAAAGAAATTATAATTTTTATCCTAACTGTCAATGGGAATGTCTGATATACATACATATACATCAAAAAGAACTTAAATGCATATTCCTTTACATAACTGAAGCATAAAGTACATGTACAGTACCAGTACATGTACTATCAAATACTATTGGATGAAATCAGGTCATCGTCAGGGAAAATTGAGCTTTTTAACAAGTTTCATTGTATTTTGTGTTAGGATACAGAAGCATATTTACGTGCGTACGATAAAAACCAAATTGAAATTGCAGAGGTCATGTCCGCTTGAAATATGAAATGACCCTGCCACACGTTTCGATACCATCGATCACGTCAAATACACATACAATTAGATAGATATAATCAATAAAATTAAGCAGCGAGAAATAAACACATTTAGAAAAAAAAAATAAAAGTATTGACTAAGTACACTTTTTGATGATATTGGCAGAAAAACGCTTCATAATAAAACATATAAAAAATACATGTATAAGTTAAAGTAACATTGAAAAAGTTACTATGAGAATTATTGCACTTATTATTTTTTAAATCTATTCGGAATGGGAACTAAGTTTTTTGGATCAATTAAATGACTAGATCAGGGAGGGGATCTCGGCCACCTCAACTAGCTAATTAATTATAACCTGCTATCATGTTAAGTAGTGTGGAAATGTGAGTCTTGATTTTCTAGATTATTCACCAACTCGTATCTGCTGTCATATTATGTACCATGTTTAACATTGTTTTCATTGTTCAAAGTTGCTTATTCATAAATTTCACGGTGAATGAAAGTTGATCAATTATATTCTGTTATCATTTGATAATTTGATTGCTTTGCTTTGTTCAAAGATTGTTCATATATTTCAAAAACGTTCATGTTGGTACAAAGTCACAAACTTTTGATGAGACAATGACACCTGTAATCTATTTTTCAGCAAATATCAATGTAATTGGAGATTAGTGGTAGTATGAAATAAATTATCGATGGACTGTTACGATGCTGGCAAGCCTATTACAATAATTCAATCAACTGAAATTATGGACAGTTTTGGAAAGTAAGTTAGTACTGATACTTATCCTAATACTGTACGTGAAAGTAGTTTCCTAATAGACGTTATTCTATGTTCGAGACTTATGTATGCGCGTCTCGATTTCCTTCATTTAAGTAGATAAGCTTCTTTATAGGCAATTATTCAATATGATACATAGGTATATGAATTTACATTTTCTAAGTAATAGATATAGTACTTTAAATCGAGTGGTTTGAACAATATAGCACGAGGACCGAATGTCCTCGTGCTATTTTTTTCAAAGCACGAGATTTAAAGTACTATATCTGTCTTAAAGCATGATATCGGAGTGCTATATTTTTCAGATGAAAAATATAGTGCGGTGATGAAAAATATAGCACGGCGATCATAGACAACTTTGAAAATGTGATTCATATGGTATTTCTCTTCAAATCAAATCATCTGGCAACCATGAAATATAACAATGCGGTTATGCTATGCTTTATTAGAATTCAATTATTTGCCATCATACATGTATTATGTTAAAAAAGGATTTTAGATAAAGCATTGGGATGAAAAATATAGCACTATACAGCTATCGAATCGTGCTTTAATTTCTGGAACCAGTATATATGAATATGACTATTGGTCGCTTTACTTTCACTATGTTCCCGAGAACGGCTTTTTGAAGAATGGTAGAACAATAATGATATGTTCAGTTCTTTCGTGAAATGATGCTGCGCAAAACAGATTTATTCTTAACTTATTTACGAATTTGGTAGTTCTCTTCACATGGATAATATTCTTATGCGAAAGTAAAAATAGAACTGGAAATCATAATATCAAGTATTGCTATCTAACGTAGTATTTATTATGTTAGTGATAGATCTAAAGATATTGTTTGAAACGAACTAAATGGACTTAGGTTGTTTTCATACATGTATAGTAATCACATATTTTGCGATTACGTACTCGTTTCTTTAAATCCTCCCCCCGTAATCGCCCTAACTCCCGTAACTTGTCGTTTTCAGGTCGCTATCATCAGCTGTAGCTCATACGGGAATTACAAATCAACCTTCTTCTTGGAACTATTCGGTCGGGAAACCTCTGACAACGGTGTACAATAAACTTCCAACGCAAACTTATTTGAGTCAGTTTATGAACTAATTTAATTGTTTTTCAATTATTGAGTGAATAAATCAACATTTTACCATATTTGATCTTCTTATGGATTTAATGAATGGGGTTGCATGACAGTTGTCGTGTTTAATGGATAATTGAAAATTATTATGAAAGTAAATAGGAATTAAAGAAAAAAACGTTTATGTGCGTAAATTTCGTAACTTATAATAACGTAAAATGACACAGGTGAGACTTATGTAAGGATCGCGTCAGATTTTACGTGAGAACTACGCAAATTTTTGTGCCAATTTTTACACAAAAATTGCGTGAGAAGTGTAACTTATCGTAACATATGTTTTACGTAAACTAACGTGAGCTTGCCAAGCGGGATCAGCACATCGGAAGACAGTTTCTTTCCGGCTTGGTAGCAAACACGGCATCTCTTGTGAGGTCGAGGTTCTCCTTCCCTTGCTGGTATGCGTTCAAGTTTATGTTGTGGATTCCGTTCCTCCAAGCATCGATTGTTTGTTGATCGTGGTACCAGGCGAGGTCTTCCGACAGGATTTCGTCCAATACCTGTTTGTAAGACCAAAACGATTGACAGATTTCATGCAGTAATCTAGGTAGTTCATTTTACCATCATTCTTCCTGTAGAGAATCCATGAATTGTAATGCATGATTTGAATTAAGTGCAAGCAGTACTTTACAAACCATGTATAATTTTTCCGATTGATATCGTAATGATGAAGTGCGGCATCCAACCGGTCGACACCGCCCATATGGGCATTGTAATTCAATACAGATCGTGACTTCTTCACCGTTTCGTGGTGTCCACCTTTGACTATGCGGCTGACCTCAACATCTTCAGCAGCAGCAAACGTATCCATCAAGTAAACCGTCTTCTTTCCAGACGACTTTTGATCCACAAGTTTTACGCAAAGAACTTCGCCGTTGCGGGAATAAGCTTGAGACTTAACAGGCAGATTTAAGTGCTTTAAATCGCTCGGAACGCCCCGGTTCGCTTTTACAGTTTCCAGTCATAAATGTACCATTGCGAAACAGATATCGGGCTAATCTACAGGAAGTATAAAAGTTATCAAGATAAACGTGGTAACCTGATTAAACAGGTCGTGTGATAATTGTATCACAATTCGTTCCGTAACTGATAATGTTTCAGCACCACGATGAGACAATCCGACTGCCCGATTTTCAGTACTCAGACCATGAAGCATCATCTTCCAAAACATAACCCGACTCGGATTCTGCCAATACATACGACTTTATTCCATACCTCCTACGCTTGCTTGGGATATATTGTCGTATTCTTAAACGTCCTTTGAACAGCATGAGTGTCTCATCTATAGAAATCTGACGGTTTGGTAGGTATTGTATTTTGGCATATATTATTAACTTTTTCAGAAATGGTCGTACTTTTGCTAAATAATCATTTTCCAAATTTTCTGGGTCTGCAAAGCGAATATAGTTCAAAATTAACTGAAATCTGTCACGGGATAGAGATTCAGGTGACGAGAATATCTCTTGACGAAACACCAAATCGCCACTCCAGTATGATGCAAGCGTAGGCTTCTTGTTCAAAGCCATTAAAAATTGCAATCCAATAAACTTTCTGATTTCATTGACTGTAACTTGTCTGCTGTTTTGTAATTTCTGGCTTTCAGGATTATCAACTAATTCTTGCCAAAGTCTGTTGTTTGTGTAGTCGCATATATCTTGCATTAAGTCGTCAGTGAAAAAGTGATTTAAGAAAAACATATCATCTTCTAATTCATTTGGAATCTCTAAGCGTGGATGTAGTCCTGTAGTTCCAGTAAATTCTGGTCCACGTCTGACGGAATCAGTACCACTTTGGACAGTTCACCATTCACCAGTGCTGCCACCTGCATCTTCGTCAGAGCTGCTACTTGAGTCGTTATCTCGCAAGTCATTATCTTGTATTTCATCTTCAATCTCACTGCCTGAACTGCCATCTTCGTTTGTATCAAATCCCATCAAATTCAACGCATCTGTCATGGCAGAACGCCGGGGATACCGCCCTAGATGCCCGTTTTTGGATAAAACATGCATGATGCATGTATCATGGATAAATCCTATCAAGAAATTTCATTCCTTATTAAATAAAATGGTCTATTTTGGTGTAGATATAACTATATTAATAATATTTAGCATTGTAAAGAGTGGGAAATGTATATAAAAATTACTCAGAATAGTAATTTGGAATTGTACATGGTAAAAACATCGATGATCCATGTACGTGGATAAAATACATAATTAAAAGAGCGTTTCCTGTAGAGAAGAATTGTCCATTTGAGTTAGATACCGACTTTACTAATAATATTGATGCTGTAAGAAGTAACAAATGCATTTAAATTACTCAAAGAATCGCTCATGGATAAAACATCGATGATCCATGGATATCGACATGTGAAACATATAGGGCCTATACGACATATGAAATATGCATGTCTACTATTATTTCGAGTGTTTTATATATGCCCTTTATATTTGATGAAATGGTGGGTATAATTAAGATATTCAGGTGACTTCATCGCTTCTCTCTTTCTCACTCACTCACTCGTTCCTCTTTTCTTACTCTTCTTCTACTCATTTTTCATCATCTTTCACATTCACTACATGTACATTGTAGCTACAATGGCAATAACATCAGTCAATGCTGACGAGCAGGTCAACAATATTAGGCCTACACATGACATATTTTTTCAATATTAAGCAATTCTATCGGCACACATTTTTCTTCTCAAATTGAAACATTTATTGAAGTTTCTAAGTTCCACACCGTGCCCATCAGCAAGTCGACTTTGATCAGTTTGCTCGTGTGATCGCTAACGTACTTAGCTAGTAATTTGCAAAACTTATGATATTAAATCAGCATGTAACTGAAAGAAACAATTGCATAAGTATCTCGCTCAGTCTGCGTAATCGTATCTCGCTTCTATAAACTTTCCGTCACTATAGTAAGGAAATTCGCCACGCGCACGCAGTGAGGAAGTTCGGTCACATTGTTGGCAGCCTGATCGTGGCCGCATTCGCGAGCCATGAGCGGTCGATAATATTCTCTCGCTGGGAACTGTTTGATACCTGTGACTCAGCGTCCCTGCTTAATAATTATTGTCCGCCCATCACGTGGGACCATAAGAATTAAATATTTTGTTTATCTGCTTCGGTTTGCTAGAAGCGTGATTAATACGAAATGGACGGCACATTGAGGAGCCTATTAGGCGGCCAAAAAGGAATTCCTAATACCTTACAGAGGTAGGAAAAAAGTCGTGCGTCGCTTGCGGATTAATGTGAGTTCCAGCGAAGTGCTTCGATTGCCAAAATCCCTTCAGATTCGAAGACTTCAGATCATTGCGCACAAGTTTTCTCTATAATGTTGACCCTTCCGATCATTATTAAAGAAAGTAGCAGGCGTACGAAAATTAGTTCACTTGATGTTTTCAAAACCTCTCCTCCGCATTCTTCACTGTATAGTGCATACATTGAATCGAATGTTAGTCAAGACTGCAATGTGCGTTTGGTGTGTGCGAAGTGATATCACAGCACGCACGCATCTCTCACTGGCTCTGTTGTCCTTTGCTGACAGCTTATTGTTTGCCATTTCAAATAGCAAGCGATACACGAATTTTCCATTCGAGAAGGAGCAAGTTGTCTAATTCTGTGCCATTTCGATATAAGGTTACATATAACTCTTCCTTTCTAGGAAACGAAGCGCGCGCAGATGAATCTTAGTTCTGTGCGTGGGACAGAAAGCTGCCCAAGTTGTGCGCTCTTCGTTCTCCGTGAACCCGTGTTTAACTGCTTAATATTACAAAAGTCAGCGCATCAAGAGGATATTCTACTTACACACCTTTATTTATTCATCGTCTACTTTTTTTCATTATCTTACTTAGTTTTCATGCACAACATGGAGCACAATTCAAAAATGAACACTCGCATGTAGTCAGTGAGTTCTTCCACTCAATGAAGCCATCAAGTTCCTTTGATTTGTGCATCAGAATTAGAAATTCATCACTTGGATCAAACCGCAGAAAAAGGGTAAGCTTCTAAATGTTTCCAAATTTATTTTGTCAACTTACAGCATTTAACTGCAAGTCTAGGTACATGTATTTGGAAATCCCGAAAACAAAATCAAAGGAAAGATTTGGTCATATGATACAATCGATAAATCAAAAGTTGCGTTTATTGACCATGAACACGTTAGAGACATTTCTATGACTGTGCTGCTATCTCTGCTATTAATTTTGCAAATACTAGAAAGCTACTAGCGTCACACTTAATTTAATTTACTGGCAACAACAAAATATCTCAATTCCTCTCGGTTCCTCTTAGCAGCACATTTTGGGAATCCTTTATTTATACATAAATATCATAACTATCAAGAACTCCTAAAATGGTGCTGGCTAAGAGGAATTCTTGCATATTGAATTCAAAAGTGAATAAGTCTTGGGCATGTGACATCATTTGTGTGATGGAAAACCCAAGACCTATTCACTTTGAATTCAACATGAGAATGTGCATGCATATCAGTTTTCACGACGACGTTTCTCGTTGAAAAATCGATCAAACTCGTGAAAAGAATCATAATCAAATGGGAATATGTTGAAACGGTAATACACTGCTTTTAAATTCGTAATTTCTGATTGCTTTGAAAATAGCACAAAAATCTGGGCATGTTGAGACAAAATAGTTGCATGCTAGAAACTATGAGCATGAAAGAACTTAAATTAACGCATTAAAACCATTTCAATTTAGCACTTCAATAGTAGGCTACACTTGTGCTATGGCATCAATATTTGGATGACAAATAATTGAAAAAAAATTGAAACAATTGAACATGGTATAAGGCATAAAAAATCTATTCCAGGACTACAAAAAGTTTAGATGGTGAATATTTTTATCAATGCGGACAAACTATTGAGCTATTCGATATCTGCTTAAGTTATACAATTTAATCTTGTTTCTGAAAAATGGATTCATCAAGGAAGCTTGTTTAAATAGGTCATTATTTCCATTTCATAAATATTGAAACTGAAAACCTGTAGCTAACGCCATGATATTCAATTAATTTTTTCAGAATCGCTACATTTTAGAAAATGATATCAATTTGATATTTCGAGTCGTGTTAGAAAAAATATAAAGCACACAAAAGGCAAAGATGCTACACGACGGACTGCACCACTGTAATAAAGATCAGTTATGCGTTGCAGTCCAACAATAGGTTTAGTTTTGCAAAATCAATTATTTTTCATGCCTTACGATTAATATAAAACAATCGAAGTACAAACTCATTGCCACTCTTTTATATCAATTTGTGTTTACTTATTACAAATTATGCATCGCACTTTTCAAATCATCGTAGGCCTAGTTATTATGGTCACAGGGTAGTTGTAGGCCCGCATGTTCACCATGAATACCTGAAGAGATGCTGTCATATAAATGGTAGATAGACAAGATGACATTATGTGTGTGTTTGCAGATTGTGATTTTAACAAAATGAAATTACATGTACGGTGTTAATATTATAGAAAATTCAAGCATTCCTGACTATCTTCATTTCACGAACGATTGACAGGCGGTCGGCAATAGGCTATACTCCCGTTTTTATTTGCAGATTGCATTTTTGTAAAATCAGTTAGCGGTACTTGAATATCAAAATAAATTTTTTAATAGATACTACAAACATTGATTAAAAAATTATTCATAAATTGTTAATGATCAAAATTCAACCACTCCTGAATATCTTCATTTGCTATCAAAATTCCTAAGAATAATATCGCTTGCCACATTGTCAGAGATGAATGAGTCAAAAGCAGTTTTCTTAATAGTCTTTACTACAACACCTAAAATTACTATAAATGATTTCTCTTCTCAACTTTGAGTAGGCCTACCTATAGAATGTTAATTAAGATTAGTTAAGTATGATAATTCTAGCTGCTCTGCACATCAGCACAAAATTTGTCTTCTTTTTACAGGTGCTTATTGCTGAGGCTGCGCAAACTCGTCGTATCTGTGCATCAATGACTCAATACCTGACCTACGCTCGGCTGTTTTTTCGTCTTGTCTTGTGACTAATTAACCCCGAAATACTGGAATTATTATTTACCCATAAATCTCTCATATATTCGCAACGTCCCACCGATCATCAGATTCGACAAACGTCTTGTGGTCCAACTGAAGATGGTTTTTTCAGTGACCTCGTATCATCGCTTCAAACTTCATAGTACTGGTGATTGTTTCTCCGTTGAACTGTAAATTTTTCGTGACATCACCTCTATTCTTAAAAATGTGATGATGACGTCGCGACGGTGTTCGACTCGAAATGACAGTGTTTCAGATGACGTGAAATACGCATTCGGACTGTGGGCATGTTTTCTGGTTGGAAGGATTTTCAAATGAAGGATGATCAAATCCGGAAAGAGAAATTTTCTTTATGTTGATAACAGTGATTTTCTTCAAAATTATTTGTATCTGATCGTTCGATGTGTGCTACTATATGAACGTCATCCGTAAAACTTTGTGCATTTTCTAAATACGTATGGAAAATTTTATTTTTGAAGGATATCCATTCCTTCTGCTGTTTACTTGGGAGAGCAGGGCTCAGTTTTTGTAATCTCTATGAATGCTATCGTACAAAGGATAATTTTAGCAAGAATAATTATTTTACCAAATGTAGGTCTAACAAATATTTTCTTACACGATTACTATTGTGCGAAAATCAATCATGCTTGAAATTTGAATTAAGAAACAAAAGAATACACTTCAATCTACAGCGTTATATTCGGTATAGCTCAAAGGGAAGAAGCGTACCGTGCCATAACATATTTGCTCCAGAAGAAAACTCCATAAGCTGAATGAGTGATCAATCGTTTCTTATTATGATTTCAAATATCTTTCAACTAAATTTCTCAATAAACTGTCATGGCACCCTTCCGGTCGACAATGCTGCATCAAGAAAATATATAAAGAATATTTCAGAGTAACATCTTCCGAATAATCGCTTGCACTGCCATTTTAATCGTTTTAAAACATTTCTAGAAAATACACTTCTCTGATAGCTTTTAGAATTATGATTTGTTATTCGATCAGAGTCTTTTTTGAAAAATACCTTATTTTACTAATTACAAATAACATGTAAAAGCTCTTCTCTTCTAATTTTTTATTCCATAAATTCATTAGAAATGTTTTTTGAATCGGAGATTGAAAACTGTGTTAGAAACTGATTCATTTGCGTTTCATTAATTCACGTTGTGCATGAATTTTCCTTGTGTCTTCACTACATTGCTATAAACATGATGTTGATTTTATACACGGTTATTTAATTTGCATTTGAATGTCTCTGTGACATGTGCAATTTTATATCGAAGATAATGTATGGCCTTTGCGCCACATCTATGCTGGAGTGACTGGAATTTGCCAGGAATGTAATGAATGTATTTCAATTTGTAAAGTAAGTTCTGCATTTTCGTAAAATTTTACAATGTTGTATTCATGCAACATGTAGAATTCATCACTCCACGACAAAAATGTGCTATAAACTTACAATACAGATTGTACAATGATACTAGCATCCCTGGTTAATTTCATCTATTCGATGGTAAAATTATAGATGTCACATGATTAAATCATTGATATTTCATTGACAAAACATGCATGTCTCATAGATATAACATGCATGTCTCATACATATAACATGGATGTCTCATGGATAAAACATGCATGAAAATCATGCATGGCCATGTATGGTGCATGCATGATCATGCATGAGACATGCATGATCATGTATGAAACATGCATGGTCATGCATAAATCATACATGATCATGCATGAATCATGTATGATCATGCATGGGAATCATGCATGTTTTATCCAAAAACGGGCATCTAGGGCGCCGACCACTTTGCGTGCTCATTATGATATGAATGCGCAATTCGAACAGCAACAACTATCAACAAATTCTGTCGGTGTGAATGATATTCAAAGATCTGTTCAATAAACGAAATCTTACGTAATAATTCGGTGAACCTGTCCTTTGAGAGTGATCATAATTCAGAAACATTCACCGATGGTTTTATGACAGGCTCTGCGTGTCACGGTATAATCGTACTATTGCATTGATTCTAATTCCGTTAATTTGTTAATAGATACATGACACGTACAGCGTGTCGTCCGTACTGAAAGGGTTAAATGTTCAAATCTGAAACATTTTACAAATATTTATAAATTAATTTGTCTAAATAACAAAAATATTTCTGCATACTTATATGCTTATCTAAACAGAGCAGTGAGTTCTGAACTTATCTGTTGGGCTACCTGATGACAATGTTTACGTCAAATGATACGCAAATCACAACATTTTATCACTGGACAAAAACTGAAAAGCTGGTGTCAAAACGGAACTGAATCTCCAAGACAAATACGTGAACAATTAAATTGCCATTAATGAATTGGTGCCATTAAGAATTACAATTACAATTGATGGCTGCCATCAAATAATGGCAATTAATTAATTGCTTCGATGCATTTAAATTTGATAGATTCCGATTAGCCCCTAACCCAATTTAATTAAGTATGCAATCATTTTTTTACAATTCTGAGGTTAGAGTGACTGACTTGTCGGTCAGCAAATTAAAAGAGGTATCATTTGTACAGTACCACTTCAGCTGGAAGCTGTTTTGTCTCCTGCTACGTTCGAACATCCATTAGGGGATGTTTCACAATGTAACTTGTACTAGCGTCGTAGCAGAAGCGTGTCGGTCTAATGGTCTTCACATCACATTGAAGTCGATGTAATTGATTTCACAGACAAGCACAAACAGCATCCCAACTTTCCCATACTTTGTTAATGCTTAAAGTTCTACATTATGAGCGTTTGCTTCTCCTTTTCATGTCTTTCGAGGACTACTTCTGTTAATGCGATCGAGTGACGTCACACTTTTTAGACCATTGCCTTATACAGTGACTCACGCATAGTGTGCGCGCGCCCCCGCCGTCTATGGCGCGCATTGACTTACTTTGCTGTCGTTTCTTTCAACAATGCGTGACCTGATAGTCTGGCCATTCTCGTACGCGCGTTTCGATGTGCGTTCCTCAGTCGAACAGTAGCGCAGTGAATCGTGAAGCATCACTGGATGCCACAAATTTTCTTGTTGATTCTATGCATTGGCGAACTCTGATTTCGTGAAACTTCTTCGAATTATACGAAATATGATTGAAATGTGTGAATCGAATACCTGTGTGACTCAATTTCTTCCGATTTCTATCAAGTTTAAGTGCGGATAAGGAAACGGATGCCACGTAAAAAAGGTGAGACGATGAGTCGCACTACAAACCAGCTGTTATTCCATAAAATGTGAGTTAAATTGTACTTTAGCCGAAACGTGCACCTTCATGTTCCTTTTTGTCTATAATGTGCTCCAGATTGTCGAAAAAAGTGAATATACTTATCTAGACCTACGGAACTAATTTTTTTTATTAAAAACATTCTCACAGTGAATATTTTTTTGAAATTCAATGTGAAGGTCAAGCGTCACACCGTTTTCAGTGTGATCATTTTTATACTGTGCTTCATTTGAGGGTTCCATTTCTTTTCTGACTCCGATCCAAAGTGCTCTGATCTGGGTTGCATTTATTGGTCATGCCGCATGCGAGAGATAGGAGAATGTAACGTGGCTGCTTTAGTCTGGGTAGGAATTCAAAAAAATGCCTATGTTTTCCTCATAATTCATCCGGTGGATGTAAGGTAGGCCCTACGTATTGGGTCTACAGCATCTGTTTCAAGTAGTATCAGGTAAGGAAATTTAGCAGGCCTATCTTGATCATCAGATAATCATGTAAATTGGCAATTAGTGAGTGAGAATTTCAATTTTGTCTTGCTAAAATTATGAATTAATGAAAATGAAAAATAAGATAGCCTATTACAATAGGCACTTTATAAAATGAACCATCACATGAGGCATTGAAATTTTGTCAACCACTGAAACGAATCTTATTAATGCGCACATTCTGCTGTCATGGGGTCAAAATAATTCGGAAAGCAGCGCCACTGTACTTGGCTCATCCCTAGATGCCCGTTTTTGGATAAAACATGCAAGATTCCCATGCATGATCATACATGATTCATGCATGATCATGCATGCATCATACATGGCCATGCATGATTTTCATGCATGTTTTATCCATGAGACATCCATGTTATATGCATGAGACATGCAGGTTAATGAGACATGCATGTTTTGTCAATGAAATATCAATGATTAAATCATGTGACATCTATAATTTTACCATCGAATAGATGAAATTAACCAGGGATGCTAGTATCATTGTACAATCTGTATTGTAGGTTCATAGCACATTTTTTTCGTGGAGTGATAAAGTCTACATGTTGAATGAATACAACATTGTAAAATTTACGAACTGCACACTTTACAACTTGAAATACATTCATTACAATTGGCAAATTCCAGTCACTCCATAGATGTGGCGCAAGGCCATACATTATCTTCGATATAAAATTGCACATGTCCCAGAGGCATTCAAATGCAAATTAAATAACCGTGTATGAAATCGACATCATGTTTATAGCAATGTATTGAAGACACAAGGAAAATTCATGCATAACGTGAATTAATCAAAAAACATTTCTAATGAATTTATGGAATAAAAAATTAGAAAGAAGAGCTTTTACATGTGATTTGTAATTAGTAAAATAAGGTATTTTTCAAAAAAGGCTCTGATCGAATAACAAATATAATTCTAAAAGCTATCAGAGATGTGTATTTTCTAGAAATGTTTTAAAACGATTAAAATGGCAGTGCAAGCGATTATTCGGAAGATGTTACTCTGAAATATTCTTTATATATTTTCTTGATGCAGCATTGTCGACTGGAAGGGTAACATGACAATTTATTGAGAAATTTAGTTGAAAGATATTTGAAATTATAACAAGAAACGATTGATCACTCATTCAGCTTATGGAGTTTTCTTCTGATTAAAACAAATAGGTTATGGCACGGTACGCTTCTTCCCTTTGAGCTATACGGAATATAACGCTGTAGATTGAAGTGTATTCTTTTGTTCTTAATTCAAATTTCAAGCATGATTGATTTTCCGCACAATAGTAATCGTGTAAGAAAATATTTGTTAGACCTACATTTGGTAAAATAGTTATTCTTGCTAAAATTATCCTTTGTACGATAGCATTCATAGAGATTACAAAAACTGAGCCCTGCTCTCCCAAGTAAACAGCAGAAGGAATGGATATCCTTCAAAAATACAATTTTTCATACGTATTTAGAAAATGCACAAAGTTTTGCCACCGTATAGGATGACGTTCATATAGTAGCACACATCGAACGATCAGATACAAATAATTTTGATGAAAATCACTGTTATCAACATAAAGAAAATTTCTCTTTCCGGATTTGATCATCCTTCATTTGAAAATCCTTCCAACCAGAAAAGATGCCCACAGTCGAATGCGTATTTCACGTCATCTGAAACACCGTCGCGACGTCATCATCACATTTTTAAGAATAGAGGTGATGTCACGAAAAATTTACAGTTCAACGGAGAAACAATCACTAGTACTATGAAGTTTGAAGCGATAATACGAGGTCACTGAAAAAACATCTTCAGTTGGACCACAAGACGTTTGTCCGAATCTCATGATCGGTGGGGCGTTGCGAATATATGAGAGATTTATGGGTAAATAATAATTCCAGTATTTCGGGGTTAATATCACAAGACAAGACGAAAAAACAGCCGAGCGTAGGTCAGGTATTGAGTCATTGATGCACAGATACGACGAGTTTGCGCAGCCTCAGCAATAAGCACCTGTAAAAAGAAGACAAATTTTGTGCTGATATGCAGAGCAGCTAGAAGAATTATCATACTTAACTAATCTTAATTAACATTCTATGGGTAGGCCTACTCAAAGTTTAGAAGAGAAATCATTTATAGTAATTTTAGGTGTTGTAGTAAAGACTTAAGAAAACTGCTTTTGACTCATTTCATCTCTGACAATGTGGCAAGCGATATTATTCTTAGGAATTTTGATAGCAAATGAAGATATTCAGGAGTGGTTGAATTGTGATCATTAACAATTTATGAATTCTTTTATTTTGATATTCAAGTACCGGTAACTGTTTTTAGAAAATGCAATCTGCAAATAAAAACGGAGTATAGCCTATTGCCGACCGCCTGTCAATTGTTCATGAGATGAAGATAGTCAGGAATGCTTGAATTTTCTATAATATTAACACCGTACATCTAATTTCATTTTGTTAAAATCACAATCTGCAAACACACACATAATGTCATCTTGTCTACCGTTTATATGACAGCATCTCTTCAGGTATTCATGGTGACATGCGGGCCTACAACTAACATGTGACCATAATAACTAGGCCTACGATGATATGAACAGTGCGATGCATAATTTGTAATAAGTAAACACAAATTGATATAAAAGAGTGGCAATGAGTTTGCACTTTGATTGTTTTATATTAATCGTAAGGCATGAAAAATAATTGATTTTGCAAAACTAAACCTATTGTTGGACTGCAACGCATAACTGATCTTTATTACAGTGTGCAGTCCGTCGTGTAGCATCTATGCCTTTTGTGTGCTTGATCATTTTTCTTAAACGACTCGAAATATCAAATTGATATCATTTTCTAAAATGTAGCAATTCTGAAAAAATTAATTGAATATCATGGGCGTTAGCTACTGGTTTTCAGTTCAATATTTATGAAATGAAATAGTGACTTATTTAAACAAGCTTCCTTGATGGATCCATTTTTCAGAAACAAGATTAAATTGTATAACTTAAGCAGATATCGAATAGCTCAATAGTTTGTCCGCATTGATAAAAATATTCTCCATCTAAACTTTTTGTAGTCCTGGAATAGATTTTTTATGCCTTATACCATGCTCAATTGTTTCAAATTTTTTTTCAATTATTTGTCATCCAAATATTGATGCTATAGCACAAGGATAGCCTACTATTGAAGTGCTAAATTGAAATCGTTTTAATGCGTTAATTAAGTTCCTTCATGCTCATAGTTTCTAGCATGCAACTATTTTGTCTCAACATGCGCAGATTTTTGTGCTATTTTCAAAGCAATCAGAAATTACGAATTTAAAAGCAGTGTATTACCGTTTCAACATATTCCCATTTGATTATGATTCTTTTCACGACACAATAAACTCTTGATCGATTTTTCAACGAGAAACGTCGTCGTGAAAACTGATATGCATGCACATTCTCATGTTGAATTCAAAGTGAATAAGTCTTGGGTTTTCCATCACACAAATGATGTCACATGCCCAAGACTTATTCACTTTGAATTCAATATGCTAAGAATTCCTCTTAGCAGCACATTTTAGGAGTTCTTGATAGCTATGATATTAATGTATAAATAAAGAACTCCCAAAATGTGCTGCTAAGAGGAACCAAGAGGAATTGAGATATTTTGTTGTTGCCAGTAAATTAATTTAAGTATGACGCTAGTAGCTTTCTAGTATTTGCAAAATTAATAGCAGAGATAGCAGCACAGTCATAGAAATGTCCTCTACGTGTTCATGGTCAATAAACCAACTTTTGATTTATCGATTGTATCATATGACCAAATCTTTCCTTTGATTTTGTTTTCGGGATTTCCAAATACATGTACCTAGACTTGCAGTTAAATGCTGTAAGTTGACAAAATAAATTTGGAAACATTTAGAAGCTTACCCTTTTTCTGCGGTTTGATCCAAGTGATGAATTTTTAATTCTGATGCACAAATCAAAGGAACTTGATGGCTTCATTGAGTGGAAGAACTCACTGACTACATGCGAGTGCTCATTTTTGAATTGCGCTCCATGTTGTGCATGAAAACTAAGTAAGATAATGAAAAAACGTAGACGATGAATAAATAAAGGTGTGTAAGTAGAATATCCTCTTGATGCGCTGACTTTAGTAATATTAAGCAGTTAACACGGGTTCAGGAGAACGAAGAGCGCACAACTTGCGCAGCTTTTTGTCCTACGCACAGAACTAGATTCATCTGCGTGCACTTCGGTTTCCTAGAAAGGAAGAGTTATATGTAACCTTATATCGAAATGGCACAGAATTAGACAACTTGCTCCTTCTCGAATGGAAAATTCGTGTATCGCTTGCTATTGGAAATGGCAAACAATAAGCTGTCAGCAAAGGACAACAGAGCCAGTGAGAGATGCGTGCGTGCTGTGATATCACTTCGCACACACCAAAACACACATCGATGCCTGGCTTCGATTCAATGTATGCACTATACAGTGAGCAATGGCGAGGAGAGGATGTGAAAACATCAAGTGAACTAATTTTCGTACGCCTGCTACTTTCTTTAATAATGATCGGAAGGGTCAACATTATGGAGAAAACTTGTGGGCAATGATCTGAATTCTTCGAATCTGAAGGAATTTTGGCAATCGAAGCACTTCGCTGGAACTCACATTAATCCGCAAGCGACGCACGACTTTTTTCCTATCTCTGTAAGGTATTAGGAATTCCTTTTTGGCCACCTAATAGGCTCCTCAATGTGCCGTCCATTTCGTATTAATCACACTTCTAGCAAACCGAAGCAGATAAACAAAATATTTAATTCTGTGGTCCCACGTGATGGGCGGACAATAATTATTAAGCAGGGACGCTGAGTCACAGGTATCAACAGTTCCCAGCGAGAGAATATTATCGACCGCTCATGGCTCGCGAATGCGGCCACGATCAGGCTGCCAACAATGTGACCGAACTTCCTCAGCTGCGTGCGCGTGGCGAATTTCCTTAATATAGTGACGGAAAGTTATAGAAGCGAGATACGATTACGCAGACTGAGCGAGATACTTATGCAATTGTTTGGTTCACTTACATGCTGATTTAATATCATAAGTTTTGCAAATTACTAGCTAAGTAATTTAGCGAACACACGAGCAAACTGATCAAAGTCGACTTGCTGATGGGCACGGTGTGGAACTTAGAAACTTCAATAAATGTTTCAATTTGAGAAGAAAAATGTGTGCGATAGAATTGCTTAATATTGAAAAAATATGTCATGTGTAGGCCTAATATTGTTGACTGTTCGTCAGCATTGACTGATGTTGTTGCCATTGTAGCTACAATGTACATGTAGTGAATGTGAAAGATGATGAAAAATGAGTAGAAGAAGAGGAAGAAAAGAGGAACGAGGGAGTGAGTGAGAAAGAGAGAAGCGATGAAGTCACCTGAATATCTTAATTATACACACCATTTCATCAAATATAAAGGGCATATATAAAACACTCGAAATAATAGTAGACATCAATATTTCATATGTCGTATAGGCCCTATATGTTTCACATGTCGATATCCATGGATCATCGATGTTTTATCCATGAGCGATTCTTTGAGTAATTTAAATGCATTTGTTACTTCTTACAGCATCAATATTATTAGTAAAGTCGGTATCTAACTCAAATGGACAATTCTTCTCTACAGGAAACGCTCTTTTAATTATGTATTTTATCCACGTACATGGATCATCGATGTTTTTACCATGTACAATTCCAAATTACTATTCTGAGTAATTTTTATATACATTCCCACTCTTTACAATGCTAAATATTATTAATATAGTTATATCTACACCAAAATAGACCATTTTATTTAATAAGGAATGAAATTTCTTGATAGGATTTATCCATGATACATGCATCATGCATGTTTTATCCAAAAACGGGCATCTAGGGATAAAACATGTTTGCGACGAATCTTAGGTGGATACTTGCTTTCTTTTAGATGATGCCTTGCATTAATCCAAATGGTCCCCAATCCCCTGATTAAGTAATAAAATGCTCAAGCTACATTAAATGGCTGACCAAATCGACCTCACGTGTCATTCTGGTTATAAATATAAAGGTAAGTCGTTTAATTTTCATGCCGACACATATGTCAGAGCTTCCGAATGCTTTGTAAATAATCCTGGAATATTTGTGGCGAATGACATTGATCGACAGTCGCGGGAATAATTATAATTTAATTATTACTGAGACTATTGTGAAGTATACGAATGCACTTGAGAACAGTTGCGTTCTTAAAATTTTTTTGACTTGTGTTGTGCATGCAATATATTATAATTATGTGTGAATCAATGTGTTGAATATCTATTTCATACTTCTTACAAATTGTCACATTAAGTGTATTTTGAACCAGTCGTCACATGTGAATTAATTGTGCCATGTAAGTCATCATGTAAATTGATTGCAAATCCATGTTTGTCTATGATAATTTGTCCCATAATTTGTTAAAAAATCTGTTTCAGTATCAAACCCGAAGACTTTCTGAAATTGCCTATAGAACATGTAAATCTTCTAATCATGTGATGTTAAATGTTGCTTTTTTTTACAAGAATACTATGAAAGTTCACAAATTGTGCCTACGCAGATGCTTTACAAACTTGCGTTTTTTGCATTCAAATCTATATCTTAACTCTGTATTTCAGACATGAATCGTTGTCCTAGGAATCAATACTGAAAATACGAATGGATTTAACCAAATCAATTCAATGAGTTCGACCGTTTGACAATTGGGAGATTTTTGATCACTCCCCAGTGATAAATCACATCAGGGGCCCTTAACAGGTTTGCATTCAGGGGCCCCAACGGTGGTGTTCCGCAAGCTTTGATCAGGGCCCGTAGCGGTATTTAACCGCGTCCAATTTTAAAAAAAGCAGGGTTATTTGTGCTACTCATTATTCATTATATAGTAATATATCAGTAGTATACCCTTTTTTAATTTAGATCTTAAAAATCCTACCCGACAACCGTACGTGATTGAGTTATGAAAACAGTTTACATTCAGATTTTCTTTATATTTTTGAAGAAATCACGTTATATAAATCACCACGCAAGAAATCACATATATAAGTCATTCACTGTTGGAATCCAATACACGTGGTCTTTTGACAGGTGGAGTGCCAATATCACTAGATTCCTGTTGCCTCTTTCTCCTTCCACCATACCGATCGCGGGCGTTGTTGAAGAACTTAGACACAGTCAGTTCGACCTCCTTGCAGGTTATCTCAAATAGATCTGTAGATGACTCTGAAAGGAAAAATTCCTGTTTAATTCACTGGTAGTTAAAATATATATTCAAGTCATACCTGCAGTACAGTAATGCACAAACAACAGGATTTTATGAAATTAATTAAATCGATTTTCCGAAAACAATGAAAAATAAATACCAAGACACAATAAAATAACGTTTATTTACAATTCAATATTATTTGCAATTCAACCAGAGATTTTGACAGATATTCCATTGCTCACAATCATGAGAAACAGTGGAGAGAGAGAGAGAGAGAGAGAGAGAGAGAGAGAGAGAGAGAGAGAGAGAGAGAGACGAGGGCCAACACCAAAGAAATGAAAATGACACAAATAAAGAAAATGTGCTATCTATTCATATAGTTGATAACATCAGCTACGATGATTGATTTGATGTTTATTCAATTAAAACTTGTTGGATATAGATATATTTCTTTGAAAAAATGAGATATCAATTGAAATATGGGTCAATGGAAAGGAAATGACATTAACCCAGACAAATAAAAGTGTGGGTTATTACTTTATTGATGACATTAATCACATTTATTCATTTATAAAATACTTAATGATTTAATTGAATATGTGCAAATTTTATGAAAATCAATCAAATATTTAGAGATCTTATAAAATTTAATGAAATGTTTACATATAAACGTTTCGTTATCAGCATGATATGTACGAAATATGACAGATTTTTTGCAATTTCCCAAGAACATTATAATGACGGATCTGGTGGCCTTAACAAGCACAATTTGAAAACAAGTTTGTAAAAGATTCGTTACTCTTTAAAGAATGGACGATCATTACATTGCTCACTTAATGACATTTACGGATGCAAGCATGTTTATTGCAGTCAATATTCTTATAGTTACGCATTATATTTTAAATTTGTCATCTTCTTTCGTGCAGATAGTGGAAGAACACATGTAACATAGATCACTCAAAGTGACACAGACAAAGAAAATGAATGAACTACGCAACGTATATTGTTATGGATAAAAAATTGCTTACAACTAGTATATAGCAACCAACCCACTTCGTACATTTACGCAGACAAATAAAATGAATAAACTACGTAACGTAGGCTATATTGTTATGGATAAAATATTGCTTACAACTTGTATATAGGAAATAGGAACCAACCCACTTCGTACATTTATCTAATTTGATCAAGAATTGTGTGACAAAAACCTCTTTCATTAATTTTTGATATAAAATTAATCGAGGTTCTAGCTGTACTATACAAGCATTTTGAAAATTAACGGCGTCATACGGGAGGTGATTTTTCACTTTCATGATTGGAAATAGGCTCTCCCTGCTTTTTTTAGACAATTTATTGAAATTAAAAAATATGAGCGTTAAAAACCCAACGTTTCGTCCGTCACGGACTTAATCATGGGCAACAAAGTCCAGCCATTTTTACAATGGGTTTATATACAGCTAGTGACAGCTCATATTTTTTAATTTCAATAAATTGTCTAAAAATAGCAGGGAGAGCCTATTTCCAATCATGAAAGTGATTTTGAAAATTCTTGCAAAACCTTCACCGGATTACAATTCACCGGTAGTTAGACCATAAACTCCAGTCTGACAGGACAGTTATCAAACTTCACAAATTTAAATGAAAAGGAAGTCAGTGAATAACCATGCCAAAGTGTTTGGTTCAAGCTCTCTTCTATGTTGCTTATTAGTTTTCATACTTGAATTTATTGTTTACCTTAACTACGATTCACTTGTCTGACGATGATCTCGAAATATATTACAAAAAGAAAATATTCTAACCTTGAACAGAACATCAGTTTACTTGGTTCTTCTCACAACTTACCTACACCCTAATGAAACTTTATTTATCAATAATGAGCTCATGCAATGCTGTTGTAAGTATCAAAATAAACATCTCACCTGTAGCGGGTCCAAATTTTTGATCAAATTTTGCATTCTCTTTGACTTTGGAGCAATAATCAATATCACATGAATTTGATGGTTTTCAGCGAAAATATAGAGACAGTGCAGTACGTATTTCACTGAGTCTGCAATTAAATGCGAATCAAGACGTGTCCTGTAGATGAAGATATACCAGAAATTATTTCCAAAATGTAGGCATAATCGAATTACGACAGAATTCCTCTGAATGTCCAAAACACAAATTACTGACTTGAAGCGTCGTTAAAAGTTTTATAAATTCGCAAGTTTGATACTGCAGATATCACAATATGGTGATGCCGGAGAGTTTGCTGACTGATATGCGTACAGCCACATATCACGATGCAGTGAGAGTCAACTAGCAAATAAATGACGCCTGCTTGGTAAACATTGCTAGCTCGCATCCTCTTGTCATGTGACTCATGGAATGAAGGTCGGTTCAGCAGGCAAGCAACGGGGAAACTATTTCATATAGTAAATCGGTGTGCGCAGACGAGTCTTACGTAATTGTAGGAGCAACAGGCATCTGAACAGCATTGTGACTTCCCATATGTTCTAGCCCGGATAGCATTTAAGATAAGTTTCTGAATGGATAAAGAAGATGCAAGAAAATGAATAAATGAATTACGAGAGAGAGAGTGAGTGAGTGAGTGAGTGAGTGAGAGAAGAGAAGAGAAGAGACGGAGTAGATTGAACTAAATATTCCTTTTGCAGGTGTATAAATCACATGACCGCAATTAATTTCCAAATTTTCTATCTATTAATGAATCATATGTCTTATCTCTTCTAGATGAATTCATTTACAATTTCAGTTGAGGAATCTCCTATTGACTGACCATTTCAATTACTTTAAAAAGATAAGAAGAGTATTCATTTAATCAATGATAATCATCAATATGTATACTTATACAATGAAATTGATAGCGCTGATATAAGACAATATACATTATCTTTGGCGCGCACGGTTATGTGAAAAGCAACTTCCAGAACACAATGTGACTTTACAGTCAATTTTGCGTGAACATTAGCAGTGCTCGGTATTTCACAGGCTCAGCTATGTTATATTACAGACATCTTTTCATAATGTAATTTTACGTGACCCAAAAGTTGTACGGTAAAATTATATTGCCGAGTCTGTCAAATTGCAGAACATTTTACAATGTAGGAAGTGGCACATAACTAAGGAAGCATGTGAATGATGTGTGTGCAGCTGCAGCACCATCTAGTGTAATCAGGGCATACCCTGAGCATGCCCTACTCTGCCCTGAAATCACATTGCCCTAAGGTTACCCTAATCTTGCCCTGATATCGAATTTTGAAAAAACTTGCTCGTTATTGATTTTCTTAGGGAAATTATCAAAAATCTTGTCATTTACAAAGACAAAGAGCCTATTTTGAAAATTTATTGTTGCCCTAGTTTTGCCCGAGTGCCCTAAAGGGCCCCGTCAGGGACCCTGACATCATTTATCACCGGGTCTGTGGGCCTGCACATGCTACTGAGAGGTGAGTTGGTTGAGTATTTTCTTGCACATTTTTGTCACTGTCTCCGAATGTTATGGTTTTGCAGTGATGCTATAATGAGCTGCTAATCCTTTAGAACATTTCGTGGCAGTATGACGTTGAACAACAATGTTTTTTGTATTTTATGTAAATGTTAAATGTTGGCATAGTCAAGGAATGGTAAACGAAGAAAACTATTTATAACTGTAATTAGTAGCTTTTGATTTTGCAATGTTGACATTCTATAGTTCGATATATGTATATATATATATATATATATATATATATATATATATAGGCCTATAGATACGAAATGTGCGCTCCTGCCCCACCGAATTGTACTCTCCTGCCCCACGGACGAATATGAAATGTACGCCCCTGCCCCAAAACTGTACGCTCCTGCCCCACTGACTCTCCTGCCCCACGTATGAGCTTTTGCGGAATATGATTGTGCATTGATATGTACTGTTGTGAAAGAAGTTCTATGGCTGTCAGCGCCTCCAAATGCCTGGTCCGACGATTGCTGTAGGCCCTGGTCCCTTCAATTTTCGTATTTAGAGTTAGCTTTTGCGGAATATGATCGTGCTGTGATATGTACTGATATGAATGAAGATATATGACAGTCAGAGCACCTCCAAATGCATGGTCCGTCCATTGCTGTAGGCCCTCAATTTTCGTATTTAGAGTTAGCTTTTGCGGAATATGATTGTGCATTGAGATGTACTGATGTGAAAGAAGTGCTATGGCTGTCAGAGCACCTCCAAATGCCTGGTCCGACGATTGCTGTAGGCCATCAATTTTCGTATTTAGAGTTAGCTTTTGCGGAATATGATTGTGCTGTGATATGTACTGATATGAATGAAGATATATGACAGTCAGAGCACCTCCAAATGCCTGGTCCGACGATTGCTGTAGGCCCTGGTCCCTTCATGTACAAGTGGGGCAGGAGAGTACAATTCTCGGTGGGGCAGGAGAGCACATTTCGTATTTATATATATATAATATGCATATACAACAGCAGGCACAATTCCGACAAGTAAGAGTTCACTATCACCCACGCTGTTTGTGAAACTAACAAGATGTCTGCTACCACCGTGATGACGTCATCTGGGATGTAGATCTATAAGCATATCTTATATTATATATAGTGAATAATTTTTCAAATATAAATCTTTTGTAAGCATACATACTTCATAATAGTAATAAAACAAAGTATGTTTGTTCGCTGCATTTCAAATCTCTGGCGCTATTAAAAATTTCAGCTTTTGCGCTTATTAATATTTGCATATTATAAGTAGTATATATAGTCATTTTCCAAATTTTATGTTTGAAGAATTTAAAATATTGATGTGTTACATGAAGTGGAATCGCGTGGAACTGCTACGATTCTTGCAAGCCTGGTATGTTATGAGCCCTGTACAGCTAGTGCAAGAGATATTTCCATGACGTGGAGATGGGATTAGTAAGATAACCGTAAGAATTAAATGGTGTCGATAAGACAGTTGGCTAGTGCGTGATCAGGCTGCTGTCGAAATTCCGATACTGCAACAGATGCTTTTTCATCTCTCAATTTGAACGTTTGCGAATGACTTTCGCAGATAGACCTACTGTTTGTTCTCTCTGTCGATCATAGTCATCGCCTTCGATTGCGTATCTGATAGGAAGTCATTCGGACGAACTGCCTATAGTTAAAGCAGAAAAGTTTGTTTGTTAATGGAGCTCTGAATACTGATTTTTCCAAATACCTTTTACTGCTCGCCGCCTTCTATAATCAATTCGAGATAAAAAACATATGTTAAATTCTGAAAGCGCATTTATTATTCACATAGTTTGTGATAAAAAAATCTGTCACATTATAGTAATGTAGAATTCAGTCACTCTCCGTGATATTGACCTCCACTGCCTTGCTCGCCACTCTCACCCCAACCACCTCCTCCCCCACCATAACACGGTCCTCCATAGCCTCCTCCTTCCCCAAATCCTTGGTCGCTTCCTCCGCGTTCACCAAACCCATGGTCGCTTTCACCAAATCCTTGGTCGCTTCCTCCGCGTCCACCAAACCCATGGTCGCTTTCACCAAATCCTTGGTCGCTTCCTCCGCGTCCACCAAACCCATGGTCGCTTTCACCAAATCCTTGGTCGCTTCCTCCGCGTCCACCAAACCCATGGTCGCTTCCACCAAATCCTTGGTCGCTTCCTCCGCGTCCACCAAACCCATGGTCGCTTCCTCAGCGTCCACCAAACCCATGGTCGCTTCCACCATAGCCTCCTCGTCCCCGACCACCGTAGCCTCCCTTCCGAATCCAGGGCCAGGTTCATTGGCGCTAGATTCACCACTACCCGCATAGCCTCCACCTCGACCGCCATAGCCTCCTCGTCCATATCCAGAACCAGATTCACCGGCACCAAATCCACCACTATCACCTCCATAACCACCACGACTTCCTGCATTTCCGCCACCTCGGCCACCGTAACCACCGCTGTCTTGACCTCCATACCCACCACTGCCACGGCCTGCGTGCCCACCACCACCGCGACCTCCATAATCACCTCCACCTCGGGCTCCATAACCACCTCCACCTCGACCTCCATAACCACCTCCACCTCGGCCTCCATACCCACTACCACCACGACCTCCATAATCACCACCGCCACCTCGTCCTCCGTTACCTCCGCCTCGTCCACCACCTCCCCAAGTGGGTGCAGCACCGTTATCATACGCAGGACCACCGTATAGTCGCTTCGCTGGAGGTGGCCCACCAATACTCGATTCATCAGCTTGTCCAAATCGGGCGGCGTTTGGGTGAGATAGCAGTCGTACCATTTCCATCACAGCACTGTCACTTTCGTCTGGGGTCATGACTTCTTCAGGCGCAAGGCAGAATTTCACCATTAGAGCTTCAAGAGCAGGACGCAAAGCCAATACCTTCGCAGCAAGATCAAAATCCGTCTTGATGGCCAACCAATCGTCTAACACAACTTGACCTTCAGTCCATACAACCTTCCGTGCTCCAAACAGTAGCAGTTGAAGAGGTGTCACCATTGTCATCTGTTTGCATGATACAGCTCTTGTGCGAATCTGAAATTGAAAAATGTGGTCAGATATTGAACAGTTCAAATAAAATGATTCCTACCTTTTCTCCAAAGATGAAGAAGGGTGATGGGAACGATGTAGGGTAGTTGCTACAATTCACCGACGATTTGTGAACCAGTGCTGCCTTTGATTCCATTGTCAGCACTTTCCTTTTCTCCTTGTGATAGCAAATATTAGGGTAAAGACCTAAGGTAAGAAGAGTGAGAAGGACGTCGAGTCGAGGATCATCAGCACGGTTGTCTAGCCGTTGGCTCATCAGACACTCTTCGGGAAAGTCAGCGTTTATCAATATCTGCTTCATTTGATGAGCGGCATCCGATGTCATGCGCAAAATAGGTAAAGATAATGACTTATTGTCGCATAATTGTCGCTCAGCCATTTCTCCACGGTTACGAGCACCTTCCCACTACAGAGAAAAAGACAACGAATATTACGAATTGCTTAGGGTATCGACGCATTTAATAGACATCAAACAATTTCATCATAAAACCAATTAAGTTAAATACAACTAGAATGATTGAGATGTTGCCTTGGCACACCAGTTGCGTTGGGACGAAATACTTCGAGAAGCTCATTTGACTAACTTCCTTAGAAATTTATAGAAGTATATTTTTTCGAAGCGCAACTTCCACCTTTATAGATTTCTTTCGAAGACAGGTCGAAGTTCTGAAAATTTTTGAACAAATGCGATGAAAGTTATGTCACAATAAAGTGTGTCACTGAATAGACAAACTTTACCGAACATCACGGTTTTTCGGCTTCTGTCAAATATGGATATAAATCAATCTAGCCGATTATTTGGTGGAATTTGTGGATCGGACTCAATAACTTTTGGTGAGAGGGAAGCCCAAAACGATTAAATATAGATCGAATATATATATCGTTTTGGGCTTCCCTCTCACCAAAAGTTAACATGTCTTGCCCTCTTTCCTGTGAAATCGGACTCAACGTCTTTGGCAGATCCATTGCTGAGGTGGTTTCGAAGGCTCAAAGATAAGACCGAAAACTTGGAAGATATTCCCCGATCTAGACGAGTTTGGAGAGCAAAAGTAATGGAACAAATAGATGTTGATTGTCTTTTAACTGTATGAGAAAAGGTCAGCTCAATAATAGAGCGTTATTTTCAGAAAATGGGCAAATGCCATATAACAGATTTCTGAGTGGCTGAAGAATTAAGCGAAACCATAATTGGCCATGGCAAATCTAGTAAACAAAGGCTTGACAACATTTTTTTTATTGACCAAATTGTGACAATACTTAGGGAAAATGCAGACGGTCATAGAGAGCGGCAGCTGATTCAAGTCCACGACAGAGTCTCACAACAAATAAACATCTCGCGACGATCTGGGATGTTAAGGGAATGTACTTTCAAGAAATATAACTTCAACTATTATGAAATGAAATGCAACAAGGTGAACGTGAGATCCCTACCAATCAGATAGAATCATTTGAATGATAAAGATGGCTCCAGGGATCGCAATTCACCCAAGATAAAAACGGAGAAAATTGTTAAAAACCGGGGCTTGAATGCATAAATTTGAAATATTTACTTTAGACTTCTTATTTCGTAAAAAAACGGAAAAGACGAAAAATTGTTATCCCTCGACGTCTCCATCACGTTTGGCAAGTACTTTCTCCTAGTCAATCGATGACTTTCTCATTGCATTCGACCTTGCAATCAGTGACAGATCTCCGTCCTTGCTTGAAAACTAACGTACTCGCCTCATTTGCTAAACCGCATTTCATTTAAAACAAATCGTCTATGAGATAAGCTCAGTAAATTATTCATTCCTCTTAATTTCAAGTCAGAGAAGAACAGCTATAAGAGCAGATAAGTCAATGCTCAGAGTAAAAGCAGTGAGCAGTGTAAACAGTTTGTATCATTGATAGAGTGTCCACCCCATCTGAAAAAATCATACATATTTCGCACACACAGAAAATTCGCGTACCATTTGATCTTTCACGTTTGGCATACCTCCCAGACAAACGCCTGCAAGCTGACTGGAGATCGACTAATATAAAATCTTCAATCTTATGAAAATCTTAAGAAATCTTGGAAGTTTTATACGCCAAAGCTTGCTGTACGATTAGAATGTCAAATTTGCTGCATGTTGTTGTTCTCATTCACGTTTATCTATGAGAAAGACTGCGATTACAAGAAAAAAAGCAAAACATTCGTCAAAAAAGTTCTTATCAATCTCTTGAATCTATGTCTTTTGGTCTAAGCCTCCAACCTTAAGTATAACATACATGGATACACCTCCAATACACGATGACTGTCCACTTCAACATTTTCTTTTTTTTTGACTTCTTTCTTACTATTTGATTCCTAAAAATGTCAGAAAAAAATCGAGACCTCTGAATTTAGAATGGTTACATAATTTGGATTTCATCCTCTTATTATCACGGATACATAGTATTAGAAGTTTTGCTGATATTTGCAATCATATGTAAATCAAAAAATTTGCAGGTGATACTTCCTAGTAATTCCGAATAGGCCAAATCCAATATAGCCTACATTTCGTGTGTTGCTTTTGCTTTACTTGTAGGCATCATTAACTTCTTACACAGCTGCACATAAAACTTAACTTTACATCATCATAACATGCATGAAATAGCCTATATCTAAACAGCATGTTCAACAAGATACTTCGAGATTGACAATAAAGTTCATACCATACCGTATGAATGCAGGAATACACTATGTGATAGGTCTACTGGTATTGTAGGCCTATTCACTTTAGCCTCTGGAAAAAAACTCGAAATGCGATTATGTAACAGTTGAGAAGATTCGCAACCACTAAGTAATCCGGAAGCATAAGGTACAGTGTGAAATTTCAGTTAGGCATGTCTTTCTCTTTGCAACAATTAGCTCATGATGAAATGGTAATTTGGTTTATTCAACGTTATTGACTAACAGTACGCAAAATGAAATTAAGATTAACATTCTTCTTGCTGTTAAACAAGTCGCTTCGTATATTGACTTCACCATAACAATCGTCTAGGTGGCATCCAAAAGTCAAATTAAGTGATTTTAAAAACCTAAAAACCCTTTTTCAGCAAAGCATTTTTTCAAGAATTTTCGACTAAAAAATCACATCAAACCAAATATTCTATAGTCATACTGAATATCTCCTAAAACTACCGTTGGCATGAATAATCAAGTTGCTAAATACTATCATTTCGGTACAAAAATTTTTGTGATCGGGCCATTTGCCTGGTTGACAGAAAAAACCTGAAACTGGCTTTTTTCTGTGAAATAGGTATGCTGTATTTCCTCGAATAATGGATGCCTCCGATTAGTAGCCGCACCCCAAAACACTATTTTAGAAGCGGCTACTATTCAAAGAAATGTGATAACATTTCACCACATTATCCAATGCAATTCTTCTAAAGAATTTCCACAAAGGACATAAGAACAATGCAAGAAGATTGGAATGCTAAAGCAGGCACAGATGCTTACGATGACTGAAAGTGTACTCTTCAGTGGCGTCACGTGCTCCATGACCATAGGCCTTCACTCGGCATTGGAATACTATTTCTACACCAAACACTTTTATATTACGACATTAATTTTCATAAAAGCTGAATTTTTAATAAATTCTCGAACATTTTTAAGGTCAAGTGAAAGTGCACGTGAGAAGTGATTGCTCATATCGCTTAACCGCCTTACTCAAGGAACTGATTACTATATCCGCTCTGTCCAGACCACATTTTCTCGAGAAAAAAAGGAGACAAGGCCAACAGTTTCCTGCGTTTCTCATGGCCGGTCAGCCGCTCACATGTTTGAAATTTTGATGCATTAAAATGTCTTGTGTATTTTTTATTTCTTTCTCTGTGAGTACTTTCAATTTTATATCAGGTGTTGGCCTACCTTGCTTGACGACTGTCATCTTTTCAGTATATTCCTTTGGGAAGAAAGGCGTGGTTATGATCTCATCTGCAGTACTTAACATAGCGTCACATCAATCACGTAAAAAATTATGAAATTCTGCCGAATCTGGGTGTTCGAGTCAGATGCATTACACTATGTATTCATCGGAGAACGCTCATCATCTGATCGCAGTCTTGTCTGAAAGTCAGCCATCTGCTACTGTTGACGTGGTGGCATCTCTCTCATTAACCGAAGCCGGGAACAATTGGGTTGCGCTTCCCTTACTATATTGAGGTACCGCGCCTCGAATATTGCGTAAAATTTCATTGCAAAAATTGGAGAAGGCAAAGCGTTATGTCTTTCGGGAAAACCAAAATTGGCGCGGGCGCGTGCGCTTACTGCCTCACACACACAACACTCTTTCGCTGTCTGAACATCAGTGCTCCGTCTGAACACACGACAAGCTTGTGTGTCTAATTTTTCGAAGAAAACAGCTGTGATTCAAGCACGTGCTGCAAAACTGTTTACTCTGAGGTTGAGAGTCTGATTTTGAGACGGAAAGCTGTGCACAGCTATCACGAGAAGCTATCGAATTTACATGATGACACTTTTCATTTTTATAATTGTTGGAAAATAATTTTTGAGGATGCGCCGAAGGCCTCGCAGGTACGGAGAAGACGCCACAGGTACTCTTGGTAGAAACAACATTGGAGAAACCAACGAGCGCGGACTACGACTCCTAGAATTCGCAAAGAACAACAATCTCGTCCTTGCTAACATTTTACACAGACAAAATGTCAAGGAAGGTCACATGGCATTCCCAGATAGGAGGATACACAATCAGATAGATTTTATCTCATTTGATAAACGCTTTCAATCAAGTATTCATCAAGCAAGCACTCGATGCTTCCCAGGAGCCGATATTGGCGGTGATCATGAACTGCTAATGAATACTATGGGAATCAAGCTCAAAATGAAACAAGAGCCAACAAAATTCAACGTGAAATATGACACATAAACTCCAATTACCGGATATCGCAACAGAGTTTGAAGCGACGATTGGAGGAAGATTCCGACAACGACCTCAGATACATGTTTAACAACTTACAGAAGAATTTACAAAGCTGACGAATGAGATAGCTGGATGTCGGGCTTAATTGAGTGTCCCTTCATGCCTGCATCCATTGCAGCATTTCAGACCTACAACGGCACAGATGGTTCTGGATGGATTGAGCTAGATTATTGCTACTTTCTGATCCCACTTCGCAACGTCGGTTAGGAAGTTTTTAACTGAGCTAAAAAGTGAGACTAAACTAGACTTAAATGGAACTTCTAAATGAGACTGAATTTTATAGTTGGAACAAGTATGTAAAGAATTATAAAGAAGATGTAATCTGGAAAATAAGAACACTTTAGATCTGCAATTCCTACTGTGCTGTAATGAATCAAGGCCTCCAAGATTGGTGCAAGGCTGCTGTTAGTTTGGTGACGTAATTCCTAGTGTTGAGATTACTTCAGAAATATGCAATTCCAAGTGTTGGTGGATACTCCTGTAAACAAAAAATCGAATAAAGGAAGTAGAATCTGGAAAATTAAGATACTTAAGAAATCTGCTGTGCTCATAATTGCCGTATCAAGATTTAGTTATGTTCCAGGATAAAATTTCATTCCAGGGGGCGGAACACCCTGCTTTTTGTTGAACATTGTTCACTGCACTTATATGCTTACTCCGAGATTTTTTTCTTTCAAAACTTGAATCATGCCAATTTTGTTTGTATAAGTTGTTCTTAGATTGAAAGGAAGTAGGGGACAACTTCCTTCACCTGTGAACAATGACACCTGTGCTAATGACTTTCAAAGATGACACTTCAATTTTCTACTCCACAATTAGAGACATCTAATGCGGATATCAGGCAAAAGTTGGAAAATTCAAGAGGTTCGAAGAATGTGGTGAGTCATAAAAGCTGGAAATACCAAGGTGTCGACAAAAGAACTATTCGAACTGAAAATTTACATTTGAATTTTATAAATTCTTTTCAATTATGGAGATATTTTTATCATTCAGTATATAGGGATTGATGATAGCTCGATTGATGAAGCCTTGCGTGTGTGCAGATTACGATGGTACGGCCATGAGGTAAGGAAAGATAAAAGTGATTGGGTGAAGAGAATATGGAAGATGAAGATCAACGGACCAACACCAAGAGGCCGCCCGAAGAAGACCTGGGAGGAAACTGTGTCCGCAGACTGTCGGCAATTGGGCCTCAAAGAAGCCGACGCCCTCGAACGAAACACCTGGAGGCATTCCATGAGGATCAATCGTCCAACCCAACGGAGATGGAGAAGAGGACGTTAAACGGATAAAGTAAAGTAAAGTATATATTCTATCAGCATTTAATATGTTACATGACAATTATTATTGCATTTCCCTTAAAAGATAACTTACGTGTTGAAAAGCTGTGATCATGGCCACATGATCAGAGTGCCGGTTCCCGGCCAGTGATTTCTGAGCTCCTATCAATCGTCTTCTATCCATAGGAATAACGAACGGTTCTCCAAGAGAGGTGCACGCGGCAATTGTACAAGCAGCATCACCCACGAAGAAAATACATCCATAGATCATCATCTTGCCAAGTCGCGGTTCTACAGGTAATCTGGCAAGCAATTTTCCTAGTGGAGTCAACTCGTCGTTCTTGTCAAGCGCCTTCATTTCTGTGCAAATAGAGCGATTGGTAGATTGAATTTACATTACAATAGAGTAGTATAGAGCACGAGCAAAACATGAACGTGTACACAAAAACACACATTTCTAATTATTTAGAAGTACAGACTGTCCCAAAAGTTACTACCACTTATATAAAAAGATAAACTTAATTTATTATATTAATTATTAATCAATATTTTTATACTAATTTAATTGTCGTGAATGCGGATAAGAAAAAAGATATGTTCATCTTAGTCAACTATGTTTCCTTTATTGATCAAAAGGTTCAACTTGATAACCGTCATGTTCGATGCACAAGTGCATCCTCCTGAACGATCGCTCGTGAATTCTTTCCAAGACTCGTCTGTCGTCGAAAGCTTTGAACTCTTCTACGACTACCTGTTTTGAGGTCTGCAATAGTTTACGGGCGTTTCATTATGATCTTCGGCTTCAGTAAACCCCATAATGCATTGTCGCATGAGCCGAGATCAGGGGAACGAGGAGGCCAATTCGTCGGTCCATATTTACCAACCCACCGATCTGGAAAGTGCTGGTTTAGGAAGTTGCGAGTGATAAGGGCTGTATGAGCCGGTGCCCCGTCCTGCTGGAAGTGGGCTGAATTAGCAATTCCTCTTCTTGCAAGTTCTGGCAACATTTCATTTCTAAGCATATTACTGTACGCTACGGCTGTAACTCCGCCTTTCAGAAAAAACGGACCGATTAAATGCCTCAATGACATAGCTGCAAATATCATCACTTGAGGTGGGTGTTGCCTGACTGCTTTGATTTAGGATGTCTTTCTGCATAGATTGCGCATTCATCCGAAAAAAAACAGTTTATCTCGCCGCAACTCGTTGTCATACTTTTGAAGTATGTTTCGACAAGCTTCAACACGAACTCCACGATTTGCTTCAGACAAAAACTGTACCTGTACTGGCCTGTAAGGATGGAGTTTCATGTCATTCTTCATGGCTCTATGAAGGGTTGACTTTGCCATGCCGATCTCATCAGATCTGCGATGCACTGACAACTTGAGATTGTTTCACATTCTCAACTTCTCCTCCTCGCTCATTCGGTCTTCCATCTCTCTTCCTGTTCAAGATTGAACCAATGGAAAATAATTTGTCAGCCCATGCTGTGATAACTCGTGTATTGGGGTGCTTCAAATCCATATCGCTCTTCAACTGCCTTACTGCCGTTATGCTTCTGTCACCTTCGAAATGCCAGGCAGCAGCGAGAACACGATACTCAGTTGTGTACCGACTAATGTCAGTCATGCCGTGAATTTATACGGTGAAATGTTTTATTCCTATGTCAATGAGCAACGCTTTGGTAACGACCAGTCAGAAGTGTCTCAATCATCTATCAATTCGAATTGAATCGATAGCAACCTCGATCTCCTTGATCACGACAATGTTTATATCTTGACTGGATTTAGAGTTCAAAATTATGCTATTCCGAGAGCGTGGAATGCTTCGGGATAAAGATTAATTTTGACTGATAAATCCATTCAAGATTTCTATTGTTGTATGCCTTCTATTGAAACCTCGAGTTTATAGCTTAATTTAGAAATCTATGGCTCCAAGTAACTACTTCTATAATCTATGGTATCAGAGAAAATTTGCCGAAATTTAACAAAATAATATGAAGTCATTTTGAAAGATACATGTATTCATCTAGAGTATCGGTCAAAGACATAATAATCATAAAATAAGTAATTGATGAGATTAAATGGATTAGTAACCAGTCAATATGACTCTTTTGGACATTTTTCACCGACAAAAATGACCATAGAGTCCGCAAAGGCATGCAACATTTGTACAATTGATTAAGACTGTTTTTTTTCTAAGTGGTAGTAACTTCTGGGACACTCTGTATATGGGAGAATGGTGCAAAAAAAGTAAAAAATCTTATTTTTTATCTCTTGCTCACGACAGAAGAAGTTCACTTACTGTTTCTGAAATGCTAGATATTGCGGATGTTTTTCATAATGAGAATTTCAGGTAGTGGCCAAACTTATTGCATGAAATTAACATTTGTGAGACATGACAACCTGCACGAACTTGCCACAGGTGGGGCAGATTAGTGCAGGTGGTGGGGCACTTTCACGCAAATTTCCATAATCATAGAACCGTTCTAAATTTCCAAGTATTCTATAAATTTTACTACTCATAAACTTTTGATGATAAATTTACTATAATTAAGAATTTCTATAATTTGACAAATCTGGTGTATCAAAATACTTGTGTAATGTAACATAAGAAACTACGTAAGTTTCAATTTTCTTTGCTGTCAACACTTTTACTGAAGCGCACGTGAACCTTGGGTGCAATGACGCAAACTTCGCCAACTAGCTCGATTATCTGAAAAATTATGTCAAACATCTGCAAGATGCCATTCCCAGCAATTTTGATTCATCGACGATTCAGCAGCATACTTGAGTTTGGCCCCATCCTAATCTATGTGCGGTCGACAATAAGAAGTTGATATTCCATCTTCAAGAGCCGCAGCGAATCGAAGCTAGGTACCACTTTCCAACTGCCTGCGAATGTTATTGCCGGAATTTTCCTGCAGTGCAAATAATCGCTTCACATCTCGCTCATCCGTTGATGGCAGACTGTGATCGCCCTCATCCAATTCGAAAGGGATGTAAGACAAAAGCGGCATTTCCAGCTAGCTCATTTGTACCTTTCTGGCTTACGTTTCCAAAAAGGTTCCTACGCCATGTTCCTAAGTCAGGTTTGTATTTTGAAAGCAACTAGTCCGTTTAGGATACAAATTCAAATAATATTACATCAATTAAAAAAAGGTCCTGGACGAATGTGCCCTACCGATGTGTAACAGAATGTGACCTATATTGCTTTCTGCAACTAAAATCGAAATTTTCATGGATGAAACAACAGCTGAATGAATCAGTCATGAATGAATGGGCAGTCATGAATCATTTTTGTACATTAGGCTTAATTCACAGGGTTAAAATTTTGGGGATAGACTTAGGAAATGCATCAGGAGCACAAAAAGATATGAAAGTGAAAAATATCGGATGTCAAAACAGTTAATTTTTCACCTAACATTGCGTGGGTAGCATGGCATCTGTATATTTCACCATCATAGTAGAGCATGAGCACTAGCATTATTAACATATCTTCATGAGAAGTCACAATCAAGCATTTTCAAGCATACTGCGATGAACGAATGTGCCCCATGAACGAAAGTGTCCCAGTCTCTCCTATACATGGCTATTTAAAGGAAATTATTGATGTTGACAGCCTGGTCATTTACAAACATGTAGCGATCGCTGCGGGTAAGTCGAATTTTAACTTTGAAGTTGCTGCGGGACGGGACAACCGTTAAATAGCTATCAACGTATATTGCTTCCAATTTTCTGTTAAATCATATCGCACTAAGGAAATTGAGTTAGATACTAAAAAGATGAGATAGATGTAGAGTTGTATGTTAAAAAACAATCCTTTTCAATATCTTATCTGACGAGGCTTGTAAGTCGAAGATACGAGTACATAATATTATTGCAACATCGACTTATATTTCTAAGGAGCGTCGAAAGAGTGATTTATTCTCATACTTTCTTTTACATAAAGTCATAATATATTATTTCCAAATGAAGATATAATGTAAGGAAGAACAGACCAGATTTTGCACTAAAATTTCGGGAAAGAATTACGCTAGCTTCGTATCTCACCTTTCAGCGTGTACTCTGCCTCAATAACAGCATCGATTGGCGGTGCTGAATTGCTTTGCATAAGAAGTCACGGATGCTGCCCAATCTCAGAAGCTTTATCAGGAGAACTACTTCGTGAAGAGGCGTTCGCAAAATTTCCGGCGTTTGATGCTGTTCCATACGTTCGAATCTAGCTCGAGAGCACATATGGAATGCAAAGCCTGGTCTAACACGCCCGGCACGTCCACGCCTTTGTTCCAAATTGGTCTTTGAAGCCCAGACAGTTGCATAATTCGTCATGTTGTTCCGTGTGGTGAAAAGCTTCATTTTCGCCTTGCAGGAATCGATAACATAAACAACATCATTGATTGTAACACTTGTCTCCGCAATGTTTGTGGACAAAATAATTTTGGTCACACCATCAGGCACGGGCTCGAAAACCAGCCGCTGCTCATCTCTTGGTATTTGGGAATGCAAAGGGAGAACCCGATACATCGACGAGCCAAAGATTGGATGTTGTTGCAAATGCTTGGAAAGCATGAAAATGAGATTCCAACCAGGCAGGAAAATTAGTACAGCACCTGGAGTGTCCAATGACTTTATGTACTTCAACAAAGCTTCGATTAATTCAAAACTCAACTCCTAAAAGAAAAAATGCCTGTGATCAGTCATGTAGAAAGCAGAACTGCATAATTTAATTGCGATTTCAATCGGATTTTTTGACTGAAATTCCAAGTATAAAACAAAAAGGTAGCCGCATAAACACTAGTTATTTTTTACATGCCTAGTCAATACAGCACTTTTTACCTTATTTGTTGTAAGCAGAAAAAGGAAAATGTAAGTGTATTATAGGCTATATAGGGTGGGTCTCTAATGTGTATCTCTATAAATGTGGATCTCTCACTTCATAATCAAAAATCCCTGTTTCAGGCTTTATGACCTATTTGGAGTTAGCTGACATTCATGTAAGCTGTATTGTTGACCCAACTTCATCACTGAATACATACTGAAAACAAACTTTATCCAGTTGAAATTTTATGAATCCCTCATCTCTACTTTAAAAACATCATGTCACCATGAATGAAATGACACAATTTGTGTCGCTATCTGAAAAGGAAGTTATCTGCGATTATCAAAAAATTTCCGCATCATCATTACATGGATTCTTTAGAGAAGAATATTATTTTCCACTGACAAGAACGCGATGTCTCCGAGGATTCTCTCCGCTTCTCACGCCAATGCATCCTTTGAAGAGGTTCGCAACACTGTATTTAAAATTACCATCAGACCTCATTATGTAATCGAAACACAATAGTGGATGGTGCAAAAGGAGTTCCACTCCACAATTTTTTACTCATTCCTGCCTCACCCAAGGCACAAGCCCACTCTAGGAAGTTTTGTGGTTGGAAAAAAGTCAGGAGTTTTTCGATTGGTATAATTATTATTAATGTGTGTACAAAATTTTTTGAGTGCTATCCGGCTGTCATCGTCATAGGTACAAAAATAATCTGCTGATATTTTTTGTAGTTTAAAATATGAGATTAGTCTGAAAATGATATTTACAATAATAAGATATGGCATAATAATATGTATATAGACATTAACAGGTTGTACTGCTTACATTATTATCTTTACCACCAGCAAAAACGAGGATTGACCTTGACCTGACATGAGAAATAGGGATTACAAAATGGGCATTGTTTAAAGTTGAAATTCGACGGTAAGACAAATATATCAATATTCCATTTCTTATCAAAAAGCGGCTTAGTTGCCATTGCTTCCTTTGTCGAGACAACAATAAGTTTACCTTTTCAGTCATCATCGACATCGCCAGTTTTGTTGAAGCTGAGTATTCATTGCTAACGAGGGCATTACAGTTTTTCTTCATCTCCTTGATCAATACCTAAAGCAGCCATCGCGTCATCATCATCATCATCACCGCCACCACCTTTACTCTTCTTCTTTCGAGTCGGGGGTGGAGTGAACTTAAGCATTTCGACACAGTCTTTCCAGATAATAATCTGAAGAAAATTTACAATGTTATAATGAATCAAGTTTCAATGCAAAATACAAATAAATCTCTAAGAGCATATCACAAAAAAGGTACAGTCAAAGCTTGTCTTTGACGAAATTGAAGGAGCTGAAATGGCTGGCTACAGGCAAACTTCTTTTCGAAGAGACGCTTTAATGAATATGGATTTATAAACTCATATAGTGGAGTGACTTGACTGAGAAAAACTTATAAACATACCGGCAATATATTGTTTACGCACGTGGTTATCAAACCGTTCATATACAAGTATAACAGTGAGATTCCGAAGTTTTAGGCGTACCTTTTTAGGTTAGGTTAAATTAAATTCTTACACCCTTTTATTTGAGTTTCTGTATTAAAGAAACTTAAATGAGGGCACATAAAGCTGTTCCCTGAATGCTTCGCAAATTTAGGTTTAGAATTCACTTAACAGAAACCGCATAAACATAACATGTATGTTAAAGCAACTGCTGTCTATGAAATACAGTGTTTTTCCGGATAATGCGCCACATTTCCTATTCCCCGAATAAGTTTCATATCTTGCACATTGTATTGTAAAACCTACGAATAATTCGTAACCTTTAATTCGTAATTCGTCACTTTTTCCATCCCCAATTCGCAAACCTTCATATTAATCTCTACGCTTAATTCGACAAGAAACCAGAACATCGCACACATTCCCATCCTAGTGCTATTACAAAATTCTCTCGTTAGCGGAAGTTTGCAAAGAGTTTTGGTATAGACAAAGCATTCAACATCTGCATCATAACATTTGCTTGGTACACGCAAAGATCATTTGTTAACTCAATGATTGTATAACATTGTGGCATAAAAGCATTAATAATTGCAACGATTTACTGATGGAGACGACTATGAGCGACAATTTACTGATGGACCAATAGAAACGTAGAATGAAATTTCAGATCAACGATGCTTTTGATAATTTAATTCAATAGCGCCTGATTCATGGAAGATTTGGTGTGTATTCATGAAGATATAGACAACACTCGGGTCTGCCCAGACACATCTTGATCATTTACCTAGTATTTACATAAAGGGTCGTTTAAACCATCAATAGACATTAGCTGTAGAAATAATTTGCTTGATTTAACGTGAAAAAATCAGTTGCGAATACATGATACACAAATACACGAGTTTTAAAGATACTGATTACGGAAATTTATTCATGCTGTCAATTCGCCATTTTTTTGTATGTCCCGGAAGGTGACGAATTATCCGTGAAACACTGCATAAATCGCTTGCACTGATTTGCATTACATTGGAATAAGTACTTGAATACATTTCAAAAACCACAGTTTTCGTTCCAAGCCTGGCAGAGATAAGTTACCATACACACTGAAATCTCAAAATCACCAAAGCACATCACTAATCAAATATCCATACTAGTAAATAGAAAATGCACTCATTGACTATCGTGTAAAGTTTTGCAGCGATTGATCAAGACATATGAGTCATAGTCAAATTGGCAAACATTGTGGGTGATATATTTTACGCCCCTCTTATTAGAGGACTGCGTGATCACTGCAACGCCCAAAAAAGAAAAACAGTTTTCTATACGACGTGCACAATTAATGCAGACGTCATCTATGCGAGCAATTTATTCGAATTGACTTTTCACTTATTCTACGAGTTTAATTTTTCTCGAAATTTCCATGCAATCTATACTTGAAATTATCGTGATATCCTATCCCGGGAATTACCACAAGCTCAACTTCTGACTATCCGTTTCATATATTGCAACAAAAATCGATTGCATCCAATTACGGAATCATCCTTCAATGATTTTGTAACTGACAAAAAGCCATATACGATTTCCAATGAGAGCAGTCATATTTTCTTTGCTTTTGTGATTGATTTCATTGACCTATCTTAAGGATTACAAATTTATTTCCAGCAGAGTTACGTTAACTTGAATGTTTCGCCATTTGTATCTAGTAGCGATTACGACTTTTCGCTGTATGGGCTACAAGTCTGTCTGTATTTGTTAGCAAAAAAAATAAACTAGGGAATAGCGGAACATCGGATTAAGAATATTTAGATGGATAGATGAAGCGTAAAAATGTTAAATTCCAGTCAGTCACTGGATTATCGTTCAGCGGAACACTGACCAATAGCCATGTTTTCATTCCAAGGCTGATATCTGAGTCCAATACATTATATTTTGTCACCCTTTTTTCTCACCCTATTATGCACATTCAATAATATCTTAAAGCGGATATCATAATGTCACATAAAAATCAATCGAAAGCCAGTCCAACATTGCTGCCTGAATTGCTTTGGCGCACATCTCATATGACATATCATGAACTCTCATTGATGACTATATGAATTTGGTGATATGGGTTCAGTTTAGTAGGTGGTTAACATACTTCGTCGTGATCATTGTACATTCATTTCCCCGGTCTGCCACCTCGACTTCAGTTGATGACAATTATGATCAGAGACAACGGGTTGAATGAATTCAATGAAATACGAGTAACAGAAATATTCGGTGTTGACATACAATTTCGGCATCGGACAGGGCGGGCGGCAGCACAAGCATTGGATACGTTAGCGTATAACAGGCATATCATCGAAAATATCAGAAACGAAATTATTGAACATAGGAAACAAATTTCATCAGAACCAAATTGTCCTTTAAACTAGTACACAATGTTAACTAATGATAAACTCACGCGTAACAGGGTGTGTGCGTCCATGAACTTCAACCACTGCACATTCGCCGAAGTATTCTTGGAAGATGCTAGTGTCAATTGTGGCAGACATGAGGACGACTCGCAGATCACGGTGGACTCTGACCATGTCCCTGAGAGGATGATAAGGAAATCTGTGTTGATATCGCGTTCGTGGATCTCATCAACGATAATATGAGAAATGCCTCTCATGCCTGACTCCATCTTCCGCAACAAAGTACCTACGGTGCAATAAAGAATTGAGCCGTATGCACGCGGAAGAACCGTCTCGAATCGAACGGAATATCCACAAGAGAGTCCTAAATGTTCTGATCGCTCTTGAGCTACTCTTTCTGCGATGCTGATTGCTGATATACGACGGGGCTGGGTGATGAGGACATTACAATAGGCACCATGGCCGCTGTCAATCGCATGTTCAAGAAGGAATTGTGGCACCTGTAAGTGGACGGTGAAGAAACTGAAAATGATTCAGGCTTGGTATATTTTAAACTCCATGATATTTCAAGCATCAACACTTAAATAAAGATAGCGACTAGATGTTATTTTTCTTTTCGTTCAGTACTCGGCTTCGATTGCCATCATTATAATTTATTCTATTTCACATTTGTTACATTAAGCTTATCTTTGAATGAAAAACATGTGAAATGCATCATACACACCTAATAATCCACGAATTCCGTAACAATTTATGTACGCATTATGTAGAACATGTACGTTATAACAATTCCTTTAAAAAATGTGGGAAAAAGTTGGATTGTCAAAATCTTTGAATTGCAAGTAAAAGTTAATGTCAAAGCTCCGAAGTCAAAAAATGTTCTTTATTTAAATTGATTTGGTAAAGAAGGAGTTTGATATAATTTTCCTCATAAATTGAAATATTCTTTGCTGGACATTGAAAGATAGTAATCTCAAAAATTATCAAGAACAGGAGCAGACTAAACAAAACGCGATAATGGGGAAAATCGCATTAAGTTGTGTGCATACACCTGCACCACTCATCATTTTCAAGATTTAGGCCTATTCTTGCATCCCACTTATCGAAGCTTTTTCAGAGGGCGAAGTGATTTTTTCAGGGGTCTAGAAAAAAATCTGAGACTCAATCTTTGGACTTAAGGACTTTCCAGAGCAATATTCAGGAATTTTCATTTGGTGCTTCTGGTACTTCAACTTAATAATCAATTTATTCCCAGAATACTGCCCGTAATTATTTTCATCATCTCCTTTTTATTTTGTGAACAGTATTATTGCATCGTGAAATTTGTTTCATGAAATATTCTTAATCAAACAGAGAGCAACTTTTTCGAAAAAGTGAAATGGTGTCTTGGATAATTTTCAAGGTCTATACCCCATCATTTTAAAAAATGTGTTAAACCCATGATCATGATTAAAGCGAATAAATGATTGCAAACATCAGAGGACAGAGTGACAACATGTAGTTTTATGTTTACAATAATCTGAAGTCACAGGGAAATTTTGTGAGGATGGCTAGTACCGGTAAGCATTCAAATATTGATAGACATATTTTACAATTGCACCATGGGAGAATTGGACAGGGAAAACAATGATACCCTATGATTTCGAAATGATGTTTCAGTGGTGGTAGGCCGTAAGTTATTTTAACTAGATCGAATGTTTTCAATGTTAAATCCGACCGGAAGCGGATTAAAGCGAAGTTGAAGAGTGAAACGAGTCTGTAAAACGCAAACTTGTTTTATTCTTTTGAAATGTAGGCCTACCTAAAGTAGTTAGTTAAAGACACAGCAGAAACGTTACTCAATGCTGTTAATTGGCTTAACTTCGGTTCATGTAGTTTAATCGTGAACGGTTTATAACTGATTAATCTCACAGACAAGTCGTTCAAGACGCTTTCATCCCGCAATCAAAGGTCGCATACATGCAGCATATAATACATCATGAAAAATGTCGCGAAAAATTCGAAGGACAAAAAACAAACACAAAAGAGACAATTTTATACATTTGTTTTTACTTCAGTGTTATATGACCAATTTTCTTCATTTTCTGTCACTGCGGTTGTCCATTAAATTGTTACTGATTGACAGATTTTGCATTGCTCCCGCTGCACTCACTTTACCTACAGATAAATTAACGATTAGTTTTGTTGTGTGTGAAGCAATCTAGTACAGCGTCGGTCAGTTTCTTTGTCACAATGCCTGATGATGCAGACAGGTTGTCTGCGAAATATTGTTAATATTATAAACAGATCATCTGCAAATCCTTCCTCCAAATTACTGAGTAATTCCTCTTTTTACTTTTTTATTAAAATTTTGGAAACCATATTGTTTCATGTCGTGAAATGTATTTCATATGATTTTAATTAAAGAAAAGGCAAGTTTTTTTTACAAAAATTCAATTAGTATTTTGGAATATTTTCACTGTCTACACCCATCGTTCTAAAAATTTGCTTTAAGACCTTGACGCAAAACGAATAAATGGTTGATTGATAAACATCAGATAACAATGTTAACTATAAATAGTTTTATGATAACAACCTGCAGTGATAGGGAAATTTTGTGAAGATAGCTGATACCGGCAAACATTCATCGGTTGATAGGAGTATTCTCCTATTGTAACATGCGAGCACTGGACGCGGAAAAACAATAAAATCCGTTGTTTTGGAACTGATGTAATTTGAGGTTATCAAATGAAGGTCGGGATTGATCGTAATCCCTAACGTGCATTAAATACAACGATAAAGCTGCTATCATGAAGTGAATGTGTAATGGTTAAGTAAGAAGTGGAATTATATTCTGTTTAACAGGGTGTCCACCCTATCTGAGAAAACAAATTCACGTACAATTCGCGTACATGGCAAAAAATTCACGTACCACTATTTCAGGCCTACTTGCCCGGCAAGCGGTTGGTTGAGTCAAAATCATTCGAAAACACTAGCCGCAGCAACTGCTCAAAGAAATGCAGTAATGAGATCTTTACAGTAGAAAGATAGTTCTTCGGAACTATCTTGTATACACACTGCACACATAATAATATAAGTGCATTCGATGCTGTTTTGAAGCCATCATTTCACAAATAAATGGTATTTTTGGTCACTCAATAATATCTAAATACAACATATTTCACGGCTATAAAAATCAAGGGTAATAATAATGGGTTTTGTGTTTTTATATTTCTAGAAGGAGATTAAAACTAAGAATATTAGAGTGCATATTCTAGGAGATAACTTTTTATCTCTTTCACCACGCATGCATTTCCATCTGTAAGTAATACAACACGTAGCCACATATGCATGTACATCTATATATGGACCTTAAAGAGACAAAAAGCCCTAGTAGGTATATGACTGCACAATACACATGTATACATCCATTACAAAAAGCATAAAATAATTCAGGACACAAAGATGTCAAGACGCTGCTTAGCAGAATTTCACAAATTTTCATTGTCTGAACCCAGACCCGTTGTTAGTAGCGGCTATATTATATGAACATATCGACAGTGTTTATGACTTTCTTTCTTGTAACATACTTTTTGTAGAATCAAGTCAGAGTTGGTGCAACAACGGAAGAAAAAAAATTTAGCACATGTAACAAGAATCAGTGGATATCAAGTAGGAGTAAATACCACTATCTGCGCAATTGAGCTGAAATTCACGTACACCATCGCATTTTCCCAAAATTCACGTACATTTTCATAATTTTCAAAATTCACGTACAGTGGACACCCTGGTTTAATATCTAAGTTTCGTTTAATAACATGGCAACAAATATAAAAAGCAGGTATCGTAGGCAGGAGGAAGCCAACTAAAAAACTCATAATTCAATTTATCGATTCAATTTTTGAATATGAATAAAATATGCATTGTTCAAAAATACTTTTCTGAGTCTCCAATACATGTATATGTAGTAACTTAGCCATGTTAGGTAGTCCAGACAAAGAATCAGTAATAAGGATATCTGTAAAAATATCCAAGTGCTGGAACTTAGAAGTTAGAGAAATTATCCTAACTCAACGAATAATTGCAGGATTTTACATAATTTTCCTACAAAACATGTGATTGGGTATAAATCCCAGATAATTCAAGTAAGTGAAAAAGAATTGTGAACATGTCTTTCGGTCAATATTAAACTTTTGGTTTCGAAGACTGCCTGAAGATGCGTTGTGAATAGTTCAGATTGGTGTTGAAACTTGAGCAGTTGAAAATGTCAATTCTTGCCTTACATGCGATCGTATAGTTGCAATTAGCTGATCTGGCTAAAGGAGGGGAGGGTGTCTATGAAAACCACCCATCCCTCATTGCGGGAAGTCAGGGCATCTCTAAAATGGCCCTGGTCATTACAACAAGACCTGCCTAGGATCATCGATTCAGTGCGAGCACGTCACTTTAAAGATTCAGATACCGATAAATTCCAGCTTGGTAAGGGTCACTGTGTTGCTGTTATAGTGGTACTTTTATAGTCGCTTTCAGCTACACGCAAGGAAGGAAGCGTCGGTCGGTTACATTCTACACCGCAGACCGCCAAGACAAAGCCCCTTAACTGAAGGAGTTTGAAAGATTTCATAGTAAAATTTAGCGCTAAGTTACAAATAAAGCAGCCCCTGCTCTCGCTTGATATCGAAATGAAGATTTAATGCTAAAAGTAAAACAGATTTATGAATACATGACTGCCTTCATAATACTGAAATATTAAACTGATACTTTCCAATATGTCCAGCAGTTTCTACATGATAATTTCGACAACCGTACAACTGCCACACTTCAAAAATACAGATAAGTAATCACTTCTTTGGAAATTCATTTGCTTCATCGGTCTGAAAATGAAATACACCATTTTCCACTTTGAAAAAAATTAGACACTTTGAAGTTCCTTTGCTTTAAGATTTACAAAACGCCATGTCAATTCTAAAAGCCTTTTTAAGACTTTTAGACAGGTCAGTCGGGTTTTAGGACATTATAGGCACCCTGTGTCGCGTGGATAGCAACCGTAGATAACAAGACACTGTATCACGCAGGCCTATAAATTTAGGTCCTATATTTGATTGCGTCCCCAGAAGGGCAGACACGAAACTTGGTAATTATTATGTCCTCTCGTGAAGGTACTTATGCTATAAAGGCGAAAACATGCAGCATTTGTAACTGTCAAGTCATACCTGACGAGCAGTGATGTTAATGTTGTCAATTTCATGAGACATTGTAGATGCTCACCCATTTCATTAATATCAAATAATAATTGATTAGTGATGATAATCAACTTGTTCAAGGGTGTCAATCAGAAATTGTAATTGCATTCGGTAGGAACATCGAGCAGTGGTAAATATAATTTGACATCTGGTATTATTCTGCGGTGTTTACACTTCTTCAAAAGTGGTACGAGGAATTTTATACTAAATTGTAGATGACTCAATATTGTTTCTTATAACAATACTATGCTCAATAGAAGAGAAATGATGATTCGTATCACCTAAAGCACCTCCAAGTAATCACTTTTCATATACTCAAAATGTGCATCGGATTTTTTTCAGGATTTGGAAAAATATTTGAACTCCTCTGACCTAGAAATTTTTCCGACAGGATTTGAACTCTGTGGTGCATTTCTAATACAGATCCTGACTATGATGATGGAACTGACTACCATGATTACTAAACGTGTACTTACTATACTATACTAAACATCCAAGTTTCATTTAAGAACATGGGAACAAAAATAAATTTCACGCTTCATAGGCAGGAAGGAGTCCTAAAGAGAATTTGCAATGCTCAAATACATTTTTCCAATTCTTCACTGCAGTACTTAGTACTGTAGTATCAAGTAAAAAATCAGGTAGTCCAGATAAAGAAAAATGAGGACATTTGCATCAAAAACAGCCAAATAAATGCTAGAACATTAGTTATTGAAACTATCATAACGCAACGAATTAAGTACAGCAATTTACATAACCTGCTATAGAACATGTGATTGTGTGTAAACATTTCGTTGAATTATAATCATTTGCTTCATCGATTTGAAAATGGAATATTTATCATGTTGATGAAAAGATTGAGCACTTAGAAGTTCTTTGTTTTCAGATATTGCGAAACGCAATGCCAATATCTCAAATTGAGGCCTTTTAGGACTTTTGATGATATTTAGGTCGGGATTCGGGGTTTTAAGACTATTTATTTTTACTTCTTTTCTTTACCAGCCCTGGAGACATTATGCAAAATTGTTTCGTCAACTTACTTGAGTGGTTTTACCGCAACCAGTCTCTCCCCTGATCAGCGTAACCCTCGAACTGGCAATCGTCTCATTAATTTCACGACGAAACAGATCAGCAGGTAACTGAGCTCTGTCCTGCAACATTTTCTGTAGATTGGGGTCGGCTCGTCGCTGTTCATCCAATGCTGTCTTCAGAGAGCTACTGATTTCATCTAAACCCATAAAAGCTTCAGGACCTTCATCAATATTACAGGCCGTCCAACAGTTCCAATTAGGAAGAGGTGGTGCCCAAGGAATTGTTGATCCCCGCTGAGCAGCTTGAGGTTCAAAGTCGGTGATGGCATAAGTTGTGATCATATTGATTGATGGAATTTCGCCTGACTCAGAGTCCGCAACTGCAGGGCCACAGTAGCGGTCGAAATCAGTAGGACGAGTAACAGGGCGCAGACCCAAATTGTCTATGACTCCATTCAGGCGTTCGATTAAATCCGGCGCTACTTCTAATCCAAAAGCTGGGACCTGGAATATCACCCAATTTTGAATTCATATCAAAATTCATGGAAAATAGAAGAAGAGAAAATGAATGAAATGGAACACTAGGGGAAGCTGGGGTGACTTGGCAGTTGGGGTGACATGGCAGTGGGGGTCTTGCACTTAATAGGGTTCATAAATCAAAAATCCGAAATATACATTTTGAAGTAGCTCTAAAATAAAGATGCTGGAGCAAGATACCTGCGGATTATTTGTACTTGTACTTTTTTAGGAGCAAAAAACTATTTTACTTGCAAAAATCGTAACTTTTGAAAATACGTAATTCGATGAGCCACCGCGCCCTGTGATCCTGTGATAGATTTCAGATAAATCTATGTTGAAGACATTATAATTAGGTCAGAATACATGACCCCTGATAGTGTAAAACATTCTAGCCGGAGCTGAGGATTTAACCGTAGGCCTACTTAGGTCGGGGTGACATGGCAGCATCATTTTTTGTGTCCTTAGTAGTTGATTGACTCTTGTAGTCTGCAACATATCACAACTGATGGTAGTGATGTGTTAGTGACTCACCTTTTAATACAATTTCACATCATAACACTTGGCCTATGCATTGGAAAATGACTCAGAAACATCTAGGTACGTCAAACCAACCCTTATTTGTTGATTCGTTGCAACATGAATTATCGCAATTTATATGAATTGCCAAGATTGTGTTTTGCAACTAATTTGGCGGTGTTTGTAGCAGCAATGATAATGCAAGCCTAGATCAGTATAATACCAAAAGTTTGTAAATGTTTCATGATACTGCCAACTCACCCCAATAGTGGGGTGACTTGGCAGTTTTAAAACTTTTTTGTAATTGAATTTTTCGAGGACAAGACAATAATTTACGGCAAAACTATCTGAAGCAAAAATGTTCCTAACACTCCTCTCCGTCAACCCGCACTAAAGGAATTCTGTAATATCTAGTCGTTTGACCGGGATGGGCATTTGAAGAAAAGACTGCCAAGTCACCCCAGCCTCCCCTACATTGCCCAATTTAAAATTTGATAATTAACTATGGACATTTAAAAAAAATCGAAAAAAAACGACAGAGTTTATGTTAATCAATATATATATATGGTAGTCGTACATTTCTTCGACAAATTTTCGGACACTTCTTTGACAGTACTTTTCTTCGACAGTACATTTCTTCGACACGGACACTTCTTCGACAGTACATTTCTTCGACACGGACACTTCTTCGATAGTACTTTTTTTAACATTTCGACACATATTGATCTTGGTCTATTTTGATATATAGACATTGATTCATTACTATTAGTACTGTTCCAGTTGAAAACATAGACATCCATCATTTGTCGAAGAAATGTCCGTGTCGAAGAAGTGTACCACATCCATATATATATATATATATATATATATATATATATATATATATATATATATATATATATATATATATATATATAAATATATATATATATATATATATATATATATATATATATATATATATATATATATATATAGATAAATTAAAAAAATTCAACGTAGTCTCAAGATAAAATTGTTTATTCACGAATGTTTGATGAAGTCTTAGACGAAAATTCGTGAATAAACAATTTTATCTTGAGACTACGTAGAATTTTTTAAATTTATCTTTATTATTAAGTCTCATGGCGATTACTTATGATCATATATATATATACAAGGTGTTTCAAAAGTAGGCTAACAGTAGAAATTGGCCTTGAAAAGCTATGTCTTAATGCTATAAATTAATAAGCTATGTCATAATAATCTTTTTCACGATGCCACAGATAGCTAATATGCCTTGTATTCGTAAGGGACAAAAATTCAATACTCTTTGACATCGCGTAAATCATATTAAAATATCTCATGATCTCCAGTGTTTTCATGCCTACATATTTCACTATACAACCCAATTTGAATCTATACCGATCATGAGAAGTCGAATAACTATCCAACATCTATCAAAAAAAAATTATTAGGAAACCATGTAAACAAGATAGTAGTTGTTTCAGTGTTACTGCGGAGAAGGAAGAACAGCTGACATTCGAATGTCCTCCGCGGCCCTCAGTCTGGTGCACGAAGACGCTGTAGTCAACACAAGACAGGGAGGCGAAGAAGGAAGAACAGCTGACATCCAAATGTCCTTCACCTTTGTTAATTCCAGCCTCCTCTTAGACCATCGTCAGAAGCTTCTGACGATGGCCTAGAGGAGGCTGAAATTAATAAAGGTATTAACATTAAAACAACTACCATTTTGTTTGCTTGGTTTCCTAACAAAAAAATGAACAAATGAATAACCAAGGCCTATTCAACATATCAAAAAATTAATCAACTTAAAGTTGCAAAAATTCACGAACGCAAATGCTCAAAATGTCCACCATGGACATCGGCACATTCTTGTTGTCTTTCGGCCACACTGTGGCACACAGTTCTGCATAAGTTCCTGTCATCACTGATCTCTTGACAGGCATCTGTGATGTAGGAGCGGAGTTGAGAAAGTGTGTGAGGTTTTCGTCCGTACACTTTCTCCTTTACAACGCCCCAAAAGAAAAAGTCCATCGGAGTTAGATCGGGAGAGCGAGGAGGCCAAAGGATGCTACCACATCTCCCGATCCACTTTCCTGGAAAAGTGTCATTCAGATAGCTTCTGACACTCACTGCAAAATGCGCTGGTGCACCATCCTGCTGAAAGTACAGCTCATTGAAGTTGTTCAATGACTGCATCTCAGGAATCGCAAAGGATTGGAGCATTTGAAGGTACACCTCAGCCGTCACAGTTCTTTCAAAAAATACTGGCCCAATCACTCCGTTGCTTGACATACCGGCCCAGACGGTTAAGCCAGGCTGGTTCAGCTCATTTGTTGATACCATGTGCGGATTTTCAGGGAACCAGTAGACACAGTTATGTCTATTTACGTGACCTGATAGTTTGAAACTGGCTTCGTTAGACCAAACTATCTTGTCAAGCAAATCTGGGTTCTCCCGAATTTCCGACAACATGAGCACAGCAAACTGCAAGCGTCGTTCAGCATCATCCGGTAGAAGGTGCTGCAACAGTCTGGGTCGGTATGGTTTCAACTCAACTTTCCTCATCAGTCTCCAAGTAGAGCTTAGAGAAATGTCCAACTCCAATGAGGCTCTTCTTGTTGACTTCTTCGGACTTTGAACAAATGTTTGGGCCACTAGCTCCTCGTTTGATGTTATTGAAACTGATCGAGGGCGTCCTGACTTCGGTGCATTCTCTACCGAACCGGTCTTTTCAAATTTATCTCGAATGCGATAAATAGCAAATCTTGATGGAGGATTGCTGTGAAAGGCATCTCTCCATTCCATTCGCACCTTTTCAGCATTCTTGTTTTTCCAAAAGGATTTCAAAATCCATTTTCTCTGATCATCTTTTAGATGACCTGACATGACAGAAGCAGCAAATTCAAAAAAGCTTCAAGCTTGTTTAATTCACTTCAAGTCAAACTAACAGTGTTTGATTCAAATCAAATTAATTGAACATATTTATCCATGTACGTAATGTCAGATTGGTGCTATATCGTGTCCATGATAGATTTCAAAATTCCTTTGCCAATGGAATGCTACTGCATAGACTTCTAAATGATAGTAGCAATTACTTCGAAGTCTATGGCTCATGTTTGTACTGATCATGGATATCCATCGACTGATTCAGGTGTAAATCGCCAATAGAACGGTCAACATAGATTTCCTAGGGCAAAATCAACTGTTAGCCTACTTTTGAAACACCTTGTATATATATATATATATATATAATAAACCTGCGAAGATTGCTGGAACCTCGTACGTGAAATTCTCAAGGTTAGGTAGATTATATATGTGGCTTATTGAATCTGATGGGCGATGCGAGAATTTTCAGAGATATAGTTGGGATGGTGCAGTTGGAGATCATTTTTGTGTACAGCAAATCTTACATCTATTCCAATATATCCTGCGTATTTTTCTTGCTGTTCTGAGTAATCCGCTATCATTGAAAGGTGTTTTTAAAGTCCTACATGCATTTGCAACTTTATGAATACATACAAATAGTCTTTCTTAGTCATTTCTCGCAACTTTTGACAAATTTGCACAGTCGCAACAACTTGCGTAGTTGAACAAATTAACATTGACTGTTTCATGTGACAATATGGAAGACTTGCAGGCGCTAGCCTGATATCACACGTCTTACATGGTTCCTGACAAAAAGCAATATGCACATTATATTCCTCACACCATCTTGACTTACCGTTGGCCCTGCTTTCTTTTGTGGCTGCCCGCCCGACCTTTCGATCTCACCGACGTGAAAAAGCTGTCGAACGAGGGATACAGCACAAGCTTTGGAAGCTGATTGCTTGTTAGATCCATGTTCTCGACCGTATATCTTCTTCTTTTGCGCTTTAGCCATAATTGTCATCTCAGCCACGAAGCTCCTGTTTCAATGAATATCACATTTCAATATTTGATCTCAAACTTCATTAACAACAATTTTCTGAAGTCATTTAAGTGCTTTCAGTCTCACGTTACTTAATACGAATAACTATATGATCAAATTTCTCGTTTTAACACAGAACAAAATTCTGAAGTCGCATCCTAAAATATATATATATGTAAAAAAACACGATTGTTTGCCGCTAAGTAGATTAGATCCATCGCACATAACCTCACAATTATAGAATAGGTTTTCGTCTCCAGGTCGAACTACATCATCATTACTTTCTTAAACTATGCAAACAGGAATTTACGAATAAGTCTATGAACAAATGATTTATAGAAAACAAAGTTTTTTACGAAATTAACAACTAAAGGAGTTCACTCTTAAGTTAGCACCAGACGTAAATCAACATCTTGAATAAATGAATCCCACCTCTCACCCCGTTAACTTTACATTACCTTTAAAGCAGCACCGCTTAGCTCAGCAGATTCCTGAAAGAATAGCAGTTCACGTCATATATTTCGAACACTCTAGCATGATGATAAAAAAGATGTGGAAAACTATATTTACGGAGCTCGTTTAATCAAAAGGTGCATCAGAGAATCAGAATTCTTAATCGAGTTCTTCGCCTCTGACCTCACACCGTACTACTAACAAATTACGCTCCGTGAATATAGTAGTCCATCTCAACACCCGCGATTCCGTCATCAAAATGGAATGTCTTTCTTTCAACGAGTGAACTGCTTTTCCTCATTATTCACACCGGATTGAGTATCTTACACGCACAAGAATTCGAAAGTACTTGAAATGTCGTGCCGTTTAAACCTTTCAAATGCTTGCGAATTCTGTGCTTCAATGGCAAATCAATCGAGGAAGCGCAAACAATACAAAAACTACTAGAAGAAATCAAAGTAACTGGAAAAGGAGTACGAAAGGGAATAGCTAGTTCAGTTTAATGGTGAGGATTCGCATTCTTTAAATGCCGTCACTGCAAAAAATATCAGAGTTGCTATTACGATTTAATTTCTAAAAGTCATCATTCAACGAGGATAAAAACTTCTACACATAATGTGAGCTGATCTTCGATCGCTTCTAAACAATAATTCAGTCAGACATTGTAGATCACATTGAACGACTATGTCATGAGCAATTGATTTAACTTCGCAAACTACAGGCTGACTACTTTAAGAAGGCAAAAATGACAAATTTCATTTGAAATTTATGGTCTTAATTTGAAGTTTCTCAATTCAGTGATAGTTCGATTTCCGATTTCATGGTAGTCTAAGCCAATGTACAGTTTTCGTATCAACACTACAAGTTAGGAAGCAGCGACCTAGCTTGACGGACAGCGGTCATTCCGTTTCTCACCCTATGATCGAATAGGCCCTGTATCACAAATGTTGAGAGCTCCCAATGAGAAGAATTTTAAAATCAGTGCGTTCTATTTGTGTATCTTTTAAGTGTTTATTTATTACTACGAAATCTGGAAATAATCGATGACAGCATTTTCATTCAATAAAATTTTATAGAATTTCATTAAATGGCACGCTCTTTAGTGGCTCATTGTCAAACAACTGATAACAAAGTTTCATGTACTCATTCAGCGTGGTCATTGTAAATTATAACGAATCCTGGACAGTACCACGCAAAAATCAAAACTATAACAGTACGCGAGGCGCCTTTCGACCGAATCGCTCGCGAGGCGCCGAATTTCGACCGATTTTCATGGTGGGAAAGAGACATTACAGGCAGACGACAGGGCTAAGCATTGGAAGCGCAGTATCCCCCATAGTGGCAGACTTGTATATGGACAGGTTTGAGAAAGAAGGGTTTGAGGAAGCCAGAAGGGCGGGAATTGAGATACCGAGATACTTCGTGAGATACGTGGATGACACTTTGGGAGTGATTAAGAATGAAGGGAGTTTGGCGGAGCTGGTAAACTCCTTGAATAGGAGAACACAAGAAGTGAAATTCACAAGCGAAGTGGATGAAGGAGGAAAATTGCCTTTTTTGGATGTGCTGGTGGAGAACAGGGAAGGCCATCTGAGGACATCTGTGTATAGGAAAGCTACGCACACCGATGTGTACATTCATGAAAGATCGGAGCACAGCAATGGGGTTAAGGCAGGTGTGATAAAAGGAATGGTGAGAAGGGCAGTGGAGGTGTGCAGTGACGGAGAGAGTTTGACGAAGGAAATAAATCATATTGAGAAGGTGTTTGGGTTCAACGGGTATGACAGACGGTTCGTCAGAAGGTGTATTCGCAGCAGGAACTGCGTCGGTAGGGAGGCCGGAGAAAGGGACTTAGAGGAGGAGAAGAAAAAGAAGAAGTGCTACATTCCTTATGTGAGAGGCTTAAGCGAGCGAGTCAGGAAAGTGATGAAGAGATTTGAATATCGGGTAGTGGATCGTAGCGGCAGAAAATTAGGGGGTTTATTGAGGAAGGATGAGGAGCAGGACGCGAAGGAGGTTGTTTATTGTTTAAAGTGTGGGATCTGCGACGCTAAGTAAGTGGGGGAGACAAAACGCGGCATGGAACAAAGAATGAAAGAACACAAGAAGAAAGTGAGGGAGGCAGAAGTGCAGTCATCGGAGGTGGCCAGACACGTGTGGGAGCTTGGTCATCGGATGCAGTGGGATAGGGCAGAGGTGATAGCGAGAGAGAGAGAGAGAGAGACAGGGAAGAGACGAGTGAAGGAGGCAATTTGGACGCACAGATTAGGAGGCTACAACAGGTGCCATGACATCGGCCAAGCATGGAATGAATTGATCAAATGACTCATTGATGTATTATGTATTCCCATTTCTAAATTGAATGTTACGACATGAATAAATCATACGCCTGATGATGTCCGAGCGATTCGGCCGAAAGGCGCCTCGCGTACTGTTATAGTTTTGATTTTTGCGGTGGTACTGTCCAGGATTCGTTATAATAAAGTTTCATGTGCCAAAACGCGGAATTTTGAAAATAAAGTAGCAATAACTTTCAAGAAATTAACAAACTCAATTCAATGCCATTTAGAAAAATTCAGAAAATTTTGATACTTCTATCCCCAACACACCTTATTTTTATTGACTTTTTGGACGAATTACCACACCCAACAAAATTTTTGACTGATGTGCGGAAATTACGGAAGATTGTAGTCCCTGCTCCACACTCTGGACGATGCCAACAAGCCAGCGCTGAGCATTTCCGTCTATGACCTGCCGCAAATCAACCTATACATGATCGAGATCTGCAGTCTTCCCTTTCTTAATAATGCTAGTAGGTTCACTCATGCTAGTAGGATCTCTGTTTCAGTTGGATAAGTCACTCGTCAGCCACATCTATGTACACTTCATCTGGATCATTTTTTAGAAACGGTCTTTTTCACTATTTCTTCAACGAACTCTCTCCATCTTCTCATGACGCCCGTCTTGTCACTTAGACGATTTCCTGTTGCATCCTTCACCATAGTTTAACGAGGTTAACAGCCTTGCTTTTCTGTGCCTATCTCTTCAAACCTGTTCCTGAGCATCCCCCTCTTTACTTCTGCTAATTTTCTTGATCACACGACGAGCCTCCTTTAGACATTACAATCAAGATCTCTGAACGTAAAGGCGGAACTTATTCAGAATATGTGCACAATAATTTCTGAGAAGGATAAAAAGCAGTGGTGGCATCCGATTTTCCAGAATCATATTTTAAATCTTTTTTTTCTTCGGCAATGTAGTGAAATTAAGCACTGAGGGAAGATTTCAAACTATCAGTTTTGATAAAAATTATAATGTCATGATAAATTTGTGTCATCTCAGAGAAATCTGGATATTGAAATAATCTAATAACATCTCAAACAAATCACATGGGGATTCATTGAATTATGTCTAATTCATCAATATACGGAATCCAATTCCCCAATTCACTTTAAACTAAAGAAAATGACTTCAACAATATTTTTTGATGATTATATTGGTCTTTAACATGAAACAATAGCAGTAAATGATATCCTGTTATTTCAATAAGTTTCAAACATTTAATTAAGTTTCAAAAAATTGTGGAATTACTTTCTTACACAAACTTGAATTGCTACGAACACATTTATGAGCAGTGTGGATGAGGTAATTGTGCGTACTCATTGATCAGTAAAAGGCTAATAAGATGAAGTCATATTTATCGATATATTTAATTCAATTTCAAATCAAATTAGCCAAAACTACCGAAGAATGCTTTTTAAAAAATGTTATTTTGCAAATGTACTTTGGAACAAATGTAATTTATTTGACCTTCCAGGGAACCAAAATCAAATTATTTTTAGCGACACATCAGAAATACTTGTAAAATGCATTCATGAACACAAGCATTTCAAAAAGCAGAGCAAATTTTTGACCCCCATCGAACGAGAAGAGGGTTATGACAGTAGAAAGCGATTCCAAAAAATGTCATTGAAATACATTTCAAGGTCAAATTAGTCAAATGGTAGAGAAATATCTCAGTTGTTAAAGGTATCAACGAGTACCCCTTAACATTTTGACAACTGTGTGAGAGAGATACCTTATAAGAACATTTGACTATGAATTGCTTTATGAATGTTATCACAAATTTGAATATTGTTATGGAAACAATGGAAGCGGTCAGACCAGAATTAAGTTAAGCTTAATTCTGCTTCAGTTACTATTAATTATTTTTCCGATTCTGCTACAGTCAAGAGTGAAATTGTTTTTGGAATTTATATGTATATACATGAAAACTTTGATTTAATGATGTGACTTCAAAACAGTTCTTAAAAATGTTTATTTAACGCATGATAAATAAATGATTTCCATGCATTATCAGCTGTTATGTATTAATACATAAATAGAAATGATAATGTCCATCAACCTCATTGAAAGCATGACGCGTGGCTTGGATTTTCTTGAACACGTTAAAATAGGATTGTAAGATACGTGTATATGACGGATTTCCGTGATCCCATATTGCAATCCCTAACAGTGACAGGAGGGCGGAAAAGGATGATTGAGTAATAAAGTAGCAGTTTCCTAAATAAATACTATCAATAAGTCAGACAAAGCCACATTGGTTACAAACCAACTCCACTGACATGGACTTGTTATCATTGCCACAAACAATGGAGACTTAAACCGACTCATGACCAGACGACAACCGCATTGGTAACCATTCTTCATCACATGTGGTTCATTGTAATACGAAGGCGATCCGGAAAAAACAGCTTGCAAATGCCGACTTTCATTTTTGGTAACACAAGCGCCTCATCCTCAGGTAAAGTGACAATGCAATGATATGTTCAGACATGCATCAGACACAGTTGAAAAGTTATAAGTACAATACTGAATGGCAGAAAGACAAAGGTCAAAGACAACAGGCGAGTTACTCTTTTGCAAGAAAGAAATAATGGAATACCACTGTCAAGAAAAATACAGGAGTATGTAAACGAATGGCCAAAATAATCTGGAGAGAGGCAACAAACCAAACAGGTAATGAAAGTCAAAATGTTTTTATCACCAAGCATTACCCAATGTCATGCTTCACACGATTTCCACTCCCCAGTTTCTTGGATCAAATGGCTTCCTTCATGATTCTTCGTTTCTAGTGAGGCTCTTTCTCGAGGATAGACATGTCGTCCAAATCCACTCCGTGGCCACTCTCCCATCCATGTTTGGCTATCTCTGATAGGTCAACGTCAATATTGCGCATTGATCGTCTATGGTCTTTCTGACGATCTCGAATGCATTTCCCTGTTTCACCAACATAGTTCCAGGAGCAGTCAGAACCTTTGGAGGGGAAGGTCTTTTATTCACCAAGAGAGAGCTTCATTGATACTCCAACCTCCAACCTCGCTCAAGATGTTGGCCAGCTTGTCAGGCACACCTGACACGTAAGGCAGAGGTAATCGACGTGATGGAGACGGTGATTGGGAGGTCTGACAGGTCGCACACTAGGTTGATCTCCACGCAGTTTCGATCTCTGTAACTGTAACCGTTCGTAGTGAGAACTCTTTCTTCAAAGGTCTTTTCTTCCACAAATTTCTCTCCATGGGAAGCCCTTTAAGTCAAGGCCTTCGCAACAGATCGACAAACTGACTTAGGATTCTCAGACTGTCGATTCAAGTAAAAGTTTGTATGTGCAGGGTTCCTGTAAACTCCAAAGGGTAAACCGCCATTGCCTCGTTCGATTGAAATGTCAAGAAAAGAAATTGCACCTTAGACTTCCCTCTCCATCATGAGATGAATTGTAGGACGCAGATTGTTCAGCGTCTCGACAAACAAGGACAAGTCACTGTCCAGTTTCCACCTCCTGGATTCGGTATGCAGACGACATACTGATGTTCTGGACACATTCAGACAGTGACTTGTCCTTATTCGTAAAGAATCATGAAGGAAGCCATTTGATCCAAGAAACTGGGGAGTGGAAATCGTGTGAAGCATGACATTGGTAATGCTTGGTGATAAAAACATTTTGACTTTCATTACCTGTTCGGTTTGTTGCCTCTCTCCAGATTATTTTGGCCATTCGTTTACATACTCCTGTCTTTTTCTTGACAGTGGTATTCCATTATTTCTTTCTTGCAAAAGAGTAACTCGCCTGTTGTCTTTGACCTTTGTCTTTCTGCCATTCAGTATTGTACTTATAACTTTTCAACTGTGTCTGATGCATGTCTGAACATATCATTGCATTGTCACTTTAACTGAGGATGAGGCGCTTGTGTGATCAAAAGCAAAAGTCGATATTTGTAAGCTGCTTTTTCCGGATCGCCCTCCTGTAACAATGAATCACAACGATCCGTTATTCTTAACATGTGGTTATATGTGCCTCGGCTCGAAGTTGAGTAAAAATTAAATCCCTGAAAATTAATAAGAAACATGGGCATTGAGGGCAATTTTGATGCCCTTTCAAAAGTCCTCGTACAGATGTCAACCCTGCGTAACATTCTTTTCACGGAGTTCCTTTCTATGTGCCGTGTTATACGTCCTTTAAGATATCTGATTTATGTACAAATATTCACAACTTAGCGCAATCAGCCGACACGCATGAATATTTTTCCGTCAAAAAACCGTCTAATCAGCAAATTCTAATGAGTCAAACAAAAACTTTCGTCCTATTTTCATTTATTAATATACTAATGAGCATGGCATTTCAAATAGCTAAGTCATGGAAATATTGTAGCTTAGGTTCATCAAAAACCATACGAAATACTAAATCCAACCATACCAATTAAAATCTGAAGCATCGGCAGGATATCACTTTTTACACCATGAAGTAGTGGGCCGCGGGTGGGGCCTAATTTTTCGTGTATATTTGCATGAACCTCGTTATAAAAAAATTATGAAAATCCCGGAGATCCTGAAATTCACGGATAACTTCAAGTCCAGTAACAAGCCACATCTAATGATTTATGAAAGAAATCAGTACTGCTGATGATTAAGTAGGACATAAATTATTCTATTTTCTAAATTTTAATATTCAACACAACATTTTAACCGAACATTGAGCAGCATACATTGCTCATGTAGTCATTGAGCTCTATCATGCCATGCTACAATAATAATGAAAATAAAAGTGTATAAATTTGAGTAAACATTTGAAATAACAGCTACGAAGGATAGAACTCATTAAGTTTTCAAACCTGTTATGGTCCGGCCCGACAGTTGTATATTTATAGTCGCATTGCTGTTTCGTCATCTGTAAATATTGATGCAGTCGGGACTTCGAATTTTCCAGAGTCCAACCACCATGAATGTCCGCAGAAAAATCCACGTCTTCTGCCTGAAAAACACATGCATTATTTGGGGAATTCGTAATTCTACGCGCAGCATCATGGAATAGGTATCCTTGTCATCATATTTTATGTTATACTATGTCATGTCTCAAAACACTCCCCACGGATCACAAGATAGTGCTGAATACAGCAACAAATTCAATTATTTGACTGGCTGCTAATAACTATTATTTAACAATTGCATGAAAATCAAACCATACAATGGTGAAAAATGAAGTCAGAAAATAAGGCATTGTTATTTATAAATTTTTGTCGATAAAACGGCATGAAAGCGGTATAGTGGGAAGCTGGTAGGGCAATACAAGTATTCAAACACTCAAGCCCAAAATATTGATGCTGATAACCATTTGCTCTCACATGTTTTCAAGTTCTAGCTTTGGGGTCAATCATAGTGACCACCGCAAATTTTGAAAGAAGTAGCGCAGGAGAAAAATATCTTCAATGAATGGTGTTATGGTAATACCAATTAATGATAATGCTATTGTATACAGTAGATTTGCAAAATTGTGCATTGTCTCAGTGAAGTCCGTAAAACAGCATGCCATAAGAAATCCGATTATAGAATACACTTTCCGGCCATTCCACAAGATATTTTATGTAATGGATTACTTGGTCTCACATCGAATGCAGACACGATACATATTTTATCGAAAAAAGCATGCCATTCATACACATCATGTTTATGTGCTACAATTCGACCTAGTAGTTTCATATGATCATATACTCATTTTAAAATTCGCTGCGCCAGGATACTAAGGTGTGGGAACTAAATTGTTCATGGTGCAGATATCTATGGTGCAAAATGCAAATTTCTGCTCTGTTACGATAGGTTTGGAAATTTATTTCACATGCGTTCATACTTCAGGAACACCTGTATTATACTAATACTTTTCTGGATCACCATTAGCATGAGATATTTTCAAGAAAATACATCAGTTGCGCTTGGGACATGAGGTAATTTTAAATTTCTTCCTCATGAAATGACTCTGATGAAATTTTTCATGATATGTACTCATAGCAGACAGATAACACGATGTAATTGTGCACCTTTTTAGAAGATTCAGCCAAATTAATGCACAAATCAACCAAACATTTTCTTTCATTTAATAATTAATTATATGTATTGAATTGCTACAGAAACACTGATTTAAAAAGTAGGTGATTAACTTACTCCTATTCACATCTTGCTCTGACGCCGTAGCGAACAGACGCATCTCATGCGCGGCTCGTTCAGGTTATCTGTGCATTTCTGCAATATCTTGAGCATTTTTATTATCTTATGGACTACATTGTCAACTTTGTCATCATTCGATTCGTTTCATCGTTCGCCAGCCTTTGCCACTACTTTTGAGCCACTTGTTTCTATCCGGCCTCAGTAACTCAAAAATTCAAATTTTTGAGTCATCATGGCTTTGTTCCGTGTGATCCTGTCATCCAACAGCATGCGCGAATGACGTCATCTCCACGCATCTGCTACTCGCGTTCAGATCTACTGTAGTTCCGATAGAATTATCCTCTCCCACGCAAACAAAGAAGGTGTCTCTGATTTCTGTTGCAAAATTGATGGCTTTGATGTTAGTATTTGTGTCATCTATCACCCTTATTGGGGTAAAGTATCTGCACATTCTACATTACTTGAACATCTTCAACTATTATTAGATGATTGTCAAACACGGCACTTTATCATTACCGGGGACATCAATGATTTGAGACTTTATTGATGACTTTTTCTTGCTTAACGATTTTCAGCAACTTGTCACTTCTTCTACTAGACGGAAGAATGTACTTGATATTGTTGCTTCCAACCAACCTTTTGTGTTTGACTTTCCAAATTGTGTTGCCCCTTTACGCCGTTCTGACCACAAGGGTGTTTTTATTCAACCTGCAAAAATCAAATCAACTCCTCCTGCTAAAATTAAGGTGCGTTCTTTTTCTCCTTCATCATTCGCTTCATGTAAGCAATATCTATGCATCAGTTGATTGGCACAAATGCTGCCTTTATCTTGATAATATCAACCACATAATTGAAAACTTTCAGAAGTTCCTGTTTTTTGTCTTCATGATTTTGACGAACGAAAAACGGTTCGCATGAGGTGTACAGAGCCACCATGGATGACCCCAGCTTTAAAAGTTCTTTCTGATTCTCGAGACAAGGCTCTTAACAACGGGAACTATAGGAAGTACCAGCTCCCTAGGGAAAGGTACCTTGATGCTCTCTCCAAAGCTACAAGAAAGCACTTAAACAGCTTAAACAGCTTGAATTCTTTACCTAACACGGATAGGTGGAAAACAGTGAATTCCCAATTGGAAGGTCTCAATTCGAAACTTGATACCGATGAGTCAACTGCACATAAGCTGAACGGTAAGTTATTTTCCTCTTTCTCCTCTGGTAATTTGCATGAGTTCTGTGATAGTCGAAAGATGGTTACCTCTAATTTCTCCAATGTTGATGAAGTACAAACTGCGTCTATGATTCGGCAATCCAAATCAAATTTAATTAGTCATGATGGTTTGCCGGGTACTTCTTCCGATCGTTTATCGATGAATTATCAGCTCCTCTTACTGATATCTTCAATCGCTGTTTACAGTCCGGTGTTTTACCGGATTTCTGAAAATCCGCCAATATTCTTCCCTTACCCAAAGGCAAAGATGATCATCGTCCTATTTCAATACTTACCTTCCTAAGCAAAATCATGGAAAAGCTCATCAGAGATTGGATTCTCCTTCCCTCAATGAATCATCAGTACGACTCTCGCCAATTTGGCTTTATCCCAAAACGTTCCGGTGGCTGCACGAATGCTCTTCTTGCAATAAGGCTAACAGTCTTACAGCATATTTCCATTGACCCTTCTCATCATGCTCGACTCATTGCCATCGACTTCCGCAAGGCTTTCGATTCCGTTAGTCACACTACCCTTTTGCAATCCCTCATTAATAACTTCGGATGCGATTCTTTCGTTATTCGGTTTATTCAGAGCTTTTTGTCAAATAGGTTCCAGCGTGTCCATTTGGCTGACATGGTTACCCCCTGGAGGCAGGTAACCAGTGGTGTCCCACAGGGATCTGTCCTGGGACCTCTTCTTTTTGTTACAATGATTGACGACCTTCCTCATTTACCTGAAACAAAAGTTATTGCGCATGCTGATGACATTACCCTAATTAATTTGAGTAAAGAGGATACTGACACTTTTCAGAGAGCTGTTAATATCTTCAGCAATTGGGCTTCCTCTAAAAAGCTTTCGATTAATGTTGATAAGACCAAGTGCATGACCGCTACTCGGAATAATTGTAATCCTTTAACTTTTCCTGTTGTTGTAAATGGCACCATCATTGAAGAAACAAATGCATTAAGATCCTCGGTGTTCACTTTCCTCATGACACCGAATGGGACATTCAGTTCGCTCATTTGTATAATAAATGTTGTCGAATGATGTCCATGGTTAAGCGCCTCAGAAGAAATTGCAACCCTGGTTTTGTTATTTGGCAGGCCTATGTTGGTCTTGTGTATAGCCACATGGTGTTTTGCAGGCCTGATAATCTGCGATATTTCCGTCAGCAACTTTAAAAAGCTCGAACGTTTGGATCGTGTTGCTCAAGAATGGGCAAATATGAAGAACATTCCCAGCTTGCAAAGCAGACTTGATAAAAGCTGCGCCAAAATTGTCAAGAAAATTTCTTGCATGAAAGAGGAACTTCCTTTGTCTGTGTTTTTTGATGTCAGGAGGAGTGAGCGTGGCATGAGGCGTTCAAGAATTTTGTGGCCTTTAAACAGGCGTCTTGTTATGTACCACAAAAGTTTTGTTAAGTTTTCTGTACACTACTGATATTGCTTTGATGCCATTTTGTGTCATTACCGCCCTTTGTAGTTGACAATAAAGACTTATTAGTATTATTATTGCAAGTTGATTAATAAAAATGTAATTTCTGATTAATTACACTGATTACTTCTAGAACAGTCTAAAGAGTCTTTAGACAACTAGTGTTAATTACAATCTTTATACAGTATCTGAACAAGTACGAGTGCCAGTATTGGCAGTTGGCGTCGTCCACCTTTTCAAGATACTCTTTAAAATCTATTGAAAAGGATTGCATGTAGCAATTTAGCTCAAATAAAACAAATGACTTATGCGTCGCACGGCCCTTCATCAATTTGCGTGTGATAGCATCATCAAAACATTGCGATATACCCCTACAGCACAAAGATTTATGGAAGATGAATTAATCAATCGGCATGAAGTGGCCTCTGATGAGCGCTATAACCGACGCACGTACAATGCAGAGATGTAGCTGGTCCGAAACATTCCAGATCGAACCGCTTTCAGCGGACTATCACCAACAACGTGATACTGTATAATGATACTTCATGAAAGTGGAAACTGTTAAGTACTTGTCGATGAACTCACCAATAATATTAGCTTCCAATTTTGTATGATAGCTTACACAAAAATTACGTTACGCTACAATTATGTTGCCCTGTGTCTCGATTCCAATTTGATCATGATACTAGCTTATCATGCAAAGTAGCAATCATGCGATGATGATGTATCTTGACATGTACAGGATGTAAAGGGTTCAAAAGAAAAGATTCTTCGGGTACTTCCAAGCGATTATTATTGCGTGTGCGACGTTTCGCCCCAAAGGCTTAATCATGCACGAATGAAGATTCGTACTTTTAATCTTTGTTATCAGTAGAATTTTTAACCTTAACATGTGCTCACGTGATAATTTTCTTTATCGATTTTATTCGGTCGTATGATGTGAATGTTGCGCTGTACATCTTCATTCGTGCATGATTAAGCCTTTGGGGCGAAACGTCGCACACGCAATAATAATCGCTTGGAAGTACCCGAAGAATCTTTTCTTTTGAACCCTTTATATTATGGAACCGGGTACGTGGAGGACTCGGCCTCAGGGCCATATCACTAACATGTACAGGATGGTTAGATTAAATTGGATATGTTGCCAAATAGCTAGTCATCTGAGAAATAGATCACATAGCATTGGGGCATTTCAGATACTTCAGATTTTCCCCTGATGGCGAAAGCATCCGGAACATTAAACTAGAAAATACCGACTAATGAAAAACAGGTTTGTCTACTTTGAATAAAATCTGAAAATCTTCGAGAAAATAGAGCAGAAACCCCGATAAAGCGATGAAGGCAAAAAAGTAGCGCAATTAGCGCAGTGGTGGTCACTATGGGGTGAATATTCTCCCACAGCCGCTTTCTGAGAGACAGTCTCAGTGTCGCAGTGGATGTTGCGATAATCAACTGCAAAATATATATTCACGAGTAGTTGGGTAGATTCGTCGTCAGAAGTGCGTCAAGTGTACAGGAAAGTTTCCTTGCTGATCAGGAACTCAGGTTGACGAGATCTGACTGTTCCTTTGCATTTTACCCTTTCCATCTTGTAGCATAACCAAACCAACGCAGCCTGATCGGAGAATGAAATCGGTTAAGGGATCAATAGGGTCCATCCAAAATGAGGATCTCCCCAAAATGATGGCATTTTTCGACTCCCCCTCTCCTTGTCCGAATGTATCCTAACCTTTTGATCCTCCCCTTTCCTCAAGACGTCCTCATTTCCACAGAGCTTTACAGGTTGCAGTATTTATTGTTGTGTGCTAGGCAGTTTGTATTCTTGCTTTATTATGCATTTATTATGCATTTCATTGTTTTGTGAGAGCAAACTCCATTCCATTGTTAGAGCAATAACTTTTCCGCGGCATGCATTTCAAGTTCCAATGTCATACAAAAGTCCAGCTTGTCAGCTATCTACGGCACATGACTGACAACAGACATGTCATGCCATCAGACAATGGATGACCAAACAATTGGTAGCTGACCGTGAGCGAATCTTCACAGACGTATTTAACGCGGCATGAACAACGCCCGCTCACGCATTCTGGTCTCTCCAAGCGAAGTTGTCGGCGAGAGCCGTTGACGGTGTTGCAGCCTATCTTCTATGTGCGAACTATCATCGAACTGCGGACGTGATCACCACGGCTTGTGGTCCTGGAAGAATCTGGAGACTCTGTTGGTGCTGTGAATGTCTTATAACTGTGAACGTACCATCTGTCCTTGTAAGGACTGTTTGCACCATTTATTTATTTTCACAATATAATTTATCATTTATATAATTTTTCATTTACATTTTTCAATCATATGTTTTGGGAATATTAAGAAAATAATAACCCGTAACATTATATACGATATCAAAACACTTACATAGTATCTAAATGAATGCATGAATGTCAACATATATTACAATTGGTGGACAATCGATCCCCACACCTTGCCTTTATGTCGGCGGTCACAATATTGTGACGTGTTTTTTATTCATTGATTACTATTCGCTTGACAACACTGATGTGTGGTGGTGAGGGTTTGACCCTGCCAATTGACAGAGTCGCGTAAGTGGCTCGTAGCTCAGTTGGTTAGAGCACAATTCTAGTTAACCTTCGTCGTAGGTTCGAATCCTACCAGCCGCGCAATCTTTTGCATGGCAATTTGATCTATCGTTTTTTTTAATTTCATTAAAAAAAAAATGAAGCTTTTACGTCACTACTCCCCATACTTGGGGCTTGGACGGTGCTGACATAGTCAGACTTACGGAGCGTTGTAGTACTTTTAGTCCGGATGCCCTTCCTGCCGACTTCCAATGACACCTTCGGGACTCGACCTCTGGACCAAAAGATCCATAGGCCAAGCACTTAACCACTGTGCCACGGAGACCACATTGTTGTTCACATTTTAATTTCATTGTTGTAAATATTATTTATGCATTACATGGCACTCAAGTTTACAATATGCCTATACATTTAATCAGTAAATCAGAAACATTTCCTTGAAGATATCAGCATTGTGTTATTAATAGGCCAATGCAACAGCCGTAACTTTCTTTAGTTCTCAAATTCTATCATATGCTAACTTCACGTGAAAATTACACCTTATCTATTAACTTCACACGTGGAATTTGTGGTATTATAATTATACGTGTACTTATAATACGCTACCTCTGATCTGATCGATCAGTAGAAAAAAAAGGAAAAATAATGAAGGACAACTACCGGTATGGTTAGATAAAATGTAAGATAGCACACGGTTACAAATTGACAACTTTTGTGTTCATCTCAATGACACAGCTGTTTTATGCCAACAAGATGCTTTTTGCCTATGCGGATCGCAGCAGACTCAGCAGCATTCGCAAAACTTATCTATCCAGGATGTGGACGCGTCCTCATTTCCCTTGACCCCCTCCTCCCCCCCCGCATAAACGCCCGCAGATCTGCAGTTGCCAAACCCCTTCCCCACGTTGCGGACGTCCTTTATGGGTGGCCCCATACCCAATGGTTCTCTCAATTCGTCGTTCTCCTTTCTCTTCCGATTGTCTCATTTCTGCTCTTCTTGCACAGAAATAGGGCTCAAGTTTTACACCCCAAGTTGCAAGCTGTGCACACATTTCCTTTTACCTCAAAAGTCAGGGATCTTAGATACTGGCTACGTTCCAGCCAGTCGCAAACGAGCGTTGCTATTGGGAGAGAATTGGAGAACCATTAGAAATTCTTCCTCTTCAAAAGTACGCCAGTCGAAGTTTAATTTGAGACGGAGATTCATTGCAAACGGCTATCCAAAGAAATGGGTCAATGATTTATATGACAAAATGCCGATGAGACATCGAGATGAGGATGAAGAGAAGCCGATAACCTACATGAAACTCCCGTATATCGACGAGGTCTCAAAGAGACAAGTAATGAGGCTGAGGCGGAAGTGTCAATTGGATAATAGAATCCGTATTATTTTTCAAACAGCGAAGCCCTTGAGTCATCGGTGGAGGAAGAAAAAAGAAAGACCAAGGTGTGATCAGTCATGTTGGACCTGCAACCTAACGAGAAGAAAGCAGAGATGTTATACGAAGCATGTGGTGTACGAAATATCTTGTATATTGTGTGATGAGAAGTATATTGGTCAAACTGATCGAACTATAAGATCCAGACTTAAAGAGCATGTACAATCACAAGAATCTGCAGTGTTTCAGCATGCCACAATCGTGCACCAGACTCTCCCCGAAGACTCAATCACTTGGAAAATTATAGATGTAGAGAGGAATACCAGTCTAAGACTTTCACTAGAAGCCATTTATATTCAGAATAATCAGAGTTCCTTAATGAATACTTAAGCATTACTTTCCTTTTTATGAGTAGTAACTTCTTTGTTAATTTGTTATTGGATTTCTAGTTAATGTTGACTTTGACCTTCATCTGTATCGCCGCTTCAATTCCGTCAGTATTGATTTTTATTCAATTTGTTCACCGTGTGTCTCTGTGTTATTTGACTGCATTCACTATACATTCGATATTTGTCCTTGTGGAAGAAAGCCGAAATATCGGACTTGTAAAAAATATACATAATTCCTGGAAAGCCAGTGGCAATTCTCGTATCTAATGACTTCAGGAATGGCCAAACTCTCTTTGATGTATCAGGGATCTTACTCTCAGGAAAGCTGAGAGCTCATTTCATCTGTGTAATCTGCTTCGAATTCTAGTTATTAGTGCTGACTCGAGGCCACCATCCGTGTGACATTAATACAATAATTTAATTAAAATGTTTCAGCTGTTTTTCTCTAGTTTTTCATTGTTGTTCAGAGAGTAAATGATTGATGTGACGACTTCAAGGATCGAAAACTCATGACACTTTATTGTTAGAAAGTATCAGAAATAAAAGGAAGTTGAAAGGACCCTAGCCATTAAAACCAATATTAATCTAGCCATTGAGAACACAAAGGAATGCTGAGTTGTAAACATGAGTTGAACACGGAACTTGCAAACCCACCGCATGCCCCTGCATATAGTGGCGATTCATCCTTCTTCGAAACGTCTCAAGGGTCAAAAGTAACCTGAGGTGGCATTGTCACGCCATACATGTAGCCTTCCCGGTTTGTAAGCAAAGGTCCAAAGTCTACTACATCTTCAATATAAGTCGCAATAATTATTAATGAATCCCTGGTTTTACCATCATTAAAACTTCTACTCACATGGCTGTCTTATCTTCAATGTAGCCGGTCTAAATCTACTCACCTCCTCCAGTTTTTTCTGATCTGCAATTCGGTCGATGTAGCTATATTCTCCTCCTCTTCCTCCTTCTTGTCTATGGGATTGACGCTCATTGTCACCCATATGACGGGGAGGGAAATTGTTCCCTGAACCAAACTGTGACTGACCAAAAGGAATAGGTGCGGGTATTTCGGTGCGTCCTACCAATTGTTCTTCCTGAAAATTGATGAGTTGATCCAATCGAAGCAACTTAATAAACATTCGTACTATCTTACTGTAAATTGAGGTACATGTTCCTTTGGAATGATGCTTTCTCGCACGAGGTAATTTAAGAAGTCTCGTGCAGCGTTAGTTTGGGCATCCTTCTTATTAGTCGAGTTACCGCATCCCATATAATCGAAGCCATCTACTCGAATCTGAAGAACAATAAAAGAGATTCTATAAACTACTGTCATTATACTAAATTAAAATAAGGTACTAGAATTGAAGGCATTCTTGATAAACGTGAATATTCTTCAATTTGTCGACAGGTTCTCGCCTATTATTTTCTAAGTTTTCCAGGAGTAAATACAGTTATTTACACCCTGGCATAAAGATGACCCCACAACTGACGAAAGTTGCATCGAAAGTCAAAGTCCATACGAGTATAAAGTAATCCTAGCTGTCCCTGTTTCATGTTTGTTATCACATTAAGTTAACTGTGCAAGCATTGAAATAGTGATTGAGTTTCCTACAATTCCAAGTATCAAATTGATGAGTAAATAGAAGACAGGATTATCCTGTGAATTTGAAGTAGACATTTGTAGGTTTTATTCGACTTTGTTAACTCATGTTTTGAAAATACTCTTATTTCATTACGTTCCGTTATCTTTAATGCCTTTTCTTTAAAACATTTGAATACTTGTTGATCATTTCTACTGCATCGTCAGTCGTTGTTTTAATTGTCAGTATAATAACTTAAACGTATTATTCTCATTCATTGGATGCAGCCTTGCAGCCCATCTGATAATAATTTCAAATAATGAACGAGTATCGTATATGTTACGCCTTTTGCAAAATAATGTAAAGAAATATTGTGTACAAGAACATTTTAAAAAAATCATAGGTCAAATGACTTTCTAGATTTCTTTATAAATGACATACGAATATTTTGATAGAATCAACGTGCTACTTTATGAGTCAACTTTAATATTGAGACGAGTGATTCTCGTATCCAAGCACTCTTTTGGTACTTAGAGCATGAATACGAAGAATCAAGCACAACCGATACATTGTTTACCGATTTCCGGTTGCCAAGTTCATCACATCGAAAATTGTCTGTATCCCACAGCATCAACCTGAACATGCTGTAAAGTCCATCTGAAATCGAATGATATCAAAATCGAATCAAATGAAGAGAAAATGAACTTTCTATGGATCAAGTAACAAACCATTTTTGGGTTAATTTTGCTTTATCTCTTACTGGCTCGTTTTGTCAGACAGAGATTTGAAGTTCTTATTCAAATCAAGAAAGACATTTTAGAATCCAACTCGGTACTTGGTTTAACTGCTGCCATTCAAAATAGTGAAAATCGCATACTCAAATTGTCATGAATGATGCGACGTGGAAAAAGAAAAATTTTTAAGATATTGACACCGCCACCCAGGATGAGAATTGAATGCCTGTCGAAGTTTTGATAGAAGGGTTGTCTCAAACAGACAACTTGGGGTCATTTATTAAACCACGTCCGCATTCTCTTGCGGAATGTTTTGGCTATCGTGAGAAATGAGCTACACAATCAATTTGCTGCTGCATATACTCGTCGTCGCACTTAGCATTTCAAAAGTTATTCCCTTGTAACCTTGGTTCATTTAGGCTTCCTTTTTAAGTATTTCCAACATCTAATACAGTTGAAACATTCAAGAGGACTGTCAATAGGTTTCCAGTTCGCTCCGAGTTTTTATCTTCGACACACTTCAAACTTACGTTTTCTATTATATGGTACCAATATATTGTAATATTTCTATTTCTAACCTTAGTAGTTACACAGTTGAGATATTATTAAGATACTTTTCATGAGGACTTCTCTATCCTCATTTTTCTACTTCACTTCATCTCCTTCTTTTCAGTACTATTTCTTCTCAAGGATCGGAATTCACGAACTGAACATATAACCGATCCTTGCCCTTCTCGATCTCAGCAGCTCGATATTGACTTCTTAAGGCAGGCAACAGTAACCATCTATCATCTTCATCAACACGATATGTCTTCCTTGACTTTATAAGCGAATGGTCAGTCTGCGAGAACTGCTTCACTCAGAACATATAATTACTATTAGGAAATCTATAGCCGAGCTTCTGATGAGGCAGTCGCTGTAATGACCGAAAATTAATGTAGGCCCATATCCATGTATGAATGCTTATCTTATATAAATCAATAGTCTAGTCTTCTGAGGACATCTACTCACATCTTTACATCTCGTAGCATTCAGGATGAATTCATTAAGCTGACAATCTAGACCTAAGGTGTGATATAAGTACCTGGCAGACCTAGATAGCTTGTAATGACACTATCCAAATTTCAGTTTCAAAGCTGTTCCCGCTATCATACTGATTTAACCAATTAATGCCTAGCGTGGACTATAGTCTACAATTAATTCATGTGTCCCAAGAGCTCTATACCCGTCTTCTTTTTTTGGTGCTTTAGAATATAGTCAGATATAATATAAAATATGGTCAGATAGAATATAATCAGATTCAGAACAAGTTTCTTGGCATGCAGATCCACTCATTTGTCACCATATACCATCATTTTTGGATGATCAATAATAAGACATCAACAAAAATCTTGGATGATATTGGTCATTTCAAAATGACTTCTTCATGTTATTTGCTATGTCTTTGATGAACAAATCAAGTGTTCCAATTACTGAAACTTGAAGAGACAGTTCATATTTGCCTTTTGAAACTTACAGAAAAATTTCAAAGTTGCTGTGGAATATAGTCCACGCAAGTCAGATTATGAGTAGAGATAGACAGACGAGTAAGCAATTATGATAATACAGCCTAATGCTTCGAGGATCAACATCTGCAGTACTAATTTTACACAATATGAATTACTCCAACAAAATGTAATCAATGCTGAAGCTATGAGAAAAGAACATTTCTTCCAGCCATTCATTTTTTTGAATTATCTTCCAACCAAGATATAATGATTGGGAAAAATTTTTCTTAGGTTGAAACTACAATCTATCTATCTAAATAGTGTAGCCAAATTCAGAAATTTATGTTCCTTGTACTTTTATACAAATCACTTTATTGTCTACTATTCAGTCAGTCATGCTTGTAAAGCGCAATCGGTCTATTATGCAGCCCCATGCTCTATCCACAACTTATGGAATATCGAATACATACAATTTGTGCATGTATGTTTCGATGCGATTGTGCAGCCACATTAGTCAAAACGTTTCTCATGGTGAAGACTGAATCGAATATTTCATTTTACCCAACATGCTACTTCTTTTTATGTAATAAACTCAGAAGAAGAACTTTTGGAATGCACATGGTTCCTTAGTAAAACTATTAGGGTCTATATACAATACGTGTAGGCCTAAATTTTTTAAATTGTTAGCCGCATGAAAATGACACTTTGACACTGACTGAGCAAATCGATCTATAGCCATGTAACATTGACTATCTCCGCTGATTCAATCAATTTTGACTTTAACACGAAGCAGGCGAAAAATCATTATTCGTGAATTACATGTCAGCCCTTCCAATGAACAAGATAAATTTTGTACGTAACGAACAAAGAAGAATTACAGACCGCTGTAGTACCAAAAGTAGAAAACTCGAAGCGTACAATAAGTACAATAAGAAAACTGCATACCAGAATCACTGAACATCTCAAATCAAAAGACTCATCAATGTTTAAACATCTCAAGATGTGCCAAACCAATGGCCAACAAATATCAGTGTCAATTATAGACTATGATAGAGATCTAATAAACTTTAGATTCCGTGAGGCTATGCAAATCAAGATTTTGAAGCCATCTATCAACAACAAAGATGAGCTATCAGATTTTCATGCTCTAATTTTCTAATTCCTGTGTACATAGTATTTCAAATTTTGTATCCTTTTCGTATTTAGCTCGCTTCGTCTTTTCTATAACTTGAGAATGGAGTCATACTCCAAAATATTGTTTTACAAACTAATAAAATGAAGTAATTCCATCAAATATTTTATTCAACAATCTGCAGCAAGGCCTACAACATAATCATAATCAACTTGAAAATCCATCAAAATGCTGCTTAAGGAAAATTACGTTTTACAATCGATTGCATTTTTTGAAATATTGCGTCATGAAAGCAAAACTAATAAAGGAAAACAATAATCATGGGCTAGTAAAAAAAGTCAGGTGATATGAGAACTTACAATTCCACAATATGTTACGTTTGATCAGTATTTTTACCGAGGTGATTAAAAGAATCACCCTAGGTCTTCTGAGGGTTAAGTGTCAAATTGTGCAACGGGTGGAGAGATCACCATTACCCACGACTCTTCTATAATGTATTGGCATACGCATGCATATTATGCATGCAGTACAAACATCTTGAACATGGACATGTATCATTGGACGCCCTGGATACACTGACAAGGAGTTTTGCACTATATTATCCTTCGACTTCTCTCTTCAAAAAATTAAAGGCTTCGTCCCTGAAACAAAATTGATTAGTACCTGACTTCCGCGCACGTGACCTTATTGCTTCTTTTGAGTTCATTGATACGAATAACCATTTTAGCTCAACCAAATCGATAATAGTCTCCGCATTGATGTGTATTGATATAAACACATGCGCTGATATAACTCACAAATGCTAGTTAGAAAATTCGGACATCAAATCAAAGTAACTTTCAGGTATAGGCCTACCTACATATTAATCGATAGCGTAATAGTTGAATTATGTTAAATAAAGTCGAAGTAGTAGTCCTAAATGTAGTAGAAAAAATATTTAATTGTATATTTACAAGAAATAAGCTAACAATACTTCAAAAACATGTCTCTTCTAACCTCAAATATAAGAATATTTTTCTGATGTTAATAAATAATAAATGAAAACAGCAGGAATGTATTTACTTGCAAGCGTTTATGGTTGCATATTCACAACAGAATTACGGCATCATGAATTGGATTAGGCCTAGCTATACCTACTTGAAACTATGAACCAGACTAGAATGAATTTCAAATAAAGGGGACGAAACTGTCTCCACTGATCCCATTCCTAGCGTAGATTTAAAATGGCATACATGCATGTCTGTTATGAATTTATGACGCACATCTAATCAATCTTATCGACGTGTCAAATCGTAGGATTTACGGAAGCTTTCGTCGGCCATATGAGACTCCTTTGAGTTACATTTTTGAAAGAAAAGGTTTTGAAGTTGTAGGTTTATAACTTAAAATTTAGGATGAGCATTGGATATCCATGAAAATATGTTGTGACTGGGATATCATTCTGATCCAATAACGTACGGATGTGTTTTCTTGACTAGAAATTTATTGGCTAAAAATTAGTCCACGCAAGTCAGATTATGAGTAGAGATAGACAGACGAGTAAGCAATTATGATAATACAGCCTAATGCTTCGAGGATCAACATCTGCAGTACTAATTTTACACAATATGAATTACTCCAACAAAATGTAATCAATGCTGAAGCTATGAGAAAAGAACATTTCTTCCAGCCATTCATTTTTTTGAATTATCTTCCAACCAAGATATAATGATTGGGAAAAATTTTTCTTAGGTTGAAACTACAATCTATCTATCTAAATAGTGTAGCCAAATTCAGAAATTTATGTTCCTTGTACTTTTATACAAATCACTTTATTGTCTACTATTCAGTCAGTCATGCTTGTAAAGCGCAATCGGTCTATTATGCAGCCCCATGCTCTATCCACAACTTATGGAATATCGAATACATACAATTTGTGCATGTATGTTTCGATGCGATTGTGCAGCCACATTAGTCAAAACGTTTCTCATGGTGAAGACTGAATCGAATACTTCATTTCACCCAACATGCTACTTCTTTTTATGTAATAAACTCAGAAGAACTTTTGGAATGCACATGGTTCCTTAGTAAAACTATTAGGGTCTATATACAATACGTGTAGGCCTAAATTTTTTAAATTGTTAGCCGCATGAAAATGACACTTTGACACTGACTGAGCAAATCGATCTATAGCCATGTAACATTGACTATCTCCGCTGATTCAATCAATTTTGACTTTAACACGAAGCAGGCGAAAAAATCATTATTCGTGAATTACATGTCAGCCCTTCCAATGAACAAGATAAATTTTGTACGTAACGAACAAAGAAGAATTACAGACCGCTGTAGTACCAAAAGTAGAAAACTCGAAGCGTACAATAAGTACAATAAGAAAACTGCATACCAGAATCACTGAACATCTCAAATCAAAAGACTCATCAATGTTTAAACATCCTCAAGATGTGCCAAACCAATGGCCAACAAATATCAGTGTCAATTATAGACTATGATAGAGATCTAATAAACTTTAGATTCCGTGAGGCTATGCAAATCAAGATTTTGAAGCCATCTATCAACAACAAAGATGAGCTATCAGATTTTCATGCTCTAATTTTCTAATTCCTGTGTACATAGTATTTCAAATTTTGTATCCTTTTCGTATTTAGCTCGCTTCGTCTTTTCTATAACTTGAGAATGGAGTCATACTCCAAAATATTGTTTTACAAACTAATAAAATAAAGTAATTCCATCAAATATTTTATTCAACAATCTGCAGCAAGGCCTACAACATAATCATAATCAACTTGAAAATCCATCAAAATGCTGCTTAAGGAAAATTACGTTTTACAATCGATTGCATTTTTTGAAATATTGCGTCATGAAAGCAAAACTAATAAAGGAAAACAATAATCATGGGCTAGTAAAAAAAAGTCAGGTGATATGAGAACTTACAATTCCACAGTATGTTACGTTTTGATCAGTATTTTTACCGAGGTGATTAAAAGAATCACCCTAGGTCTTCTGAGGGTTAAGTGTCAAATTGTGCAACGGGTGGAGAGATCACCATTACCCACGACTCTTCTATAATGTATTGGCATAAATCGCATGCATATTATGCATGCAGTACAAACATCTTGAACATGGACATGTATCATTGGACGCCCTGGATACACTGACAAGGAGTTTTGCACTATATTATCCTTCGACTTCTCTCTTCAAAAAATTAAAGGCTTCGTCCCTGAAACAAAATTGATTAGTACCATGACTTCCGCGCACGTGACCTATTTGCTTCTTTTGAGTTCATTGATACGAATAACCATTTTAGCTCAACCAAATCGATAATAGTCTCCGCATTGATGTGTATTGATATAAACACATGCGCTGATATAACTCACAAATGCTAGTTAGAAAATTCGGACATCAAATCAAAGTAACTTTCAGGTATAGGCCTACCTACATATTAATCGATAGCGTAATAGTTGAATTATGTTAAATAAAGTCGAAGTAGTAGTCCTAAATGTAGTAGAAAAATATTTAATTGTATATTTACAAGAAATAAGCTAACAATACTTCAAAAACATGTCTCTTCTAACCTCAAATATAAGAATATTTTTCTGATGTTAATAAATAATAAATGAAAACAGCAGGAATGTATTTACTTGCAAGCGTTTATGGTTGCATATTCACAACAGAATTACGGCATCATGAATTGGATTAGGCCTAGCTATACCTACTTGAAACTATGAACCAGACTAGAATGAATTTCAAATAAAGGGGACGAAACTGTCTCCACTGATCCCATTCCTAGCGTAGATTTAAAATGGCATACATGCATGTCTGTTATGAATTTATGACGCACATCTAATCAATCTTATCGACGTGTCAAATCGTAGGATTTACGGAAGCTTTCGTCGGCCATATGAGACTCCTTTGAGTTACATTTTTGAAAGAAAAGGTTTTGAAGTTGTAGGTTTATAACTTAAAATTTAGGATGAGCATTGGATATCCATGAAAATATGTTGTGACTGGGATATCATTCTGATCCAATAACGTACGGATGTGTTTTCTTGACTAGAAATTTATTGGCTAAAAATTAGTAGTCGTGGAACTGATTCCTTTTAGTTGACGATTTTAGTTTTTTGCCCCTGAAGACGCATGAACATGCGTAACGTCGGGCCTGCATACAGCCTTTATTACTAATTTTTAGCCAATAAATTTCTTAAGAAGACACCTTCGTACTATATGGCGTTATGAAAAGTCTTTGCGGCAATCATATTCATCATTTTGATCACTCTTTTATATCGAAAATTTATTCATTTAGAGTGAAATTATTATGGTTATAGGGTATTAGTTTATAGATTGAATTTAAGGTTGGTTATGAGAAATTTTCGGTTGTTTTAAGGTTGGATTTTCTGCAATATGACTTAGTTCAGAGTTAGTCTCGTGGATTGCATTTTAGTGTAATAGCTTAATAAGAGTCTTCGACTTGTAAGCCTATAAAGCATTCAACACACAAAATTCAACAAAGGTCTGCCGGTAAAATTGTTAACAACTTTGTTTTCATAACGTGATGATGATAAAGCACCAATAAATATCTGAATAAAGTGTTTGATGAGACATCTGCATCCCTAAGAAAGCACATTTAGCAGTCACTGGGAAGGCCTAGGCCTAACAGACAAGGACATGTAGCATACCCACAAAAGAATTAAATTATCACAAATACTATTCACTAACAAAATATACATTGTCACAATACATAGTGCACACGCTTAGGCTAGATTATCGTTCTTTATACTGCCATTCAAGATAAGCCTACCAATTTCTCCTACCCTACTATTTTGCGGCATCATCGCAATCCGTATATGACACCATAGAGCAAAGGTTCCCAAACGGGGGGGAGGGGGGGTCGTGACCCCCACGGGGGTCGCGAGGCCACTTCAGAGGGGGTCGTAAGAGCCGCCTGGAAAAAATTTGCATCCGTCCGGCTTTCCAATTTGTCTTACTCCACGGCCGCAGAAAAAGAGATTAGGCATGATGCGCACTTATTGGCCGTGGTGTGTAGTCATGTATGTCATATGTGGACGAAGATTTGGTTTCTCATCTTGTTGGGAACATCAAGAAACATCTAAAGGACCTGCGAGACAACTTCGACGGTTATTTCCCAAACTTCAATGTCGCATCCTGGATTAGGACTCCGTTTGAGATGTCACTTGATGACTTGGTTGACGAAAATACACTGAAGGATGAATTGATCGAGCTCAAAAATTCTGATATTTTAAAATCGAAGTTCAAAGCCGTGAGCAACTGCGAGTTTTGGGCCAGTTTGCTCAATGCTTTCCCGATCTGGCCAAAGAAGCCCTGAAGTTTGTGCTTCCCTTTGTTACAACTTACCTCTGCGAGGCCGGCTTCTCGGCATTGGTGGTCATAAAGACGAAGTGGCGGGCCCGCCTGGACGTTGCTTCTGACATGCGGCTCCGGCTCGCTTTGAGCAAGAAGCAGCCTCGCATAAAAATGCTCAGCGACGAAGCCCAGGAGCAATCTTCGCATTGAAATTTTTGGAATTTTAAGTTATGAACACCTGATGTTTTTTCTTCGTTTTTTCGAATAAGTTCAATAACGACGGCATTGAATGTGATAATAATTCAATATGAAGGTGTTTCCTAACTCCTCTGATTTTTTACTAGGGGTCCCGGAGCCCTCCGGATTTGTCCTGGGGAGTCGCGTAGCGATAAAGGTTGGGAACCCCTGCCATAGAGTAATGGTATTCAAACCAGTATAAAAATGCATCTGAAGTGATTGACAAAATCTAGCATCATAGCATTTGAGCATGGTGTGTAAATACTTGTAGGGTAATGGAATTATTGTAGCTTATGTTGTTTTCTTTATTGAATTTCAATCACAGATTCTGTATCGGTCTATGTCTACTTGTGTGCTTGAAGAGATTGCCTATACTCTAGGCTTCTCACGGAGCCGCAAGGATCAACGCGTGCTGTAGGCAAGGCCCATGATTGATCCCAAACCTTCAGAGGTTACCGAACCGTCCATCTTTCAAGCAATTTTCTCCCAAAATAGTTAATCAGTGGAGCTCATTACATCATGGACAGCTAGAAATCTAGGTGATAGTATTCTAGTTATCCATGATTATATCCGGCAGCTTTAAATCGTGGTCTCTAATACTTTAAAAAACGTATAATGAGAAATCCGGTGTCACATCCTCCTCACTTTTGTGAAATGCTTGCATTTCCATGTTGTTCTCTCCCTTGAAATTGTAATGGTCCAGTTGCGCCCGGTCCTATTGCCTCGAAAGCTTCCTAATATGTCAAAAATAATTAAACATTGGCTATGTGAGACTTTTTAAAGAATAAGGATCTTGTTATATCAGTTAATCTATATTATCAAAATAAATTATGCACTTATAATCTCGCATGTCACAGTATGAGATATTTGCATTGCATAGCTAGTTTGATCATCAAGAACATCTACTGCTTTCTCGTGTGTTTTCAGCGATACATCTTATTGTGCCATCTTCAGACTCTTGAAGTCTCATCGGGATTTTCAGTGAAAAAAAATCTTCAAACTCGGTATCAGCGACTCGCTGATTGACAGATGAAAAAAAGAGGAAACACTACTCAGTGATGCACAGGAGCTATCTGCAATTGGTCTGTATGTAGAAACAGAGCAATCGGTGCTTACTTTTCCAGTCGGCACATTTTAGAAGACATTTGCGTCGTTGGTACATCAAGTGTCTTCTCAGGATATCATGTCATTGTCAGACAGTGCAGATTAAGTGGCGATTTAAGCTTCCATCATCACATCAACGCTAAATATGCACTGAGATCGCTAGTCGCTCTAATAGTTACATGTGCAACCAGGAAAAGTGTTTATCTCGATCATGTGTTAGTTCCTAATGACCTTTCAGATGTCTATAATAAAAACTGTGTTACATGTAACGCTCCAATTTCTACATCTGATCATTTGACTTTGAGAGTGTCTCCCTCAGACTATCTGCTATTGTTTACGACTACAGATCATCTAATCTGCGCAATTTGTACAGAATGATTTTCTCCGTAGATTGGAAAGACTTACTTTCTGAGAATGATGCAGATGAACAATGTAGAATTTTCTATCGTATTCTTCTATCAATACAGTGAGCGTTTCCCCTCGTTAGGAGATCACAATAAGTAGCAGTCGATGTGATGCTTAAGTGTGGTCACTGTTTTAGAGAAAGCATGGCATTTTTCAAGAAAAAAGATGCCGTATCACTGAGCATTGGTTAATCGACTTTTGAATTTTCAATTGAGACCAGCTAAGCATTTTACACGTGAAGTTCCATCTGATTGATGCAGCCAATCCAAGTTCAAAGGCGTCGACGTGATGGGGAAAACACTGTCGATGTGATGACGGAAAAGTTGTGGACAGCTATTTATGTTGACCTAGCTCTGATTTCAATTAGGTTGACTTCTCAATTGTTGATATTTCTTTGATTGAAAGGGAGTTAGGCTGTTTGATCCAAAATCTGCTTCATTATATGCCATACTTTTTGCTGTACAACAATTCGAAAGATGTATTTTTCGTGTGGACATGCAAAAATGATATGTTTTGAATATCACATGAATTTTCATGTCGAAAATCCTGCATAAAATTTAAAATGATGACATTTAAGTTATCTTGTACTTTCACCCAGATTCCCATGTCTGTATCTGCCACTTCTGAATCGATGTTGAAGTTCTATAGAGCGATATACTCGTATTATTACATTATTATTATTTTCAGTTGGAGCAGACGAAAGTGTGTTGAACATTGATACTAAACTGTTATCTAGGCTCAAAATGCAAGAGGCAAGAACTACTGCAAACACTTAAATTTCTGGATTTTACCTCGCATGTCTTTACATGAAATCATATACATTTCAAATCGTTATTTTAGTTTGAGGTGGTGAGTTCCCGATTTTGATATGGGTTCATCGGGGTTTTCCTGGTTTCCTGTTCTTTCGATTACCGGTTTTCCGTGTCACCATGCGCCTAGTCCGGTAACATTCCAACTTTTATTCATACTTACTTCGCACATGAAACGTTGACGTTGCTTATTCCCAACTGCTCGGATCTGATAGTCAGGCGACACCTTTTTATTACTTCCAAGCCATGAATGAAGAAATTGCTTTATTTCTCCACCCGACATAGTAAGGATAGCTGAAAAAAGGATTGAAATTCCAACTTAGAATGACATTTATAGAATGTTATAGGTTACTGCATGAGGCACTATTTCACGATGTACACAATGAATTATAAGACTGAAAATAAAAACAAGAACGCTTCAATGAAACCAATGTAAATTTACAAGTTAAATACATCTATGAATTCATGCCAAAAATGTATTCAATTTCCATCAAGTAACAAATGACTTCAAGCGGTTGTCACTCATATTAGCAATGTAATGTTTGCGTAGCTTGCGTATATGGAGGTACTTGAACATTGAGAAGCTTCAAAAATGTCTGTGCATGAGAAATTGTGATATTAACCCTGAACTAGAGCGGTGGTGTGAAAAATTTCCAAAGTTGCATTCAACAGTTACTTTTCCTATCAATGGAGGAAGATCACTTCGCATTTTCTTAAATGCTCAAGCATCCTTACAAGGGCATTCTAACTCTTGAGCGAACGAGGTTTTCAGCCGTTTCATGGTGAACGAGTTACCCTGAGCAAACGGCATATTCCGGCTGCTACCTCTGAACTGAACTAAGAATTTGCCGTTCATAAACTGAAGAACGAACATAACTGATACTTTTGTAATTCTTCCAATTCCTGCCCATGCATTAAAATCGAACCATTGACATTGCTCTTCCCAGTATCTACAATTATACGTATTTTGTAGAGGACTTGGCAAATCCTGTGTAGGCCATGCATAAGAGGTAGTATTGTATACCTTCAAATCAAGTGGCCTAATTTAATATCTGAATAAATGAGTCCGTCAACTTCCTGTGTAAATTTTGATTCCAAACTGAAAATACGAAAATACCTACGTTAAGAAAAGCTAAAATGAAGCATTCCTGCAGGTATTGAAAAATCTCGCAGCTGTTTTCGTCTCAGATGTTGAAAGCATGACCGATAGTAACAAATTCTTAGAATATATTCACGTTGGGATCCCCTTTTACTTTTGTCGAACGAAAAATAAGATAAGTACCTCTTTGTAAAGCTTAGTCCAAGTAAATTTAAGGAAAACGTTCAATATTCCGTCAGCAGTTTGCCTCATTTATTCAGTACCCAACTGATAAGGTTTATCATCGGATGACGTTACATGTGCCATTGCATTTTCTTATGTAGGCCTAGTTAAAGTCTTTGATATTTCATAAAAATGACAGGTGCTTGTAAGAATTTTACTCTGGTTCTTTCTTAATACGTAGGAATTTTGGAGCATCAAAGGATTAAGTGCTTCCTCAAGAGCTTTGTGTAATTCGGACAAAGTGACATGTCCAAGAAGCTGTGATGTTCAGCTCCTTGTGATGATGACTTTAGCCCCCATCCGGTGTCTTACATGTACATCCATCTGACCTAGATGTGACACTTTATTCAATGATTCTTCAAATAAACACACAAATAATGGTAACTTAGAGAGATGGTCGAGTCAAAGTCATTTCAGGCACGGGGCAATGCCAAACGTGATAGCGTAACCAATTTTGTCTTTGCGTGGCTACAGAGACTGTATGAGGGATTCATCAAGAGGAATCACTTTCATCATCAAAATCAATAAAATCAATAAAGAAGCCGACGAATTGCAGTTAACCTCCGTAGACTAGAGTAACCAATAGAGTTCTGCTTTTCGTTACATCATCCTTTTCCATTGCACATCATATCTACATGTAGCCGAATTCCATTTTCCCTGACTTTTCCAGAGCAAACTTTCCCCCTGACTTTCCCAGGTTTTTCCAGACGTTTTACACCCTGAAGCAAAAATAAATTGAGCACAAATCTCCTGGGGTCAAGCACTGATCGAACGAGGTAATTAAGGAGCTATCTTTCACCTTCAGCATGAAATGAAGATAGGGCCTAATGTACATGTCTTGGCATTCTGAGTTGATTCTAGAGTCTTTCATAGTTCTATGTGCAAACTCATCAATACAATTTCTCAATAAACAAATTATTAATAATAGGCATGTGCTTTGAGGACTTTTAGGCGAATATATATTTACAAGCACGTCACTGACAACCATTCAGCCGAAATCGGTCTCACGTCGATTTTCACTCATCATATAGGCGTGCATGGGATTTGAGCATGACTGATTGCTTGTAGGGGGGAAATATTATATCCAAAGATAGCTATGTTTTATTCAGGTCGTTCTACACCTTTTCCATTTCTATTTCAGATATTTCCAAATGAATTTCAGATATCTATCAGAAACTCAACTTGAAGATATCTGATATTCAATTGGAGAAATCTGAAATCCATCTGGAAATGTCTGAAATTCATTAAAAAATATCTGAAATCGATTTGGAAATATCTTATATAGAAATGGAAAAGGTGTAGATGTAATATCTGTCACTGAAAGCCATCACCATTCCTTTGAATTACGCATGCAATTGAAAACTTACTCTGACTGGCAAAAACAAATGAAGCCGTTTTTCATTTCATCAGAGGCGTTTGGCGGACTCCAAGAAGCGGAACTTGCTTATGTAACTTGAAAATATTTCCATGAGTCATCACCGTGCTCTCATGAAGTTAGCCAAGAAGTGACGGCTTGTTTCATGGCATCGTCCTCGTAAAAATGCTTGTCTCCGAGAAAGCATTTCAGGTGTTGAAACAGATGATCGCTATGCACATGGTCAGAACTATAAGGTGCATGGTCAAAAGGTCTCATTCGAAAGTTGCGAGAAGCTGTTGGGTTGCATTGGCAGTGTGTGGCCGGACGTTGTCATGAAGCAGAGTGATACCGCGAGAAGGCATCCCTCGTCGCTTATTCTAGATGGTACATCGCAGTTTCTTCAAAGTCTCACATTAAGCGCTTGCATTGATTGTATTGCAGCTGTATTACCTTTAGATAAAAAGTCAACCAATAGAACTCCTTTTCTATCCCAAAACACAGTTCACATGATCTTGCGGACGGAAAGAGTCGACTTGAACTTTGTTTTCACCGTTGATGAGGTGTGCCTCCACTCCATGGATAGGCGCTTGGTTTCTGGGGTTGAATATGACAACCACGTCTCGCCCCTTGAGACGATGCAATCCAGGAAATCATCTTCCTCTCTGTAACGTTCCAAGAAAGTCTCAGCACGCTTTTCGCTTCAATTTGTGCTCTTCTGGAAGCATCTTTGGGACCCAACGAGCACACAACTTCCGGCAATCAAGTCTTCCAGACACAATTTCGTGGACAGTTGATCGCGATATTTCTGGAAATTGGCCAGAAAGCGATGTTATCGTGAAACGTCGGTTTTCCTTGATCTTCGATTCAATCGTGCATACAAGATCTTCGGTCACCAACGACGGTAGTCCACTTTGATCATCATGAATATTTTCACGCCCATCGTTGAAGAATCATACCCATCGTCGCACCATCGAGTCACTCATGGCCATTTCTCCATAGTCACTACACATTTTACGATGAATTTCAGCAGCGGAATTGCCCTTCGCATTGAGAAATAGAATTACTGCCCGTATTTCACAGAAGCTGTTCTTTCAATCGTCTTCGACATGATCTGACAATGAATGAATAACAAATGGAGGTTAGCGGCTGTCTGTTTTTTCTCGGCTCGATTCGGACCATAGAAATCGAACAATCTGATATCACAGTGCCTTCATTTTATGTGTCCACATTGCATGGGAACGAATTTAACAGGAATGAAAATAAAAATCGATGTAGCGAGGTTAAGTAATTTTTAGTATCGGAACCTACTATCTAGATATCCCTCGTACATTTAAACCGTTAATGGCGATTGGCAACAATTGGTGCCACTCCCATTTTTTGTGTTTTTGTCCTAAAAAATATCATGATAAGGCTTCACTACTGGCATAGCATTCTTCCGTGTATGATTGATACTTTTGTAATGTATACTGTAATCATTGGATATTTTTCTTACGATTATATAGGCCTAAAATCATGTACCTTGGTAGTCGCGAAAGTACATCTGTAATCCTTTGTTGCATCAAGTCAAAATATTTTCATTTTACTTTGAAAGCTTATCTATAAATTCTTTCATGAGCTGTAGATGTCATAGGACGAACGTAAAGGCTATGCTATGCTTAATCCCGAACTCAATAAGCAATAATTTCATTGTCAATGCATGTCCTAATTTCTATGTTTGTATAATTTTGAAATACAAATCATTCCCTTTGACAAGCTCACGAAGAGCAGAAACCGGTCAGGGAATAAGAGATTTCGAGTTTCTCTTTGGAATTTGGTATTTTATATATATATATATATATATATATATATATATATATATATATATATATATATATATATATATATATATATATATATATATATATATATGGATCTGGTACACTTCTTCGACAAGTTGATATCTATGTTTTCGGACATTTGTTCGACAGAAAACTTCTTCGACACGGACACTTCTTCGACAAGACATTTGTTCGACACGGACACTTCTTCGACAAGACATTTGTTCGACACGAACACTTCTTCGACAAGTTCTGCATGAATAATGCTTTATCTAGCATTGATTGATCGGAAATATCTTGCATCAATGATTCTACATGTATACTTTATATGTGGCCAAACCAGGTCAGTTTATCACAGCACCATAGCTGGATTACTATAAAAGGACTGACACGGTCCAGATGACCAGACCATGGACTGTGACATCTTGTACATGGATGTCTAAGATGGAATCTAAGTAGTCCCATGGACTCCTAGATATCTATTGTATACTAAAGTATAAAAAATGCAAATTCTCAAAAAATACACAACCTGAAAAAGAAAAAGACTATAATTGCTTAATAACGAACAAACGTCGTGTCGAAGAAGTGTCCGTGTCGAACAAGTGTTCGTGTACCATATATATATATATATAAGATAAAATTAAAAATGGATAAAACTATAAAATGAAATTAAATCACACGTAGAAAGTAAAAGGAAAAACCAACAAATGTTCAGATAGAGCCCGACCGATTTCTGCCTGGCTTGCCTTCTGGTTTGAAATATTTCACAACAGTTGGTTGCGTTATTTAAACGACTGTTTTTTAATCTGAAAAATTCCTTTGGGGATGTCGACAATTTTCTTTCCATTTTGAATGAATTGGATAATAACTTGCGATTTACTATGGAAGAAGGCAATGAGAAAATTAGTTTTTTAGACGTCTTGATATACAAGGAAGGTGACAAAATAGAAAGGGATATTTTCTACAAAAATATAGAGTCATAATCATGTTCCTTTCCATTCAGGGCACCCAAAGCATTTGATCAGAAATATTCCTTATGTACTTGCCAGGCGCATTAATACCATTGTCTAAAAAAATGATATGAAAGAAATTCGTTTTGCAGATATGAAAAACAGATTGATAAAACCAGGTTACCCGGTTCATCTAATAGATGATTCAATCAGAAAATCAAAAACTGAACAAAACATTGGAAAACTAGCAAGTTACACTAACCAACCAATCTCATATGTTCAGACATATAACCCAAACAATCCAAAAGTTTTTCAACACATCGTAACCCCAGTATTTGCAACGCTACAATTAACGGAGAAATTTAGGAATTCGAAATTAAGAGACTCATACCAACGACCACCTTCCCTTCAATTACTGCGGAAAAATAGACGATTTATCATATCTGGGGCTTCAAAATGTAATGACAAAAAGTGTTACTGTTGTCAGCATTTAATAACCGGGAGAGAACTAAACTATAAAATTGAAAACGTTGACAAAAGTTTTATTCTGAAATCAAATTTCAATTGCTCCTCCAAAAATATTGTATATGCTTTGCGATGTCGAGGATGCGAACAACTATATGTGGGTCAAACCGGTGACGCTTTGCGTTCGAGGATCCGAGTTCATCGAAAACAAATAAATTTATCCCGATACAGAATACTCTATGTCAGCAAGCATATCTATGAGTGTGCGAAGAACTTCAATCCTTCTTTTAATGTTATTCCCCTTCTTCAATTACCAGCTGAGTGCGATAGATTGTATCGAGAAAATAAAGAACAGATGTGTATTAAACTAATAAGACCGTCACTGAATAGGGATATAGGCACATCGACTTGATAAGATATCTAATTTTTCTATCACAGTGATGACAGTGTGCAAACATGGATATTTTTCTTTTCATTATCATGTTTATTATTGAGTTATCTAGTTCTATGATTACTGAACTACGATGTATTTTGATTTTAAATACATTCATTTAGCCCTTGATAAGCCTGCAAGCCAGGCAGAAAACGGTCGGGCTCTATCTGAACATTTGTTGGTTTTTCCTTTTACTTTCTACGTGTGATTTAATTTCATTTTATATATATATATATTGTTGAACAATGCCCCGTAAATTTGATAAAGCAAAACGAATTGATTTCTGATGCACTACATGTTTCAGCATGTGCACATGCCATCTTCAGGTGAACTAAAGACTTTGACATTTAATCACTTAAATACAAAATCGAGACATCGGATGATGATCACTTTTCATACAATTCAACATTGTCTGGTCTCTTGCGTCAAGTCAAACAATAAAAGCAGTGAAATACAAATATATATATATATATATATATTCGTAAATTTGGGATGCAAATTATTCATTATACAAGTTTTATGAAAGTTTTTTATATATAAGTTTTTCTTTTATTTTTTTTATACTAACCTTATATATGTAATATATGCGGAATTGAATGTTATTGAACTGAAAACGGTAAGCCAAGGTAATGGAGAACTGTTCATATTAAGAAAGTAATGCGATAACTGTCAACTGCCGCTGTCAATACATCCGTGTGAAAGTGCTAAATGAATTTATAGTTTATGCAATTGATTTATTTCAGCAAGCTTTATCAAATTCGACATGCATTCTCTTGCATTAAAATATGAGTCGGGTTAGATGCACACAAGATCATCCTTGAGGCTTACATTTAGACCCATAGGCTACAAGCCTACACAGGGTGTGACAACTCAACTACCGGAATGGTAAAAATTCTTCGAACTAAGCTTTTAGAATTCGCTCAATAGTATTTTTTCGATAACCACGTTGAGCACATCGAGATCAAAAGAAAGTATGATGCTATGTGTGACTGAGCTTACTTTTGTAGTACAGCGCAAAATAAGTGTTTCATGTCGATATTTTCATAGGAAACTTAAGTTTTCGCAAGTGTCCAAAGTCACCACACTCCGAGATGACTTTGGACAGATTTATTTAAATACCGTAGCCAATGTTTGATAGACGTGCATACCTGTGTGCCTCAAAATTTCAAAAATCCTGCAATCCTTCCGGGAAAAATCGTACAATTCAAAATTGTCTATAATTTCAATAAATTGTATATTCCCTGCTAAATTCCCTACTCCTTATGCGTTCTTGTACTAAAGCAAACAATCCAAAAAGTGTATAATGGAATCAAAACAAAAGGTAACAATAGGAAAATAAAACAAGAAGCGGGGTGGGTGTCTGATAACAGATATAATTTTCTAAAACCAAATAGGTGATAAACTAGCTACATAAAACGAAATATATCAAAAACAAAAATGGTCAAATTGCGATGCCACTGCGTTCCTGCACTTCCATCGTATAACACCATTTCAGGTGTTTAATTTCTTTATCGCTGTATTTTTCCCCGGATTGAGGGGTTCAGGTTGTTCCTTCAGGACCAGCAGTGAATCAAGCGTGCAGGCGGATAATAAGTCCCGTTGTGTAGTCTTGTTTTTCCTCACTTGGCCTGGACTGGCTTTCTGGGTTTTAATGCGGATAGGCCTATGTTGCCGCATCGGACGGCCACAACTGATGATTTCTGAGCACCAACCGCATTGTTAAAATGCGTTTGTGTGATGATGTAAACTCGGTATGTGACATTTACCTCTTGGAGATTTTCGAACTTTTGTATTCGCGCGCTTGTTGACCTTGGCAGTTAATTGTACAGAACCTTCTAAGTATGACTGTAATAAGATATATGTCCGTAATGCCTCATGGGGCCATTTTTGTGTAGTTTTACTTTTGTATCGTGATATCGATTGTTTTTTGTTTATAAGCGTTATGGATTAAATTTGAGCAGAACAATATCAAACGCTACTATCGAACACCGATTGTCTGTCTACAATAAATCTAGTTTTGTATAATTCCGTTCTGAGATTCGTTGAGATTCAGATTGAAAAATTTCTAACCACAATCGTGCACATTACCGTAGAACGCCCTAACTTTAGCAACTTGCACGTAGATTTTTCATTTTTTTAATCAAGTTCGGGATAACTTTCTTTAAATATGCGTTAGTTGGATTAATGGGAGTGGTCTCCAGTTATTTCTATGATGTCATTGTTAAAAAAAATATTTTAAGTATGTTTTTTCTAGGCCTAAAGGCAGTTGCTAAAGTTAGGACTGCTTGCCCAAACTAGCCACTTTGTTTTCAAAAGCCTCCTACATGATAGAATTGAACTTAATGATGATTGATTGAGTACGAATTAGACTAAGAATGAATCCTTGACAGACAAGGTGAGACGAGATTAGTTGCCTTGGATATTTCCAAGGCATTCGATAAAGTCTGGCATCAGGGACTCCTTATGAAGCTAAAGTCCTATGGAGTTGCTGATCAACTCCACAAACTTCTTGCTTCTTTCCTTAGTGACCGGCAGATATCTGTCGTCTTAGATGGCCAAAAGTCTTCCACCAAGTTTGTCAATGCAGGAGTTCCTCAAGGGTCAATTTTGGCACCCACTCTTTTTCTGCTGTACATCAACAACCTCCCAGACTGCCTAGTGAGTAAATTGGTGATGTAAGCAGATGACACAACACTCTTCAATTCCAATGAGCGACTCGCTAAAAACACTCAGCAACGTCAGAAGTTATACGACGTTCTTAATGAAGACTTACGCAGGGTCTCAGAATGGGGCGCCAATTGGCTTGTTTCCTTCAATCCTTCAAAAACTCAGAGTATTCTGCACTCACGACTTAAAGGAGATGATGATCATAGCATTAAAATGTCAGATAATAGGATCAGAGAACAAGATTCCATCTCCTTCCTTGGATTGGCGGTTACGAAAGACTTGTCATGGAAACCATACATCCAATCCATTAGCAAGCAGGCAGCTCAACGCATTGGTAGTCTCTATCGTGCCAGCAGCTATCTTCCACCACAGACTGTCTGCTATCTTTACAAGTCCACTATTCGTCCTCTGATGGAGTATTGTTGTCATCTGTGGGGCAGGCGCCCCACAAACGCATCTTAACTTCCTTGAACGGGTTGAGAAACGTGTCAAGAATCTCATGGGTGAAAAACTTGCTAGCAAGTTGCAGCCGCTCTCCGTCAGACGGGATGTTGCTTCACTCAGTCTTTTCTACAGGTACTATTTCGGTAGAAGCAGCTCTGCAGTAAATGAGTGCGTACCCAAACCTAAGATCTTCTCCAGAAGCACACGCAGAGCTAATGCACTCACATGCTATAATGTGAGCTTAGAACGCGCACGTACTGTGAGTCGCTCGAAAAGCTTTTTTGTTCGCACGGCACAGCTTTGGAATCAGCTTCCCCAGACCACTTTCCCTGACCAATACAATCTTGATACTTTCAAGAGGCGTGCGAATAGGTTTCTGATGGGGACAGCTTAATCAGATTAGAAGATGTTTTTGTTAAATTTTATTTATTTAAAATAATACAATTTGTTACTTTTCATTGAGTAACCCCTAGCTTCGTTCATGGCTCATAGCTGTGCTAGGGGTGAAAATTCAGTAAAAAAAATGAGAAGTTCTTTCTTATGGAAATATTCTATCTATTGTGAACTTTGGATAACGAAACACATAACTGGATGACATTATAACTATAAAAATATCAAAGTATAAAAATTCTTGACCTCATACATACGTAAGTACAGTCTATTCTTTGTCTATGTCACAGTCAATAGTCCAAACCAAACCACGACGATCGGGAGTAGCACACATAGTCTCTACAATTTCCCGGAGAAATAGAACTCCGGTCCTCTTTCTCTGGGAAGACGTATGAAGTTTCCGAAACTCTTTTCAGGAACGACACTTCAATATCGTTTTGGCTTACTACCTGCAACACGTGCCACAAAGTGTTTGTGGATTAATCTACCATCAACTGCGAGTTTAACAAGAACAAAATCTACTTGATTTATTTGTGGCTTCGATTGAGATTCATCATCATGCTCATCGATAGAGGGTTCACGATAGACATTAAGTTCGTCGATGGGGCCCACATTACCCTCGAAATCCAAGTCAGTGTCGCCAATGGCTCTGCCAGAGACAACATTGAGTTTCGTTCTGCGCGATCGGGATGGACCAGAGCTATCCACTGACTGTCCATGTCTAAGTTGTTGCAAATGATTGACGATGACATCATCAGTCATTTTGACTTTCAGAGGACTCCAACACTTGAGGCAGCCTTTTCAATACAACTTCTGAATTGAATGGAAAGATTCCACACGCAGAGAAACCACTCTTCAAGTTGTCCAAATTCAATCTGTTGTATAGATCACGAAGCTTCAATGTAAAAGAAGATTTCGGCATGACAACATGCTTCTGTCCCTCTTGTGTGAGACACCAGTCACTTACATTGGACCTCCAAATTCTCTTCAAAGAAGAAAAGAATGCAACATCGAGAGGCTGCGTGATATGAGATGAATTTGGTGGCAAGCACACAAATCGAATGTCATGATGATGGCACAAGTCGATGACTTCTTTGTTGATGTGTGACGACAGATTGTCACCGATCAGAATTTTGGGTCCCGTTTTCCTCCTGAGATATGGCAGACAAACCGATCTGAACCAATCAGAGAAACACAAATCGTCAAACCATCCAGATTTGGTGAATGTGTACTTGGCTCCGTCAGGTACACCGACTGTCCATTGCTTATACAGGTTTTTGGATTTATGAACAACGTAAGGGGGGAGAAGGTCTCCGTTCGCAGACCCCGCAAACATACCAGAAATACCTGATTTAGAGTGATTGGCGACAGCTTCCGGGTATTTCGTTCCTCTCTTGACGATGCATTTCCTTTTTCCGGAGTCATCCACGAGAGCCGTCTCATCGTAGTTCACGATATTTTCGGCCGGAACATCCTCAACAGTTCTCTTCAATTCGTTGAAGTAGTCAGTGATAATTGTCTTGTCAACGGCTGCACGACTTCGCGCTATGCTTGACACATTTCGACGAGATAAGCCATTGCGCCGTATGAAGTTCCTGATCCATTTTCTCCCGGGGATTTTGTCTCTGAAACAATTGATAGTGATTCGTGAAGCGTAGAGGTAATCCTTCACTATGAATTTCAAGTCATCAGATGCAACAGGAAATCCCCAATCACACAAGAGTACGAAGCGTTTGGCTATATCAGCCTCAATATCTGCATCCAAAGCCGTTGGTCTTCCATAGGAGCCGCGATGTTGATTGGAGATTCTGTTCTTGAGAGTCTGTCTATTCACTCCATGTTCTCTGGCCGCTGCTCGTAAACTGGTGCCACGATGTACAGCACATATTGTTTTTTCAAGAGAGTCAGCCGACGAACTTGCATATTTTCGTTTGAATGGAGACAGACGTGTTAACGTAGCCAAGTCTGTTGTTTGACTGTTGATCGTCCGAATGAGAAATAAGGTTTTACGAGGACCTCGCTATTTATACCACTGGGAAGATGTTTTCCAAGAAGCCATTTTTCTACTGACGACATTGCTAAGAATAGCAATTACTTCATTCTCAAGAATGGAAGGTGCATTGTTCAATTCGCATTACTGGATTAATTGAAATCTCCTTCAGTTTCAAGATGGGGAAACAGTATAGAATAGCATTTTCTTATGCGTGTAATTAGATACACCGGTCAAGCTGACATCGGTACATGTACATGTTGAACGCACAGTGTACAATAAAGTCTAGCTATTGATATATCGACTTTGAATTTGTGAACATCGGACATCTGAGGAAGTTGAAAAGGAGGCTAGTCCTGATGCAGTAGGGACCAAATTTCAAATAAATCAAGCTTAACTTCACTCACATAAGTGGCTAAAGTTAGGAAATTTTCCTGAATTTGACGTCCTAACTTTAGCCAACCCATTTAAAAGTAAGCAAAGTTAAAGTTGCCACTTGAAACTCCATTAATATGTTAAACGTGTATGAACAACGTATTTGACGTTTCAACCGATTCCACATGTCTAGGCTTCAAACCGTTCAGGGGTGCATTTTGAAATTCAAATTTTTTGCCAAAAATGCATGTTTTTCGAAAAGATTCAGCCATGAAGTCAACTTGAAATATGACAAGATAGTGTAGTAACCGAAATTAATACTTTTGTTTTAATGCAGTGCAATTTCAAATGCTTGAGTACCAGCTGTAGTTACTTAGAAACGTTTTAAAATTTATAATTTTTGTATCTTACGCTCAGGTCTCTTTTACTGTGAACAGCTTGTGATCACTTACATAACTACAATATAGCTTGAATTTACTACTTTACATGGCTGGATTTTGCTTAATGGGATTTTATGGTTCCTACAAGTTATTATTACAATTAAAATACTTTTACTACCATATTACAAATACCGGTCACTACAGATAGAGAGTAGTTTTGCAGTGCTATGGTATCTGATGAATATTTCAAGCTGTAGTGGTGCATCGTAAATGCATCATATCAGAAAAAATAAGATTGAAGTCATGCACCATCGGTGGCTAAAGGTAGGACGCCTGGCTAAAGTTAGGGCGTTTTACGGTAATTACGAAAAATGCCTACAATTATATAAAATCGATGAAAATCGTCGATGGACTAAAAAATCATCGAAATATCGTACAATTTAAGGAAAAAACCCGTAAAATCGTACAACTTCAGGGGAAATCGGAATAGTGCACAGGTATGGAAGTGATTCTTGGAAAGCATGTTGTACTAATACAGATGCAACTTGCGACATCAATTGTTGGCAATTTTTCTACTTTTTATGTAAATAAAAATTTGAGTTGAACTTCAAAACTGATGTCAGCCCGCCTTACGGCATCGGATGATTTCGGTAAGTGTACAATTCAGTTTTAAGCAATTGATATACATAAATGCTCACCAGGAGTGAATTCCTTATGGAATGGGTACGTTAATTAACAGATCAACAAACACATTTTGCTCGGATGAGATTATCTATAAATTTGATAATTTTTGAGAAGAAATTCCGCTGTAAAAGTTAATTTCATGTAGCTTTTTATTAGAATATGTAAAACACGAATCATGCACTGAGAATCAACAGCTCAAGAATCTGAATCGTTGTTAGAGTGCAATAATAGCCTGTGGCTCTCTCATTTTACCACTCATGTGATGTCAATAGCCATAAATGACAACAAGCAGAACTTAATAATGTTTATGATTAAGCTTAATCAGAAGTTTCAAATAAACTTGTAGTATTAAATAAGTTCATCTAGTTCCTGTTGTTAGTTTCTCAAGTTGATGATACAGCTAATGAAACCAAAATTGCTATCAAACAATGCAATAAATATAAAAATAAAGTAGATGATGCTTTAAAACAAATATCATCATGGAGTTTATTAGAAGAATCACAAGTAACTGATGCTCAATGATCAGAGCAACTGATGCTTTAAAACAAATATCATCTTAAAGTTTGTTAGAAGAATCACAAGTTTCCCTTTGCAAAATTGGTATAACTGCACAGTTTATTTTGCGCTGGTAAAGCTTCAAATATTGTTGGTTGCATAGACATCGAACAACAACAACTAGGTTGGTGTTAACAACATTATTAACAACTAACATTTATATTAACTATAACTATTAACTATTAACAACATTAATAGGATAACTAGGACCTTAATGATTAATGTTCGATGTCTATGGTTGGTTGAATAAGAGCACCATCTTTGAGGTCATAGTCTACTATCCACTTCAAATTTTGAAGAAAAAACAGAATATATATTCGACCTAGATATCCATTATTTCAATAAAATTCTCCAAACACTTCATCTTGGTTTGGACTTCTGACTGATGTCGCAGCATGCAATTGCAATTATTGCCATATCGCATCAACATACATCGACCGTATTACGTAATCGTCAGCGCAAGGCACACGCAGAAACGAGCAAAAGACGACGCTGCAAAAAATTGCTTGAGCTGTGCGTGCAATCAGTGGACCCATAGACATCGAGTGGACCCATAGAGTAGGGATGTATAGGTAGAGCATAGACATCGGATTACATTATTAGGATTAGTCTGGACAGCGCCTATCTAATACACTATCAGCTGTTGGCCACAAGCGAATGTTCCTAGCGAGTGGCTTTGATTATGAAAATTGCTTTACTATGCTATTTGCAAAGATATTTAACACTACTTGTTTATATGGAGCTAGATTGGACATAATTCAATTATCGTGGCACCTCTCTCGTTGCCTAATTAGACTGGCAAAAAAGCATTACGCGTATAGGGACAATACCGGTCTTTTGCAAACTGCTCTGAATGGGTTTCACGCGAATCACGATCCCGCGGTTTTTCTTTTCACAAATAACGCGAGAAATAATGTGGTGCATAAATGATTAGTTGTCGTTCAAGTCAGAACTATAAAAATCGTTGACAAGTTTTGAGTGAAAACAGGGGTGTAATTGCATTTTTGCAGTTATCTCCAGTGTTTTGCGAGGGCACGATTTGTATTTGGTTCAGGCATTTGAATTATCAACCTAGTTATCATTTGGAACGTTTGTGGTGGATTTTACTTGTGTTAATTACGTGCGAGAATTATTTTTGACACAAGGTTTTCTCGGAGTTATGATTTAGTTAAGTTTAATAAAGCCACGTGCTTTGCTACAATGGGTAATGTCATAGGGTTATTGCTGAAAATTTAATTAAAGTTTGATGATTTGATGATGTAGTCAGTTTAAGGCAGTAGCTATTACACCGGCTGGACCGATACAACTTCGGTTTTGGCTATTGCACCGGCTGAGCTTTTACAACACTACACCATGTCTGTTGTTCCACCTCGTGTTTCCCAGCTGTTAAAGACTCCAAGTGACTTAATGTAGCAAGAAATATGTACAGTGATGTGACCTGATTCTATCTTGTCTCGCCTTCAGCCTTTTTTGTGAACCCATTCGTGGGAAGCATATTTCATATAGTTTTGAACTACTCCAAAACACTAAGAGAGACCCTGTTTGTGATCAATTCTTATTTTTTTCTAGAATCTTATTCTGTGGTTGATATTTTTGTGTACAATTTGGTGTAGATGTTTTCTATTTTTCACTTGGCTGCGAGGAACGTGTTGGAGAACGTGCGAGGAACGAGGAATGCATGTAATCGTAAGGGACATTTCAAAGCTGCGTGCAAATCTACAATGCTATCCGTTCAACCCAACCCTGCTGATCAGTGTAAACGAACGACTGCTGCGGTGTGTGCTTCTAATTGATCCCAATGCTTCTTCTAGTGCTTCCAATTCAAATGCCACGTTGCATCCTTACATTAATACTAACGAGTTTTCCATTTTTGCAACTGATAATATCACGTCGAATGGCATGTCTGATTGTGACATTTTAATCATCAAATTGTAAACGTTTTGATAGATACAGGTGCGCAAGTGAATGCCATTCCACGTGATTGTATAAGTTTGAATTCGATTTCTCCTACTTCAACAGGTATAAACGCCTGAGGAACTTTTCCCGTTACTGTTTTGCGTACTACTGAAATTAATGTTTGTTATAAGTCAGTATCAACGCAACAGATGCGGACGAGGCCTACGATTCTGTTGAAGCACCTCTGGTTGAGGATTCAGTACCTACTTTTTCTCCTTCCCCTCGTAGTGCGTCTAATGATATACCAGCACGTGTTCACAGAGGTAGTCTTCGTTAACCTATTGATCGCTATGGTGTTGTACCGTACTAATAATACAGTAATCTGTTTTATCGAGTGTCAATGGCATGATTTTATTGAGTGTTCTACTTCTTTGTGCGTAAGTTCTTTCTCTTGAACTATCGGACTCATTACATCTTAGCTTTTATCGTTTTCTTGTAATTTATTAAACATGCTTTGTTGCTGGTACGAGTAAATTTGTAATTTTTCTAAGAAAAGGGTGAATGTGGAATTTGAGATATAAATTTATTCTCTTAACTAAACTTGGTGTTATGCTTCAGGTACTCTTTTATGAGCCAATTGAGTAGTATGCGTTTTTGTTAATACATGTTCGTGTCGTGAATTATCGGCGTCACATTATCTTTGATCGGCGTTGCTAAGTTACTGGGTCAGTTTTCCCGCACTGTTATGTGTAAGTGTCTGCGCGCTTGATTTTAAAATATAACCGCACATCTCGTTGTCCTGTACGGCTGAAAGCTCTCGACGGTCCGGTCACCATGTTTACTCACTGTTAAAACTAAATACTTCTGCTTTGTCTTTATACAAATATATGATTCGACGTTTTGCTGATTACTTCGTTTTCACGCGATAATAAGATTCAACACCAAGACGAAGTGTTTGGAGAATTTTTTTTGAATTAATGGATATCTAGGTCGAATAAATATTGTTTTTTCTTTAAAATTTGTAGTGGATAGTAGACTATGACCACAAAGATGGTGCTCTTATTCAACCAACAATATTTGAAGCTTCACCAGCGCAAAATAAACTGTGCAGTTATACCAATTTTGCAAAGGGAAACTTGTGATTCTTCTAACAAACTGCAAGATGATATTTGTTTTAAAGCATCAGTTGCAACTGATCATTGAGCATCAGTTACTTGTGATTATTCTAATAAACTCCATGATGATATTTGTTTTAAAGCATCATCTACTTTATTTTTATATTTATTGCATTGTTTGATAGCAATTTTGGTTTCATTAGCTGTATCATCAACTTGAGAAACTAACAACTGGAACTAGATGAACTTATTTAATACTACAAGTTTATTTGAAACTTCTGATTAAGCTTAATCATAAACATTATTAAGTTCTGCTTGTTGTCATTTATGGCTATTGACATCACATGAGTGGTATAATGAGAGAGCCACAGGCTATTATTGCACTCTGTAACAACGATTCAGATTCTTGAGCTGTTGATACTCAGTGCATGATTCGTGTTTTACATATTCTAATAAAAAGCTACATGAAATTAACTTTTACAGCGGAATTTCTTCTCAAAAATTATCAAATTTATAGATAATCACATCCGAGCAAAATGTGTTTGTTGATCTGTTAATTAACGCACCCATTCCATAAGGAATTCACTCCTGGTGAGCATTTATGTATATCAATTGCTTAAAACTGAATTGTACACTTACCGAAATCATCCGATGCCGTAAGGCGGGCTGACATCAGTTTTGAAGTTTAACTCAAATTTTTATTTACATAAAAAGTAGAAAAATTGCCAACAATTGATGTCGCAAGTTGCATCTGTATTAGTACAACATGCTTTCCAAGAATCACTTCCATACCTGTGCACTATTCCGATTTCCCCTGAAGTTGTACGATTTTACGGGTTTTTTCCTCAAATTGTACGATATTTCGATGATTTTTTAGTCCATCGACGATTTTCATCGATTTTATATAATTGTAGGCATTTTTCGTAATTACCGTAAAACGCCCTAACTTTAGCCAGGCGTCCTACCTTTAGCCACCGATGGTGCATGACTTCAATCTTATTTTTTCTGATATGATGCATTTACGATGCACCACTACAGCTTGAAATATTCATCAGATACCATAGCACTGCAAAACTACTCTCTATCTGTAGTGACCGGTATTTGTAATATCGTAGTAAAAGTAGTTTAATTGTAATAATAACTTGTAGGAACCATAAATCCCATTAAGCAAAATCCAGCCATGTAAAGTAGTAAATTCAAGCTATATTGTAGTTATGTAAGTGATCACAAGCTGTTCACAGTAAAAGAGACCTGAGCGTAAGATACAAAAATTATAAATTTTAAAACGTTTCTAAGTACTGCTGTACTCAAGTATTGTACTGCTGAGCTGGTACTCAAGCATTTGAAATTGCACTGCATTAAAACAAAAGTATTAATTTCGGTTACTACACTATCTTGTCATATTTCAAGTTGACTTCATGGCTGAATCTTTTCGAAAAACATGCATTTTTGGCAAAAAATTTGAATTTCAAAATGCACCCCTGAACGGTTTGAAGCCTAGACATGTGGAATCGGTTGAAACGTCAAATACGTTCATACACGTTTAACATATTAATGGAGTTTCAAGTGGCAACTTTAACTTTGCTTACTTTTAAATGGGTTGGCTAAAGTTAGGACGTCAAATTCAGGAAAATTTCCTAACTTTAGCCACTTATGTGAGTGAAGTTAAGCTTGATTTATTTGAAATTTGGTCCCTACTGCATCAGGACTAGCCTCCTTTTCAACTTCCTCAGATGTCCGATGTTCACAAATTCAAAGTCGATATATCAATAGCTAGACTTTATTGTACACTGTGCGTTCAACATGTACATGTACCGATGTCAGCTTGACCGGTGTATCTAATTACACGCATAAGAAAATGCTATTCTATACTGTTTCCCCATCTTGAAACTGAAGGAGATTTCAATTAATCCAGTAATGCGAATTGAACAATGCACCTTCCATTCTTGAGAATGAAGTAATTGCTATTCTTAGCAATGTCGTCATCAGATGACTTGAAATTCATAGTGAAGGATTACCTCTACGCTTCACGAATCACTATCAATTGTTTCAGAGACAAAATCCCCGGGAGCAAATGGATCAGGAACTTCATACGGCGCAATGGCTTATCTCGTCGAAATGTGTCAAACATAGCCCGAAGTCGTGCAGCCGTTGACAAGACAATTATCACTGACTACTTCAACGAATTGAAGAGAACTGTTGAGGATGTTCCGGCCGAAAATATCGTGAACTACGATGAGACGGCTCTCGTGAATGACTCTGGTAAAAGGAAATGCATCGTCAAGAGAGGAACGAAATACCCGGAAGCTGTCGCCAATCACTCTAAATCAGGTATTTCTGGTATGTTAGCGGGGTCTGCGAACGGAGACCTTCTCCCCCTTACGTTGTTCATAAATCCAAAAACCTGTATAAGCAATGGACAGTCGGTGGACCTGACGGAGCCAAGTACACATTCACCAAATCTGGATGGTTTGACGATTTGTGTTTCTCTGATTGGTTCAGATCGGTTTGTCTGCCATATCTCAGGAGGAAAACGGGACCCAAAATTCTGATCGGTGACAATCTGTCGTCACACATCAACAAAGAAGTCATCGACTTGTGCCATCATCATGACATTCGATTTGTGTGCTTGCCACCAAATTCATCTCATATCACGCAGCCTCTCGATGTTGCATTCTTTTCTTCTTTGAAGAGAATTTGGAGGTCCAATGTAAGTGACTGGTGTCTCACACAAGAGGGACAGAAGCATGTTGTCATGCCGAAATCTTCTTTTACATTGAAGCTTCGTGATCTATACAACAGATTGAATTTGGACAACTTGAAGAGTGGTTTCTCTGCGTGTGGAATCTTTCCATTCAATTCAGAAGTTGTATTGAAAAGGCTGCCTCAAGTGTTGGAGTCCTCTGAAAGTCAAAATGACTGATGATGTCATTGTCAATCATTTGCAATAACTTAGACATGGACAGTCAGTGGATAGCTCTGGTCCATCCCGATCGCGCAGAACGAGACTCAATGTTGTCTCTGGCAGAGCCATTGGCGACACTGACTTGGATTTCGAGGGTAATGTGGGCCCCATCGACGAACTTAATGTCTATCGTGAACCCTCCATCGATGAGCATGATGATGAATCTCAATCGAAGCCACAAATAAATCAAGTAGATTTTGTTCTTGTTAAACTCGCAGTTGATGGTAGATCAATCCACAAACACTTTGTGGCACAAGTGTTGCAGGTAGTAAGCCAAAACGATATTGAAGTGTCGTTCCTGAAAAGAGTTTCGGAAACATCATACGTCTTCCCAGAGAAAGAGGACCGGAGTTCTATTTCACCGGGAAAATTGTAGAGACTATGTGTGCTACTCCCGATCGTCGTGGTTTGGTTTGGACTATACTGTGACATAGACAAACAATAGACTGTACTTACGTATGTATGAGGTCAAGAATTTTTATACTTTGATATTTTTATAGTTATAATGTCATCCAGTTATGTGTTTTGTTATCCAAAGTTCACAATAGATAGAATATTTCCATAAGAAAGAACTTCTCATTCATTCTTAGTCTAATTCGTACTCAATCAATCATCATTAAGTTCAATTCTATCATGTAGGAGGCTTTTGAAAACAAAGTGGCTAGTTTGGGCAAGCAGTCCTAACTTTAGCCACCGCCTTTAGGCCTAGAAAAAACATACTTAAAATATTTTTTAACAATGACATCATAGAAGTAACTGGAGACCACTCCCATTAATCCAACTAACGCATATTTAAAGAAAGTTATCCCGAACTTGATTAAAAAAAATTGAAAAATCTACGTGCAAGTTGCTAAAGTTAGGGCGTTCTACGGTAATGTGCACGATTGTGGTTAGAAATTTTTCAATCTCAGAATCTCAACGAATCTCAGAACGGAATTATACAAAACTAGATTTATTGTAGACAGACAATCGGTGTTCGGTAGTCGCGTTTGATATTGTTCTGCTCAAATTTAATCCATAACGCTTATAAACAAAAAACAATCGATATCACGATACAAAAGTAAAACTACACAAAAATGGTCCCATAAGGCATTACGGACATATATCTTATTACAGTCATATTTAGGTCAACAAGCGTGCGAATACAAAAAGTTCGAAAATCTCCAAGAGGTAAATGTCACATACCGAGTTTACATCATCACACAAACGCATTTCAACAATGCGGTTGGTTCTCAGAAATCATCAGTTGTGGCCGTCCGATGCGGCAACATAGGCCTATCCACATTAAAACCCAGAAAGCCAGTCCAGGCCAAGTGAGGAAAAACAAGACTACACAACGGGACTTATTATCCGCCTGCACGCTTGATTCACTGATGGTCCTGAAGGAACAACCTGAACCCCTCAATCCGGGGAAAAATACAGCGATAAAGAAATTAAACACCTGAAATGGTGTTATACGATGGAAGTGCAGGAACGCAGTGGCATCGCAATTTGACCATTTTTGTTTTTGATATATTTCGTTTTATGTAGCTAGTTTATCACCTATTTGGTTTTAGAAAATTATATCTGTTATCAGACACCCACCCCGCTTCTTGTTTTATTTTCCTATTGTTACCTTTTGTTTTGATTCCATTATACACTTTTTGGATTGTTTGCTTTAGTACAAGAACGCATAAGGAGTAGGGAATTTAGCAGGGAATATACAATTTATTGAAATTATAGACAATTTTGAATTGTACGATTTTTCCCGGAAGGATTGCAGGATTTTTGAAATTTTGAGGCACACAGGTATGCACGTCTATTAAACATTGGCTACGGTATTTAAATAAATCTGTCCAAAGTCAGCTCGGGGTGTGGTGACTTTGGACACTTGCGAAAACTTAAGTTTCCTATGAAAATATCGACATGAAACACTTATTTTGCGCTGTACTACAAAAGTAAGCTCAGTCACACATAGCATCATACTTTCTTTTGATCTCGATGTGCTCAACGTGGTTATCGAAAAAATACTATTGAGCGAATTCTAAAAGCTTAGTTCGAAGAATTTTTACCATTCCGGTAGTTGAGTTGTCGCACCCTGTGTAGGCTTGTAGCCTATGGGTCTAAATGTAAGCCTCAAGGATGATCTTGTGTGCATCTAACCCGACTCAGATTTTGATGCAAGAGAATGCATGTCGAATTTGATAAAGCTTGCTGAAATAAATCAATTGCATAAACTATAAATTCATTTAGCACTTTCACACGGATGTATTGACAGCAGCAGTTGACTGTTATCGCATTACTTAATATGAACAGTTCTCCATTTACCTTGGCTTACCGTTTTCAGTTCAATAACATTCAATTCCGCATATATTACATATATAAGGTTAGTATAAAAAAAATAAAAGAAAAACTTATATATAAAAAAAAACTTTCATAAAACTTGTATAATGAATAATTTGCATCCCAAATTTACGAATAGGCCCTATATATATATATATATTACGAATAGGCCCAATTTCAGCATATTTTCAAATGAAAACAACTTCGTGTTTTGAAACAACCGAACATGTTTCAGAATCTCATGGATTCCATGAACTGAATCTAAATCTATGAATCGGCATATTTCGATGTACTTTGACCTTCGGATCGTTTTGTGAGATATCTGTTCACATGCTTTGACATTGTTTTAAGAACTCTTATATGAACTGACTTCTGTGTGTTTCTGACTTCTTATCGCTGATGATGGAATCCATGAGATTCTGAAACATGTTCGGTTGTTTCAAAACACGAAGTTGTTTTCATTTGAATATATATAGAAAGAAAGAGAGAAAAACCGGGAAACGCAAACGGCGCCAAATAAGTAAAATAAAAGTCAGCCAGATTCTCAAATAATGCTTTATGCCGATCGATTTCACAGTTTGACTGCTTATCAAGGCATTAAATAAAAAGTGATAAGATGATACATGCATATCTATATATAGTACATTAGGCATTCAAGGTAGGAAGAAATTTATTGATAAACAGGAAGGAAGGATTAAGTAAGGAAGCTATGTTTATTTGAGAATCTGGCTGATTTTTATTTTAATATATATATTATATTCACGCAAAGTGTGCCCAGGCTTCTCATATTTAAAAGAAAGAACAAATGCTTTGACCGGACATGTTTCAATCTTCTTTCAAGATCATCTTCAGCGGAAAAGTTACAATTACAGACAATTCTTTCTTGACTACGTAGTCACATTGAAAACTGTTCATTCTGGAAGGCACGTAATAGCATAGAAATCTTAAGTCAGACAGATAAAATAAAATAAAAATAAAAACACGAAGTTACAACCTACTCAAATAATTTAGAAGATAGTGTGCACAATTCGTAAAATAAGTTACAGATTTAAAGAGTATGATCCGTTCCTTTCATTAACGAGGTTTTCATTAATTTTTATGAATATCGACTCCAGGATAAATGGTTGTTTGCATTTACCAATAATTATTTCATTTTATCTGTCTGACTTAAGATTTCTATGCTATTACGTGCCTTCCAGAATGAACAGTTTTCAATATGACTACGTGTTCAAGAAAGATTTGTCTGTAATTGTAACTTTTCCGCTGAAGATGATCTTGAAAGAAGATTAAAACATGTCCGGCCAAAGCATTTGTTCTTTCTTTTAAATATATATATAAAATACCAAATTCCAAAGGGAAACTCGAAATCTCTTATTCCCTGACCGGTTTCTGCTCTTCGTGAGCTTGTCAAAGGGAATGATTTGTATTTCAAAATTATACAAACATAAAAATTAGGACATGCATTGACAATGAAATTATTGCTTATTGAGTTCGGGATTAAGCATAGCAGGGTACCCTATAATTTATTGTAAGTGTTACCGGCGAATGGCAACATTTGTTGCCACCGGAGATAAACTGCTTCTGTTAGAACACGATTCTGTCCAATAGCCTTTACGTTCGTCCTATGACATCTACAGCTCATGAAAGAATTTATAGATAAGCTTTCAAAGTAAAATGAAAATATTTTGACTTGATGCAACAAAGGATTACAGATGTACTTTCGCGACTACCAAGGTACATGATTTTAGGCCTATATAATCGTAAGAAAAATATCCAATGATCACAGTATACATTACAAAAGTATCAATCATACACGGAAGAATGCTATGCCAGTAGTGAAGCCTTATCATGATATTTTTTAGGACAAAAACACAAAAAATGGGAGTGGCAACAATTGTTGCCAATCGCCATTAACGGTTTAAATGTACGAGGGATATCTAGATAGTAGGTTCCGATACTAAAAATTACTTAACCTCGCTACATCGATTTTTATTTTCATTCCTGTTAAATTCGTTCCCATGCACTGTGGACACATAAAATGAAGGCACTGTGATGTCAGATTGTTCGATTTCTATGGTCCGAACCGAGCCGAGAAAAAACAGACAGCCGCTAACCGCCATTTGTTATTCATTCATTGTCAGATCATGTCGAAGACGATTGAAAGAACAGCTTCTGTGAAATACGGGCAGTAATTCTATTTCTCAATGCGAAGGGCAATTCCGCTGCTGAAATTCATCGTAAAATGTGTAGTGACTATGGAGAAATGGCCATGAGTGACTCGATGGTGCGACGATGGGTATGATTCTTCAACGATGGCGTGAAAATATTCATGATGATCAAAGTGGACTACCGTCGTTGGTGACCGAAGATCTTGTATGCACGATTGAATCGAAGATCAAGGAAAACCGACGTTTCACGATAACATCGCTTTCTGGCCAATTTCCAGAAATATCGCGATCAACTGTCCACGAAATTGTGTCTGGAAGACTTGATTGCCGGAAGTTGTGTGCTCGTTGGGTCCCAAAGATGCTTCCAGAAGAGCACAAATTGAAGCGAAAAGCGTGCTGAGACTTTCTTGGAACGTTACAGAGAGGAAGATGATTTCCTGGATTGCATCGTCTCAAGGGCGAGACGTGGTTGTCATATTCAACCCCAGAAACCAAGCGCCTATCCATGGAGTGGAGGCACACCTCATCAACGGTGAAAACAAAGTTCAAGTCGACTCTTTCCGTCCGCAAGATCATGTGAACTGTGTTTTGGGATAGAAAAGGAGTTTTATTGGTTGACTTCTTATCTAAAGGTAATACAGCTGCAATACAATCAATGCAAGCGCTTAATGTGAGACTTTGAAGAAGCTGCGATGTACCATCTAGAATAAGCGACGAGGGATGCCTTCTCGCGGTATCACTCTGCTTCATGACAACGTCCGGCCACACACTGCCAATGCAACCCAACAGCTTCTCGCAACTTTCGAATGAGACCTTTTGACCATGCACCTTATAGTTCTGACCATGTGCATAGCGATCATCTGTTTCAACACCTGAAATGCTTTCTCGGAGACAAGCATTTTTACGAGGACGATGCCATGAAACAAGCCGTCACTTCTTGGCTAATTTCTCAGGCGGGAGAATTCTTCGATGAGTGCATAAAACGTCTGCCAATGCGATATGAGAAGTGTTTGAAAAATAACGGCAATTACGTGGAAAAGTAACTTTTACCTTTAGTGAATTATCGAATATATTTTGAATGGATTGAAATTTCTGGTTTTCTTATGATTTCTTATCGGAACTTACTTTCTGGATACCCCTCGTACTTGTCCACACTTCAATGAAGACTTGATTCATGAGAGCACGGTGATGACTCATGGAAATATTTTCAAGTTACATAAGCAAGTTCCGCTTCTTGGAGTCCGCCAAACGCCTCTGATGAAATGAAAAACGGCTTCATTTGTTTTTGCCAGTCAGAGTAAGTTTTCAATTGCATGCGTAATTCAAAGGAATGGTGATGGCTTTCAGTGACAGATATTACATCTACACCTTTTCCATTTCTATATAAGATATTTCCAAATCGATTTTAGATATTTTTTAATGAATTTCAGACATTTCCAGATGGATTTCAGATTTTTCCAATTGAATTTCAGATATCTTCAAGTTGAGTTTCTGATAGATATCTGAAATTCATTTGGAAATCGATTTGGAAATATCTGAAATAGAAATGGAAAAGGTGTAGAACGACCTGAATAAAACATAGCTATCTTTGGATATAATATTTCCCCCCTACAAGCAATCAGTCATGCTCAAATCCCTTGCACGCCTATATGATGAGTGAAAATCGACGTGAGACCGATTTCGGCTGAATGGTTGTCAGTGACGTGCTTGTAAATATATATTCGCCTAAAAGTTCTCAAAGCACATGCCTATTATTAATAATTTGTTTATTGAGAAATTGTATTGATGAGTTTGCACATAGAACTATGAAAGACTCTAGAATCAACTCAGAATGCCAAGACATGTACATTAGGCCCTATCTTCATTTCATGCTGAAGATGAAAGATAGCTCCTTAATTACCTCGTTCGATCAGTGCTTGACCCCAGGAGATTTGTGCTCAATTTATTTTTGCTTCAGGGTGTATAACGTCTGGAAAATCCTGGGAAAGTCAGGGGAAAAGTTTGCTCTGGAAAAGTCAGGAAAATGGAATTCGGCTACATGTAGATATGATGTGCAATGGAAAAGGATGATGTAACGAAAAGCAGAACTCTATTGGTTACTCTAGTCTACGGAGGTTAACTGCAATTCGTCGGCTTCTTTATTGATTTTATTGATTTTGATGATGAAAGTGATTCCTCTTGATGAATCCCTCATACAGTCTCTGTAGCCACGCAAAGACAAAATTGGTTACGCTATCACGTTTGGCATTGCCCCGTGCCTGAAATGACTTTGACTCGACCATCTCTCTAAGTTACCATTATTTGTGTGTTTATTTGAAGAATCATTGAATAAAGTGTCACATCTAGGTCAGATGGATGTACATGTAAGACACCGGATGGGGGCTAAAGTCATCATCACAAGGAGCTGAACATCACAGCTTCTTGGACATGTCACTTTGTCCGAATTACACAAAGCTCTTGAGGAAGCACTTAATCCCTTTGATGATCCGAAATTCCTACGTATTAAGAAAGAACCAGAGTAAAATTCTTACAAGCACCTGTCATTTTTATGAAATATCAAAGACTTTAACTAGGCCTACATAAGAAAATGCAATGGCACATGTAACGTCATCCGATGATAAACCTTATCAGCTGGGTACTGAATAAATGAGGCAAACTGCTGACGGAATATTGAACGTTTTCCTTAAATTTACTTGGACTAAGCTTTACAAAGAGGTACTTATCTTATTTTTCGATCGACAAAAGTAAAAGGGGATCCCAACGTGAATATATTCTAAGAATTTGTTACTATCGGTCATGTTTTCAACATCTGAGACGAAAACAGCTGCGAGATTTTTCAATACCTGCAGGAATGCTTCATTTTAGCTTTTCTTAACGTAGGTATTTTCGTATTTTCAGTTTGGAATCAAAATTTACACAGGAAGTTGACGGACTCATTTATTCAGATATCAAATTAGGCCACTTGATTTGAAGGTATACAATACTACCTCTTATGCATGGCCTACTCAGGATTTGCCAAGTCCTCTACAAAATACGTATAATTGTAGATACTGGGAGGAGCAATGTCAATGGTTCGATGTTAATGCATGGGCAGGAATTGGAAGAATTACAAAAGTATCAGTTATGTTCGTTCTTCAGTTTATGAACGGCAAATTCTTAGTTCAGTTCAGAGGTAGCAGCCGGAATATGCCGTTTGCTCAGGGTAACTCGTTCACCATGAAACGGCTGAAAACCTCGTTCGCTCAAGAGTTAGAATGCCCTTGTAAGGATGCTTGAGCATTTAAGAAAATGCGAAGAGATCTTCCTCCATTGATAGGAAAAGTAACTGTTGAATGCAACTTTGGAAATTTTTCACACCACCGCTCTAGTTCAGGGTTAATATCACAATTTTTCATGCACAGACATTTTTGAAGCTTCTCAATGTTCAAGTACCTCCATATACGCAAGCTACGCAAACATTACATTGCTAATATGAGTGACAACCGCTTGAAGTCATTTGTTACTTGATGGAAATTGAATACATTTTTGGCATGAATTCATAGATGTATTTAACTTGTAAATTTACATTGGTTTCATTGAAGCGTTCTTGTTTTTATTTTCAGTCTTATAATTCATTGTGTACATCGTGAAATAGTGCCTCATGCAGTAACCTATAACATTCTATAAATGTCATTCTAAGTTGGAATTTCAATCCTTTTTTCAGCTATCCTTACTATGTCGGGTGGAGAAATAAAGCAATTTCTTCATTCATGGCTTGGAAGTAATAAAAAGGTGTCGCCTGACTATCAGATCCGAGCAGTTGGGAATAAGCAACGTCAACGTTTCATGTGCGAAGTAAGTATGAATAAAAGTTGGAATGTTACCGGACTAGGCGCATGGTGACACGGAAAACCGGTAATCGAAAGAACAGGAAACCAGGAAAACCCCGATGAACCCATATCAAAATCGGGAACTCACCACCTCAAACTAAAATAACGATTTGAAATGTATATGATTTCATGTAAAGACATGCGAGGTAAAATCCAGAAATTTAAGTGTTTGCAGTAGTTCTTGCCTCTTGCATTTTGAGCCTAGATAACAGTTTAGTATCAATGTTTAACACACTTTCGTCTGCTCCAACTGAAAATAATAATAATGTAATAATACGAGTATATCGCTCTATAGAACTTCAACATCGATTCAGAAGTGGCAGATACAGACATGGGAATCTGGGTGAAAGGTCATTAGGAACTAACACATGATCGAGATAAACACTTTTCCTGGTTGCACATGTAACAATATCTATCAAGTCGAGATCTGTGCATATTTAGCGTTGATGTGATGATGGAAGCTTAAGTCGCCACTTAATCTGCACTGTCTGACAATGACATGATATCCTGAGAAGACACTTGATGTACCAACGACGCAAATGTCTTCTAAAATGTGCCGACTGGAAAAGTAAGCACCGATTGCTCTGTTTCTACATACAGACCAATTGCAGATAGCTCCTGTGCATCACTGAGTAGTGTTTCCTCTTTTTTTCATCTGTCAATCAGCGAGTCGCTGATACCGAGTTTGAAGATTTTTTTTCACTGAAAATCCCGATGAGACTTCAAAAGTCTGAAGATGGCACAATAAGATGTATCGCTGAAAGCACACGAGAAAGCAGTAGATGTTCTTGATGATCAAACTAGCTATGCAATGCAAATATCTCAGACTGTGACATGCGAGATTATAAGTGCATAATTTATTTTGATAATATAGATTAACTGATATAACAAGATCCTTTAAAAAGTCTCACATAGCCAATGTTTAATTATTTTTGACATATTAGGAAGCTTTCGAGGCAATAGGACCGGGCGCAACTGGACCATTACAATTTCAAGGGAGAGAACAACATGGAAATGCAAGCATTTCACAAAAGTGAGGAGGATGTGACACCGGATTTCTCATTATACGTTTTTTAAAGTATTAGAGACCACGATTTAAAGCTGCCGGATATAATCATGGATAACTAGAATACTATCACCTAGATTTCTAGCTGTCCATGATGTAATGAGCTCCACTGATTAACTATTTTGGGAGAAAATTGCTTGAAAGATGGACGGTTCGGTACCTCTGAAGGTTTGGGATCAGATCATGGGCCTTGCCTACAGCACGCGTTGATCCTTGCGGCTCCGTGAGAAGCCTAGAGTATAGGCAATCTCTTCAAGCACACAAGTAGACATAGACCGATACAGAATCTGTGATTGAAATTCAATAAAGAAAACAACATAAGCTACAATAATTCCATTACCCTACAAGTATTTACACACCATGCTCAAATGCTATGATGCTAGATTTTGTCAATCACTTCAGATGCATTTTTATACTGGTTTGAATACCATTACTCTATGGCAGGGGTTCCCAACCTTTATCGCTACGCGACTCCCCAGGACAAATCCGGAGGGCTCCGGAACCCCCAGTAAAAAATCAGAGGAGTTAGGAAACACCTTCATATTGAATTATTATCACATTCAATGCCGTCGTTATTGAACTTATTCGAAAAAACGAAGAAAAAACATCAGGTGTTCATAACTTAAAATTCCAAAAATTTCAATGCGAAGATTGCTCCTGGGCTTCGTCGCTGAGCATTTTTATGCGAGGCTGCTTCTTGCTCAAAGCGAGCCGGAGCCGCATGTCAGAAGCAACGTCCAGGCGGGCCCGCCACTTCGTCTTTATGACCACCAATGCCGAGAAGCCGGCCTCGCAGAGGTAAGTTGTAACAAAGGGAAGCACAAACTTCAGGGCTTCTTTGGCCAGATCGGGAAAAGCATTGAGCAAACTGGCCCAAAACTCGCAGTTGCTCACGGCTTTGAACTTCGATTTTAAAATATCAGAATTTTTGAGCTCGATCAATTCATCCTTCAGTGTATTTTCGTCAACCAAGTCATCAAGTGACATCTCAAACGGAGTCCTAATCCAGGATGCGACATTGAAGTTTGGGAAATAACTGTCGAAGTTGTCTCGCAGGTCCTTCAGATGTTTCTTGATGTTCCCAACAAGATGAGAAACCAAATCTTCGTCCACATATGACACACATGACTACACACCACGGCCAATAAGTGCGCATCATGCCTAATCTCTTTTTCTGCGGCCGTGGAGTAAGACAAATTGGAAAGCCGGACGGATGCAATTTTTTTCCAGGCGGCTCTTACGACCCCCTCTGAAGTGGCCTCGCGACCCCCGTGGGGGTCACGACCCCCCCTCCCCCCCCCGGTTGGGAACCTTTGGTCTATGGTGTCATATACGGATTGCGATGATGCCGCAAAATAGTAGGGTAGGAGAAATTGGTAGGCTTATCTTGAATGGCAGTATAAAGAACGATAATCTAGCCTAAGCGTGTGCACTATGTATTGTGACAATGTATATTTTGTTAGTGAATAGTATTTGTGATAATTTAATTCTTTTGTGGGTATGCTACATGTCCTTGTCTGTTAGGCCTAGGCCTTCCCAGTGACTGCTAAATGTGCTTTCTCAGGGATGCAGATGTCTCATCAAACACTTTATTCAGATATTTATTGGTGCTTTATCATCATCACGTTATGAAAACAAAGTTGTTAACAATTTTACCGGCAGACCTTTGTTGAATTTTGTGTGTTGAATGCTTTATAGGCTTACAAGTCGAAGACTCTTATTAAGCTATTACACTAAAATGCAATCCACGAGACTAACTCTGATCTAAGTCATATTGCAGAAAATCCAACCTTAAAACAACCGAAAATTTATCATAACCAACCTTAAAGTCAATCTATAAACTAATACCCTATAACCATAATAATTTCACTCTAAATGAATAAATTTTCGATATAAAAGAGTGATCAAAATGATCAATATGATTGCCGCAAACAGAAGACTTTTCATAACGCCATATAGTACGAAGGTGTCTTCTTAAGAAATTTATTGGCTAAAAATTAGTAATAAAGGCTGTATGCAGGCCCGACGTTACGCATGTTCACGCGTCTTCAGGGGCAAAAAACTAAAATCGTCAACTAAAAGGAATCAGTTCCACGACTACTAATTTAATTAAAAAAAAAAAAAAAAAAATAATTTTATTTAAATTTCTAGTCAAGAAGACACATCTGTACGTTATTGGATCAGAATGATATCCTAGTCACAACATATTTTCATGGATATCCAATGCTCATCCTAAATTTTAAGTTATAAATCTACAACTTCAAAACTTTTTCTTTCAAAAATGTAACTCAAAGGAGGCTCATATGGCCCACGAAAGCTTCCGTAAATCCTACGATTTGATACGTCGATAAGATTGATTAGATGTGCGTCATAAATTCATAACAGGCATGCATGTATGCCAGTTTAAATCTACGTAAGGAATGATATCAGTGGAGACAGTTTCGTCCCCTTTATTTGAAATTCATTCTAGTCTGGTTCATAGTTTCAAGTAGGTATAGCTAGGCCTAATCCAATTCATGATGCCGTAATTCTGTTATGAATATGCAACCATAAACGCTTGCAAGTAAATACATTCCTGCTGTTTTCATTTATTATTTATTAACATCAGAAAAATATTCTTATATTTGAGGTTAGAAGAGACATGTTATTGAAGTATTGTTAGCTTATTTCTTGTAAATATACAATTAAATATTTTTTCTACTACATTTAGGACTACTACTTCGACTTTATTTAACATAATTCAACTATTACGCTATCGATTAATATGTAGGTAGGCCTATACCTGAAAGTTACTTTGATTTGATGTCCGAATTTTCTAACTAGCATTTGTGAGTTATATCAGAGCATGTGTTTATATCAATACACATCAATGCGGAGACTATTATCGATTTGGTTGAGCTAAAATGGTTATTCGTATCAATGAACTCAAAAGAAGCAAATAGGTCACGTGCGCGGAAGTCATGGTACTAATCAATTTTGCTTCAGGGACGAAGCCTTTAATTTTTTGAAGAGAGAAGTCGAAGGATAATATAGTGCAAAACTCCTTGTCAGTGTATCCAGGGCGTCCAATCCTTCATGGAAGTCCGATTTAAAACTTCATGTATATAACTTGTATAACAATGACATGTACTTTTAGCAGTTCTGAATCTGATATTTAATGAGTTTGATCAGTAAATTAAAAATCAAATCCTTATAAAGAATAAAGATCGGAAATGTCATTAAATTCGCTCATAATTATGCGACCCTTTTTTAACACAGTCAAGGATACTGATATTCATAAAACCTAAACCAGGCTAGAAGCAAGTTTCAAGAAACAGAAACTTTCCTTTCGTAAACATTTTCCATGAAACAAAGTTTTCCATGCTTGAGATCAGACCTTCATTTATACTGCGGTGCCCTACATCGATGCACTGCCTGCGCGGATGATGTCTCGAGGCCCGGTTATGCATTATAGAGCATTACATCATATGACTTTATTTTTGACATTATAACAAATCACAACCGTGGATTATAGCCTACCCTAGGCAGAACCATGAAAGAAATTTAACTTGTTCAGTTATCAACTATATTATCAGTGCACACGGTTGCTCAGTGATGAAATCAGGAATTGTATCATGCGAATCAGCTACGTCATGTGTGCATGGACAGTGCATGTATATTGTGTTTGTTTGTGCGAGCATTTTGCAGGTTTACCGTATGATACATGTCCATGTTCAAGATGTTTGTACTGCATGCATAATATGCATGCGTATGCCAATACATTATAGAAGAGTCGTGGGTAATGGTGATCTCTCCACCCGTTGCACAATTTGACACTTAACCCTCAGAAGACCTAGGGTGATTCTTTTAATCACCTCGGTAAAAATACTGATCAAACGTAACATACTGTGGAATTGTAAGTTCTCATATCACCTGACTTTTTTTACTAGCCCATGATTATTGTTTTCCTTTATTAGTTTTGCTTTCATGACGCAATATTTCAAAAAATGCAATCGATTGTAAAACGTAATTTTCCTTAAGCAGCATTTTGATGGATTTTCAAGTTGATTATGATTATGTTGTAGGCCTTGCTGCAGATTGTTGAATAAAATATTTGATGGAATTACTTTATTTTATTAGTTTGTAAAACAATATTTTGGAGTATGACTCCATTCTCAAGTTATAGAAAAGACGAAGCGAGCTAAATACGAAAAGGATACAAAATTTGAAATACTATGTACACAGGAATTAGAAAATTAGAGCATGAAAATCTGCTAGCTCATCTTTTTTGTTTATAGATGGCTTCAAAATCTTGATTTGCATAGCCTCACGAAATCTAAAGTTTATTAGATCTCTATCATAGTCTATAATTGACACTGATATTTGTTGGTCATTGGTTTGGCACATCTTGAGATGTTTAAACATTGATGAGTCTTTTGATTTGAGATGTTCAGTGATTCTGGTATGCAGTTTTCTTATTGTACATATTGTACGCTTTGAGTTTTCTACTTTTGGTACTACAGCGGTCTGTAATTCTTCTTTGTTCGTTACGTACAAAATTTATCTTGTTGTTCATTGGAAGGGCTGACATGTAATTCACGAATAATGATTTTTTCGCCTGCTTCGTGTTAAAGTCAAAATTGATTGAATCAGCGGAGATAGTCAATGTTACATGGCTATAGATCGATTTGCTCAGTCAGTGTCAAAGTGTCATTTTCATGCGGCTAACAATTTAAAAAATTTAGGCCTACACGTATTGTATATAGACCCTAATAGTTTTACTAAGGAACCATGTGCATTCCAAAAGTTCTTCTTCTGAGTTTATTACATAAAAAGAAGTAGCATGTTGGGTAAAATGAAATATTCGATTCAGTCTTCACCATGAGAAACGTTTTGACTAATGTGGCTGCACAATCGCATCGAAACATACATGCACAAATTGTATGTATTCGATATTCCATAAGTTGTGGATAGAGCATGGGGCTGCATAATAGACCGATTGCGCTTTACAAGCATGACTGACTGAATAGTAGACAATAAAGTGATTTGTATAAAAGTACAAGGAACATAAATTTCTGAATTTGGCTACACTATTTAGATAGATAGATTGTAGTTTCAACCTAAGAAAATTTTTTCCCAATCATTATTTCTTGGTTGGAAGATAATTCAAAAAAATGAATGGCTGGAAGAAATGTTCTTTTCTCATAGCTTCAGCATTGATTACATTTTGTTGGAGTAATTCATATTGTGTAAAATTAGTACTGCAGATGTTGATCCTCGAAGCATTAGGCTGTATTATCATAATTGCTTACTCGTCTGTCTGTCTCTACTCATATCTGACTTGCGCGGACTATATTCCACAGCAACTTTGAAATTTTTCTGTAAGTTTCAAAAGGCAAATATGAACTGTCTCTTCAAGTTTCAGTAATTGGAACACTTGATTTGTTCATCAAAGACATAGCAAATAACATGAAGAAGTCATTTTGAAATGACCAATATCATCCAAGATTTTGTTGATGTCTTATTATTGATCATCCAAAAATGATGGTATATGGTGACAAATGAGTGGATCTGCATGCCAAGAAACTTGTTCTGAATCTGATTATATTCTATCTGACCATATTTTATATTATATCTGACTATATTCTAAAGCACCAAAAAAAAGAAGACGGGTATAGAGCTCTTGGGACACATGAATTAATTGTAGACTATAGTCCACGCTAGGCATTAATTGGTTAAATCAGTATGATAGCGGGAACAGCTTTGAAACTGAAATTTGGATAGTGTCATTACAAGCTATCTAGGTCTGCCAGGTACTTATATCACACCTTAGGTCTAGATTGTCAGCTTAATGAATTCATCCTGAATGCTACGAGATGTAAAGATGTGAGTAGATGTCCTCAGCAGACTAGACTATTGATTTATATAAGATAAAATAAGCATTCATACATGGATATGGGCCTACATTAATTTTCGGTCATTACAGCGACTGCCTCATCGGAAGCTCGGCTATAGATTTCCTAATAGTAATTATATGTTCTGAGTGAAGCAGTTCTCGCAGACTGACCAGTCGCTTATAAAGTCAAGGAAGACATATCGTGTTGATGAAGATGATAGATGGTTACTGTTGCCTGCCTTAAGAAGTCAATATCGAGCTGCTGAGGTCGAGAAGGGCAAGGATCGGTTATATGTTCAGTTCGTGAATTCCGATCCTTGAGAAGAAATAGTACTGAAAAGAAGGAGATGAAGTGAAGTAGAAAAATGAGGATAGAGAAGTCCTCATGAAAAGTATCTTAATAATATCTCAACTGTGTAACTACTAAGGTTAGAAATAGAAATATTACAATATATTGGTACCATATCATAGAAAATGTAAGTTTGAAGTGTGTCGAAGATAAAAACTCGGAGCGAACTGGAAACCTATTGACAGTCCTCTTGAATGTTTCAACTGTATTAGATGTTGGAAAAGGAAGCCTAAATGAACCAAGGTTACAAGGGAATAACTTTTGAAATTACTAAGTGCGACGACGAGTATATGCAGCAGCAAATTGATTGTGTAGCTCATTTCTCACGATAGCCAAAACATTCCGCAAGAGAATGCGGACGTGGTTTAATAAATGACCCCAAGTTGTCTGTTTGAGACAACCCTTCTATCAAAACTTCGACAGGCATTCAATTCTCATCCTGGGTGGCGGTGTCAACATCTTAAAAATTTTCTTTTTCCACGTCGCATCATTCATGACAATTTGAGTATGCGATTTTCACTATTTTGAATGGCAGCAGTTAAACCAAGTACCGAGTTGGATTCTAAAATGTCTTTCTTGATTTGAATAAGAACTTCAAATCTCTGTCTGACAAAACGAGCCAGTAAGAGATAAAGCAAAATTAACCCAAAAATGGTTTGTTACTTGATCCATAGAAAGTTCATTTTCTCTTCATTTGATTCGATTTTGATGTCATTCGATTTCAGATGGACTTTACAGCATGTTCAGGTTTATGCCGTGGGATACAGACAATTTTCGATGTGATGAACTTGGCAACCGGAAATCAGTAAACAATGTATCGGTTGTGCTTGATTCTTCGTATTCATGCTCTAAGTACCAAAAGAGTGCTTGGATACGAGAATCACTCGTCTCAATATTAAAGTTGACTCATAAAATAGCACATTGATTCTATCAAAATATTCGTATGTCATTTATAAAGAAATCTAGAAAGTCATTTGACCTATGATTTTTTTAAAATGTTCTTGTACACAATATTTCTTTACATTACAGTCGAACCTCGCTATAACGAACCCATGGTATGGATCCCAAAAAAATGATGTACTTTTTACATACGCTTTTTTAAGCTTTTATTCTTGAGAACGTTTGCACAGCAAAGTAGCAATCATCATATTACAATAATGGACGCGAGTTTCCACATAATTTTTTGCTTTTTGCATTGTCACGATTATTATTGTAAGTGTAGACGACGTATTTCCAATGGTTGTCAATGTGTTGCTTCTCTCCAATAAGGAGATAGATGACAGTTGTTCAGGGACTTCCCAGAAAGCTAAAAATAGATTAGTACATTATAATGAAGACAAAACATATTTTAGACAAGAGATCTTCTCATTTTGATTACACACTGTAGAGATCATGCCAAAACGAAAAGCAATATCCGTTGAGACTAAGTTATCCATCATCAACCGATTGAAGAATGGAGCCAAGCAGGCAGACCACTGTCGAGAATACAAACTGTCTAAGAGTACAATAGCCACGTTTAAGAAATCTGAAGATGACCTGAGAGAGTTCATCCATCGCGTCGATACTGATGAAGGCATGGTAAGAAAGAAACTTCGTAAGTCGGACGATCACGAATTAGATGAAGCTGCCCTACTTTGGTTCCAACAGTGTCGGGCTTCTGGTACACCTGTGTCTGGTCCACTCTTATGTGAAAAGGCATAATTATTAGCGAAACTGTTTGACATTAATTCCGAATTCAAAGCGCCCACTGGTTGGTTGTGGAGATGTCAGAAACGTCACGGTGTTCGAGGCCTAAAAGTAGTTGGAGAATCCCGTTCATGCGATTATGAGGCTCTTGATGTTTATCTGCCCGAACTGAATAGTCTTCTCAAGAACGAAGAATACTCTCGAGATCAAATATACAATGCAGAAGAAACTGCTCTATATTGGAAATGTAAGCCAGATAGAACACTCGAAAAAAAACTGAGGATTCTGGATCCAAGGGTTTTAAGACGCGGAAGGATAGAGTTACTTTTCTTGTCTGCACGAATGCAACTGGAACCCACAGACTGAAACATCTTTGCATTGGGAAGTCACGCCAACCTCGTTGCTTTCATCACGTCAATCTCCGAACGTTGCCTGTCTTGGAAATGTTGCCTTTCTACAACCATTCGAAAAAGGCGTGGATGACCCGAGAGATATTTCTAAACTGTTTTTTCAACGACTTCGTTCCAGCAGTTCAACAGCACCAACGACGTTTAGGCAATGATGGACGAGCCCTGTTACTGCTCGACAACTGATCAGCTCATCCGCCTGCGACAGAACTTGTTTCGAATGATGGAAAAGTGCGTGTGGCCTACTTACCCAAAAACACAACGTCAGTAATCTAACCAATGGATGGTGGAATCATTGCAGCTTTCAAGAAACAATATCGGAATAAGCTCTTGCGAGACATCGTTCTAACAAAGGAAACCAACTTTCTCGAATTTTTCAGTGTTTTCGCTCGAAGACGTGATGTACCTTAGCGCAGACGCCTGGAGCAGTATTCTAACGAGTAGCATCGAGCAGATATGGAAGAAGATGCTGGATAATGCCCTTCCGAACGATACTGATCATAACAGTCTACACGATGACGCTTATGATGAAGATGGCATTGTACTCAGTGAATTGATGTCGGATATAGACAGCCTGAACTTACTCGATGACGGTTGAAAACCATAAACTTGTGATTGATTCCTGGCTTCACAGTGATGACGAGACAGAGATAGCTGCCACCCTGACAGAAGCAGAAATCGTCGACGAAGTCCTTCAAAAGAAAGCTGTGTCAACCGATAATAACGCGCCAGATACAGAAGACGAAGATGAAAATGACAACGGCGTCAACAATCCTCCACCAACTACAAGTGAAGCCGCTCGAGCGATGGAAACTGCAATTTTATCGCTTGAAACCCAAGAAATCGAGTCTGTGAAAATCATACAGATAAAGCAATTACTGAATTTAGCTCGTGGGGCCAGTTTGAAGAAAAATCGACAAACGAAAATTAGTGACTTTTTCAATAAACAGTGATGTACATGTACATTTATGCTGTATTTGTTCAAAATGAATACTATCATATCATACTAATGCCTGTATTTTTTCATTAACTTTATGAATTTATTCTTTGCGTACCCGTATCTAAGATGTTAATTAACATGTACCGGTACATGTATTTGTATATACATGTTTATACTTCCATTACTATAATGCATCTGTAAAGTAACTCAGGATATCAGCTGTATCAACTTGGAAGCTTCTCAGACTTTATTCGATATAACGAACCTTAGGCATGGACCCCATGAGGTTTGTTATAGCGAGGTTCGACTATATTTTGCAAAAGGCGTAACATATACGATACTCGTTCATTATTTGAAATTATTATCAGATGGGCTGCAAGGCTGCAACCAATGAATGAGAATAATACGTGTAAGTTATTATATTGACAATTAAAACAACGACTGACGATGCAGTAGAAATGATCAACAAGTATTCAAATGTTTTAAAGAAAAGGCATTAAAGATAACGGAACGTAATGAAATAAGAGTATTTTCAAAACATGAGTTAACAAAGTCGAATAAAACCTACAAATGTCTACTTCAAATCCACAGGATAATCCTGTCTTCTATTTACTCATCAATTTGATACTTGAAATTGTAGGAAACTCAATCACCAGTTCAATGCTTGCACAGTTAACTTAATGTGATAACAAACATGAAACAGGGACAGCTAGGATTACTTTATACTCGTATGGACTTTGACTTTCGATGCAACTTTCGTCAGTCGTGGGGTCATCTTTATGCCAGGGTGTAAATAACTGTATTTACTCCTGGAAAACTTAGAAAATAATAGGCGAGAACCTGTCGACAAATTGAAGAAGATTCACGTTTATTAAGAATGCCTTCAATTCTAGTACCTTATTTTAATTTAGTATAATAACAGTAGTTTATAGAATCTCTTTTATTGTTCTTCAGATTCGAGTAGATGGCTTCGATTATATGGGATGCGGTAACTCGACTAATAAGAAGGATGCCCAAACTAACGCTGCACGAGACTTCTTAAATTACCTCGTGCGAGAAAGCATCATTCCAAAGGAACATGTACCTCAATTTACAGTAAGATAGTACGAATGTTTATTAAGTTGCTTCGATTGGATCAACTCATCAATTTTCAGGAAGAACAATTGGTAGGACGCACCGAAATACCCGCACCTATTCCTTTTGGTCAGTCACAGTTTGGTTCAGGGAACAATTTCCCTCCTCGTCATATGGGTGACAATGAGCGTCAATCCCATAGACAAGAAGGAGGAAAAGGAGGAGAATATAGCTACATCGACCGAATTGCAGATCAGAAAAAACTGGAGGAGGTGAGTACCGGCTACATTGAAGATAAGACAGCCATGTGAGTAGAAGTTTTAATGATGGTAAAACCAGGGATTCATTAATAATTATTGCGACTTATATTGAAGATGAGTAGACTTTGGACCTTTGCTTACAAACCGGGAAGGCTACATGTATGGCGTGACAATGCCACCTCAGGTTACTTTTGACCCTTGAGACGTTTCGAAGAAGGACGAATCGCCACTATATGCAGGGGCATGCGGTGGGTTTGCAAGTTCCGTGTTCAACTCATGTTTACAACTCAGCATTCATTTGTGTTCTCAATGGCTAAATTAATATTGGTTTTAATGGCTAGGGTCCTTTCAACTTCCTTTTATTTCTGATACTTTCTAACAATAAAGTGTCATGAGTTTTCGATCCTTGAAGTCGTCACATCAATCATTTACTCTCTGAACAACAGTGAAAAACTAGAGAAAAACAGCTGAAACATTTTAATTAAATTATTGTATTAATGTCACACGGATGGTGGCCTCGAGTCAGCACTAATAACTAGAATTCGAAGCAGATTACACAGATGAAATGAGCTCTCAGCTTTCCTGAGAGTAAGATACCTGACTTTTGAGGTAAAAGGAAATGTGTGCACAGCTTGCAACTTGGGGTGTAAAACTTGAGCCCTATTTCTGTGCAAGAAGAGCAGAAATGAGACAATCGGAAGAGAAAGGAGAACGACGAATTGAGAGAACCATTGGGTATGGGGCCACCCATAAAGGACGTCCGCAACGTGAGGGAGGGGTTTGGCAACTGCAGATCTGCGGGGGGGGGGAGGAGGAGGGGGTCAAGGGAAATGAGGACGCGTCCACATCCTGGATAGATAAGTTTTGCGAATGCTGCTGAGTCTGCTGCGATCCGCATAGGCAAAAAGCATCTTGTTGGCATAAAACAGCTGTGTCATTGAGATGAACACAAAAGTTGTCAATTTGTAACCGTGTGCTATCTTACATTTTATCTAACCATACCGGTAGTTGTCCTTCATTATTTTTCCTTTTTTTCTACTGATCGATCAGATCAGAGGTAGCGTATTATAAGTACACGTATAATTATAAAACCACAAATTCCACGTGTGAAGTTAATAGATAAGGTGTAATTTTCACGTGAAGTTAGCATATGATAGAATTTGAGAACTAAAGAAAGTTACGGCTGTTGCATTGGCCTATTAATAACACAATGCTGATATCTTCAAGGAAATTTTTCTGATTTACTGATTAAATGTATAGGCATATTGTAAACTTGAGTGCCATGTAATGCATAAATAATATTTACAACAATGAAATTAACCCTGTAATGCCCAAGTACAGAAAACATCGCCAAAAAAATATTTTTTCTGCTTTTCGTACTTATACGAGTTATAGAAATGATATTCAATATTTGAATTGAGCATACAAATATTTCATTAGTTCTTCTGATTTGGTTGCATATTTGCAACTCCGGGCAGTAGAGGTATGGAAAGTAGAAAATTGAACATATTCATATAATTGTTTCATAATGTTAAAACGACTTAATAAACCCTTATCAAGATATTGTTACTCAATTTTGATAAATTATGTAATAAATTCGATTGATATAGCCACATATTATTTACAGGTAGGATACAATGGCCTAGATATTGCAGTAGGTCTACTTCATTGGTGCGATACATGTATCCAAGTTACTTTAATAAATGTGTGTTTCTTCATAAATCCATTTAATTGCCTAATATTAGCCTAAATTTGTAAAGGCCTGGTTAGGCTATAGGCCTTTATATTATCATTATAACAAAGTATAATAAACTGTCTTACCATACATCAATTACATGTAGTTCCCATTCTTTCCTACACCTATTAATTATGTATGATATTTAGATAGATGCCAGTTAGATCATAATTATCCATTTGCAAATTGAAGAAAGCGATAATCTTGTTTAAAAGACTATCATTTATTACCAAACAAATATACATGTAAATGACTCACATACTCTCAATGATAATCACCAAAACAGTTGCTCGACTCTTTGACGCAGAGTCTGACATCGCATTTGGTGCAAGCGGTTTTACAGAATCCAATTTTGCAGTGAGCGCACTTTCCTCGTGTTTTGAAAAAAGGAAAATGATCAACACGATCTTTCCTAACCTGTAAGGTTGGATCAACGCGTACTTTTCGAGGAAATGGTAATGGCATCTGTTGAGGGCTCTCACCAGAGGGTCGACCTCGTTTTCGGCTCCTGTTCAGCTGGATAAGTGATTTGTCGATATCCATCTTGAATTGTTTCAACGAAACATCATTCAGCTCACCACGCTTCATACAATCTCATTTGTAGACAAGCCACGCGTTTACAACAGCCAGTTCCACTGTATACCAAAATATGTGTAGATACCAACGTTTCGATCGCAATTGATAGCGGTACTTCCCACAGAGAAAATCCAGCATATCGACTCCGCCCATCTTAGAGTTGTACGGTATTCTGCAACAATATTCTTTCGCTGAATATTCACGAACTTGCTGTTCTTTTTGTCTCATCGACGAGTCTCAGACAATGGAGAAACTCCCAAATAAGTCGATACTAGAGCCACACATTTTGTGTCGCTCCACTTCACAGCACAAATGTTTGTGTTTCTATCCACTCGTACATCATATGCTCCACGACCATTCTTTGGAGAACTTTGTCCTCAAGTAAATCGCATTCAGGGAGGCGATTTTGGCGTATTGTACCTGTGTACTGAATTCCTTTCTTTTTCAATTCAGTCATCATTGGAATACCGGAGAAGAAGTTATCCGCAAACACTTTGAAGTTATGTTGAGGATGAAGTGTATCGGAAAGTCGTAGAATGACATCAGCGCCAACAACCAAAGAAGACTTTTCTCGGCCCGGAGTTGCACCTTGATATAGCTCAAAATCGTGAAGAATGCCATTTTCACCTGCTCTAGCCCACACTCTGAATCCCCATGGGTGGGGCTTGCCACGGATGTACTGTCTGATTCTCGAAAATGTACCTTTGAAAGGGATTATCATTTCGTCGATAGCGTTATTTTCTTGTGGTTCCAATGAACGGCATTGTTTTCCAAGCTTTGTCAGCAGCCTTCTCTTGATCTCCTACAGTCATGTTGTCAGCGAAGTGAAAGTATCGCAGAATGAGCTCAAATCGATTTCTACTCATAATGGACGAGATGGCATCGTATTCATGAGTTTTTCGTGAAGTAGTCTCTAACACTTGGCATTTGAACAATTCCCATTTGTAAGTACATGCCAAGAACACGCATGACTTCAGCTGATATCCGACTTAGAAGTTGACCTTTTTCTTGGAAATAGTAAATATTTGATTCCTCCACAATCAAATCTATCATCTCATCTGTGACAAACATTTGAAAGTAATCGTATGGAGAAGTGCAAGTGTCACCTGAAGCTCTATCGACGTCTGTAGATAAAAGACCGAAGTTTGGATAAGGAATATCCTGATCCTTCTTACGCCATTTGTATGAAATGGTGGGTCATTCAAGTTCTTCTTACGGTGGAGTATAGTCTGATCTCCATCGTCTTCGTCGTCGCCAATATCGCTTTCATATCCGGTTATTAATTCCACGACGTTGTAAACAGTAAGCTTTTTGCCTTGAGGCATATCGTAGTCGTCTTTCGCAGATGCAGAAATGAAGCTAAATGAAATCATTCAAATCATGAGAACAATAGCGATGATAACTCAGCGTGTTCGTATGTTCAGCTTTCTATGTTGTCTAGAACATCTAGTTGTCTAGGCATACTGCCACTGTCACTAGTCAATACTGTGCGACTGAGCAAGTGAGCAACCTCAATACACTGTTCATTGAAATGAGATTCGTAATCAACTGTTATGTTAGTCATTTACATGTATTACCAAAATAAATCATAGATACGCCGTTCAATGCACAAATTTCAATGAATATTTGTGCAAATCTCTGCACATACAGTTATCATATGAGAAAAAACTCTTTAGAAAATACTAAACAATGATTACTGGTTTAATACAGTGGATATAAGATCATTTTGAAAATTACATTTTGATACCATCAATGCCCGGAGTTGCAAATTTACAACTTTACTTCATTCAAATTTAGCAGCTAGAAAAAAAATAAAATCATTCAAGATGATTGTATCACTGACTTTGCAGAACATTGAGTACGAGAATATTTTTTTAGGCTTTCCTTTCAAATTTCAAGTCATAGTAAAATATTTCTGAAAATGCCCTTTTTAGTATTTTTTGAAAAACTAAATAATCTGATTTTAAACAACCAAAATGTTGAATATTTATGTCGATGATTGTGTATATAATAATTTATATGTGCTCCGCTTGATGAAGTAATAATCTGTAAACTAATTCTTAGCTTTATATAATGACAATATAGAAGTTACATACGGATTTCAGTAGGGTCGCAAATTTGCAACTTCGGGCATTAGAGGGTTAAAAAACGATAGATCAAATTGCCATGCAAAAGATGCGCGGCTGGTAGGATTCGAACCTACGACGAAGGTTAACTAGACTTGTGCTCTAACCAACTGAGCTACGAGCCACTTACGCGACTGTGTCAATTGGCAGGGTCAAACCCTCACCACCACACATCACTGTTGTCAAGCGAATAGTAATCAATGAATAAATAACGTCACAATTGTTGTGACATTAAGTTACAATTGTTGTGAACCGCCGACATTAAGGCAAGGTGTGGGGATCGATTGTCCACCAATTGTAATACAGGGTGCGAGAAAAGTCTTTGCGGATTTTTGATAACTTTATATTTAGTTATTGTAGTAGTCAGAGAGAGCAATGTTGTGCTCGTCTTGCTGGAAAAGATCAGAATATCTCTTTCCATTCAGATATCGTAGAGAAGTATGGTCATTCTAATATTCGGGTTCGTCGTAGTGTGCACATTGTGCTTGCATGACACATTCGGAGGAAAGCAGTCTCGATTTTCTCCTCAAAATTGTAAGCGGCGGTCTTCGTATCGCTCATTTTTGCCTGTTTTCATCTTCTCTGAATTGACGATTCACAGTTGAAAGAAATGGCCCACGATGTCATCACAATATCAATTACTCACATCCATCAGTGTATATTGATTAAAATTAAAAATCTCGTAGCTAGATTCAATCCATGGAGCTCAAGAAAAACAAGTGGCATAGCTTTTTTAAAACATCGAAAATAGCAAAAGTAATCAATTTAATTTCCTGTATATGTTGACATTCATGCATTCATTTAGATACTATGTAAGTATGTTTTAATATCGTATATAAATAGTGCAACCTGTAAAACTCTGTGGAAATGAGGACGTCTTGAGGAAGGGGAGTATCAAAAGGTTAGGATACATTCGGACAAAGAGAGGGGGAGTCGAAAAATGCCATCATTTTGTGGAGATCCTCATTTTGGATGGACCCTATTGATCCTTAACCGATTTCATTCTCCGATCAGGCTGCGTTGGTTTGGTTATTCATCTGACTCAACATCATCTGACGCCACTGCGAACGGTCGTATCTCATGCGTCGCTCGTGTAGGTAATCCGTGCATTGGACCAATTTCACGATTATTTTGGTTTTCCTGTGGTTATCAAACTCATCTTAACATCATTCGCTTCGCCATTCTCTGCGCAATTCCGGGATATCTTTTTCGACGTCGTTGCTGAAGTCTGTACCGAAATTCGAATTTCTTAGTTATCTGTCTAATCATTGCTTTGTTCGACGTAAATCTGACTTCCACGCTTTCCATCTGCATAATGTGTACATGACGTCATCACAGCGCATATACTTCCGCTCCGATCTCCTTTCTCTTCGCGGTGACTACAGACTTCCTCGTTCCCCAAAGCGCGCACTCTGGTATCACAACCTCCTGCGGCCCTAGTGCGATGTGTTACCTGATTTTTCCCACTCAAGTATTCCAATCTGTGCATCAACATCTCCCTTATCTCAACGGCCTACGAATCTTACGCAATTGTCCCATCAGCAAGTGAAGAACAACTCTCCACCGAACGAGCTGAAAAACAAATTACGTAAGACTAAACGTCCTCAATTCCTTGCTCCATCAATTCTCCTTTCCAATGCAAGGTCTTTGTTTAACAAGCTAGATGATCTGAGGTCTAGAGTAGTTATCTTTGATCCTGATGTCATTGTAATCACCGAAACTTGGCTCGATTCTACCGTTGACGATCATGCTATTTCTATCCCAGGTTACAGTCTAACGAGACAAGACCGTAATTGCAATGGCGGTGGCGTGGCTTTTTATTGCCGCTCGAGTCTTATTGTTTCGATTGTTTTTAACACTATTTTACCTGGCGTTAAGTCAAATCTGTTGTGCTGCAAAATTGAGAGTCTTGATGTCACTTTTTGTCTTATTTATCATCCGTATTGGGGCAAAGTCTCTGCTCACTCTGTAATTCTCGAATGTGTCCAGTCCTTAATTGATGATTCTCAAACCCCTCATTTTATCATAACTGGTGACGTTAACGATCTGAGACATGAACTAGCAGATTTTCTGGTAGTGAATACTTTTCAACAGCTTGTTAATACGAGTACCAGAGGCAATAACATACTCGACATAGTAGCTACTAACCATCCTCATACGTTTGATTTTCCTAAATGTATTTCTCCTCTTGGTCGTTCTGACCACAAAGGTGTTTTTATCAAACCTATTAAGCAGAAGAGTGTGTCTATTGTCAAAGTAAAGTTGCGATACTTTTCTCTATCTGCTTTTGCTTCGTGTCAACAGTATCTTGCGTCAATCAATTGGTTTGATTTTTGTCTCTACTTGAGTGATGTAAACCTGATTGTTGAACTGCTTCAAAGGTTTCTTTATTTTGTTTACATTTGTTTTACTGTTGAGAAAACTGTTCGCATGAGAACGTCGGATCCACCTTGGTTAACCCCTTCTTTGAAAGCGCTGTCGGATTCTCGAGACAAGGCTCTCAATCAAGGTAACTATGGGAGATAATTAAGCCTCAGAGAAAAGTTTATTGCATCTCTTAACAAAACTAAGAAAAAGCATTTTCATTCCTTGAGTACTTCTTCCAATTCTGAAAGCTGGAGAATCATCAATTCTCAAGTCAAAAATCACAGTTGTAATGCACCTATCACTGAAAATACTGCTCTAGCTCTCAATGATCAATTTGTGTCTGCACTCTCAAGTCCGGATTTGCATTTGTTTTCTGAGGATCGTCCGCCGACTTCTCCAGACTTTTCTTTAGTATGTCCGTTGCAGGTTGCTCTCATGATTAAACAATGTAAGGCGAACTCCATTGGTCCAGATGGAATCCCAGGATTCTTCTTTCGTTCGTTTGCCGTTGAACTTGCTGAGCCTTAGACGAACATTTATAATCGTTGCTTGGCTTCTTCGACTTTCCCCAATTTTTGGAAATCGGCCAACATTCTTCCCATTCCCAAATCCAAGTTCGACTATCGACCCATTTCGATCCTTCCTTTCTTGAGCAAATCCTTCCCTCAATCACGGTTTGAATCCCTCGCAATTTGGTTTTATCCCTAAGAATTTCCATGGTGGTTGTACGAACGCTCACTTAGCAATTCGCCTTGCAACTCTGCAACATATTTCTGCCGACCCTCTGAACTACGTGAAACTCCTCGCAGTTGATTTTAGAAAGGCCTTCGACTCTGTGAGTCATTCCGTTCTTCTTAATTCACTGATGAAGAACTTTGGTTGCAATCCGCTGGTAACTAAATTCATTTTCAGTTTTCTTGAAAATCGTGTGCAACGTGTGTGTTTGAATGGCATATCTACGCCCTGGAAAGTGGTCACTAGTGGGGTTCCCCAGGGTTCCATCCTCGGGCCTCTTCTTTTCGTTATTTTACTTGATGATCTTCCGCACCTCCATGACAATAAGATAATCGCCTATGCCGATGATGTCACCCTAATCCATCTCGGTAATGTGAATGTTGTTGACAATCTTCAACTCTCCGTCGATAGTTTTTGTTATTGGGTCGAAAAGAAAAAACTTGTTGTAAATTTTGATAAGACGAAATGTCTTACTATGTCACGCAAGAATTCTTGTCCGCCATGTTTGCCCATTTTTATTGATAATATTGCTATTGAGAATGTTGATTATTTAAAAATTTTAGGTGTTCTTTTCTCCAGTGATTTGAGTTGGAGTGTGAGTTTGATAGCTTGTATAATCGTTGTTGCCGTGCTATGTCGTTTGTAAAACGTTTAATGTTGAACGGTAATCGTGGTCCCGTTATTTGGCAGGAATACATGGCTTTTGTCTTCTGTCATATGGTTTTTTGTTGGCCAGTCATGTGCGACATCAGCATAGGGAAATTCAGAAAGCTTGAACGATTACATGTCCTTTTTAGACGTTGGGCCGACGTAACTGACAAGACCAGCCTTAAAGACTTACTCAATAAGATTTGTGAAAAACTGATACAAAAGATAGCCACGAATGCAAATGTGCATCCTTTGGCTGAGTTTTTTGAAATTCGCCAGAATAACTGCAATATAAGACGTACAAGAGATCTCTACGTCCCTTCCACAGAAGAATGGCTCTTTACAACAATTCGTTTGTCAAATTTTCCATCATATCGTGATTTTGTTCCTGTGTATATTTCTTTGTAATACCGCTTGTTGTATTCACAAATACAGAATTATTATTATTATTATGCTGCCAGATAGAAGGGTAAAATGCAAAGGAACAGTCAGATCTCGTCAACCTGAGTTCCTGATCAGCAAGGAAACTTTCCTGTACACTTGACGCACTTCTGACGACGAATCTACCCAACTACTCGTGAATATATATTTTGCAGTTGATTATCGCAACATCCACTGCGACACTGAGACTGTCTCTCAGAAAGCGGCTGTGGAAGAATATTCACCCCATAGTGACCACCACTGCGCTAATTGCGCTACTTTTTTGCCTTCATCGCTTTATCGGGGTTTCTGCTCTATTTTCTCGAAGATTTTCAGATTTTATTCAAAGTAGACAAACCTGTTTTTCATTAGTCGGTATTTTCTAGTTTAATGTTCCGCATGCTTTCGCCATCAGGGCAAAATCTGAAGTATCTGAAATGCCCCAATGCTATGTGATCTATTTCTCAGATGACTAGCTATTTGGCAACATATCCAATTTAATCTAACCATCCTGTACATGTCAAGATACATCATCATCGCATGATTGCTACTTTGCATGATAAGCTAGTATCATGATCAAATTGGAATCGAGACACAGGGCAACATAATTGTAGCGTAACGTAATTTTTGTGTAAGCTATCATACAAAATTGGAAGCTAATATTATTGGTGAGTTCATCGACAAGTACTTAACAGTTTCCACTTTCATGAAGTATCATTATACAGTATCACGTTGTTGGTGATAGTCCGCTGAAAGTCCGGTCAGCGGTTCGATCTGGAATGTTTCGGACCAGCTACATCTCTGCATTGTACGTGCGTCGGTTATAGCGCTCATCAGAGGCCACTTCATGCCGATTGATTAATTCATCTTCCATAAATCTTTGTGCTGTAGGGGTATATCGCAATGTTTTGATGATGCTATCACACGCAAATTGATGTAGGGCCGTGCGACGCATAAGTCATTTGTTTTATTTGAGATAAATTGCTACATGCAATCCTTTTCAATAGATTTTAAACAGTATCTTGAAAAGGTGGACGACGCCAACTGCCAATACTGGCACTCGTACTTGTTCAGATACTGTATAAAGATTGTAATTAACACTAGTTGTCTAAAGACTCTTTAGACTGTTCTAGAAGTAATCAGTGTAATTAATCAGAAATTACATTTTTATTAATCAACTTGCAATAATAATACTAATAAGTCTTTATTGTCAATTACAAAGGGCGGTAATGACACAAAATGGCATCAAAGCAATATCAGGAGTGTACAGAAAACTTAACAAAACTTTTGTGGTACATAACAAGACGCCTGTTTAAAGGCCACAAAATTCTTGAACGCCTCATGCCACGCTCACTCCTCCTGACATCAAAAAACACAGACAAAGGAAGTTCCTCTTTCATGCAAGAAATTTTCTTGACAATTTTGGCGCAGCTTTTATCAAGTCTGCTTTGCAAGCTGGGAATGTTCTTCATATTTGCCCGTTCTTGAGCAACACGATCCAAACGTTCGAGCTTTTTAAAGTTGCTCACGGAAATATCGCAGATTATCAGGCCTGCAAAACACCATGTGGCTCTACACAAGACCAACATAGGCCTGCCAAATAACAAAACCAGGGTTGCAATTTCTTCTGAGGCGCTTAACCATGGACATCATTCGACAACATTTATTATACAAATGAGCGAACTGAATGTCCCATTCGGTGTCATGAGGAAAGTGAACACCGAGGATCTTAATGCATTTGTTTCTTCAATGATGGTGCCATTTACAACAACAGGAAAAGTCAAAGGATTACAATTATTCCGAGTAGCGGTCATGCACTTGGTCTTATCAACATTAATCGAAAGCTTCTTAGAGGAAGCCCAATTGCTGAAGATATTAACAGCTCTCTGAAAAGTGTCAGTATCCTCTTTACTCAAATTAATTAGGGTAATGTCATCAGCATGCGCAATAACTTTTGTTTCAGGTAAATGAGGAAGGTCGTCAATCATTGTAACAAAAAGAAGAGGTCCCAGGACAGATCCCTGTGGGACACCACTGGTTACCTGCCTCCAGGGGGTAACCATGTCAGCCAAATGGACACGCTGGAACCTATTTGACAAAAAGCTCTGAATAAACCGAATAACGAAAGAATCGCATCCGAAGTTATTAATGAGGGATTGCAAAAGGGTAGTGTGACTAACGGAATCGAAAGCCTTGCGGAAGTCGATGGCAATGAGTCGAGCATGATGAGAAGGGTCAATGGAAATATGCTGTAAGACTGTTAGCCTTATTGCAAGAAGAGCATTCGTGCAGCCACCGGAACGTTTTGGGATAAAGCCAAATTGGCGAGAGTCGAACTGATGATTCATTGAGGGAAGGAGAATCCAATGTCTGATGAGCTTTTCCATGATTTTGCTTAGGAAGGTAAGGATTGAAATAGGACGATGATCATCTTTGCCTTTGGGTAAGGGAAGAATATTGGCGGATTTCCAGAAATCCGGTAAAACACCGGACTGTAAACAGCGATTGAAGATATCAGTAAGAGGAGCTGATAATTCATCGATAAACGATCGGAAGAAGTACCCGGCAAACCATCATGACCAATTGAATTTGATTTGGATTGCCGAATCATAGACGCAGTTTGTACTTCATCAACACTGGAGAAATTAGAGGTAACCATCTTTCGACTATCACAGAACTCATGCAAATTACCAGAGGAGAAAGAGGAAAAGAACTTACCGTTCAGCTCCTGTGCAGTTGACTCATCGGTATCAAGTTTCGAATTGAGACCTTCCAATTGGGAATTCACTGTTTTCCACCTATCCGTGTTAGGTAAAGAATTCAAGCTGTTTAAGTGCTTTCTTGTAACTTTGGAGAGAGTATCAAGGTACCTTTCCCTAGGGAGCTGGTACTTCCCATAGTTACCGTTGTTAAGAGCCTTGTCTCGAGAATCAGAAAGAACTTTTAAAGCTGGGGTCATCCATGGTGGCTCTGTACACCTCATGCGAACCGTTTTTCGTTCGTAAAAATCATGAAGACAAAAACAGGAACTTCTGAAAGTTTTCAACTATGTGGTTGATATTATCAAGATAAAGGCAGCATTTGTGCCTATCAACTGATGCATAGATATTGCTTACATGAAGCGAATGATGAAGGAGAAAAAGAACGCACCTTAATTTTAGCAGGAGGAGTTGATTTGATTTTAGCAGGTTGAATAAAAACACCCTTGTGGTCAGAACGGCGTAAAGGGGCAACACAATTTGGAAAGTCAAACATAAAAGGTTGGTTGGAAGCAACAATATCAAGTACATTCTTCCGTCTAGTAGAAGAAGTGACAAGTTGCTGAAAATCGTTAAGCAAGAAAAAGTCATCAATAAAGTCTCAAATCATTGATGTCCCCGGTAATGATAAAGTGCCGTGTTTGACAATCATCTAATAATAGTTGAAGATGTTCAAGTAATGTAGAATGTGCAGATACTTTACCCCAATAAGGGTGATAGATGACACAAATACTAACATCAAAGCCATCAATTTTGCAACAGAAATCAGAGACACCTTCTTTGTTTGCGTGGGAGAGGATAATTCTATCGGAGCTACAGTAGATCTGAACGCGAGTAGCAGATGCGTGGAGATGACGTCATTCGCGCATGCTGTTGGATGACAGGATCACACGGAACAAAGCCATGATGACTCAAAAATTTGAATTTTTGAGTTACTGAGGCCGGATAGAAACAAGTGGCTCAAAAGTAGTGGCAAAGGCTGGCGAACGATGAAACGAATCGAATGATGACAAAGTTGACAATGTAGTCCATAAGATAATAAAAATGCTCAAGATATTGCAGAAATGCACAGATAACCTGAACGAGCCGCGCATGAGATGCGTCTGTTCGCTACGGCGTCAGAGCAAGATGTGAATAGGAGTAAGTTAATCACATACTTTTTAAATCAGTGTTTCTGTAGCAATTCAATACATATAATTAATTATTAAATGAAAGAAAATGTTTGGTTGATTTGTGCATTAATTTGGCTGAATCTTCTAAAAAGGTGCACAATTACATCGTGTTATCTGTCTGCTATGAGTACATATCATGAAAAATTTCATCAGAGTCATTTCATGAGGAAGAAATTTAAAATTACCTCATGTCCCAAGCGCAACTGATGTATTTTCTTGAAAATATCTCATGCTAATGGTGATCCAGAAAAGTATTAGTATAATACAGGTGTTTCTGAAGTATGAACGCATGTGAAATAAATTTCCAAACCTATCGTAACAGAGCAGAAATTTGCATTTTGCACCATAGATATCCGCACCATGAACAATTTAGTTCCCACACCTTAGTATCCTGACGCAGCGAATTTTAAAATGAGTATATGATCATATGAAACTACTAGGTCGAATTGTAGCACATAAACATGATGTGTATGAATGGCATGCTTTTTTCGATAAAATATGTATCGTGTCTGCATTCGATGTGAGACCAAGTAATCCATTACATAAAATATCTTGTGGAATGGCCGGAAAGTGTATTCTATAATCGGATTTCTTATGGCATGCTGTTTTACGGACTTCACTGAGACAATGCACAATTTTGCAAATCTACTGTATACAATAGCATTATCATTAATTGGTATTACCATAACACCATTCATTGAAGATATTTTTCTCCTGCGCTACTTCTTTCAAAATTTGCGGTGGTCACTATGATTGACCCCAAAGCTAGAACTTGAAAACATGTGAGAGCAAATGGTTATCAGCATCAATATTTTAGGCTTGAGTGTTTGAATACTTGTATTGCCCTACCAGCTTCCCACTATACCGCTTTCATGCCGTTTTATCGACAAAAATTTATAAATAACAATGCCTTATTTTCTGACTTCATTTTTCACCATTGTATGGTTTGATTTTCATGCAATTGTTAAATAATAGTTATTAGCAGCCAGTCAAATAATTGAATTTGTTGCTGTATTCAGCACTACCTTGTGATCCGTGGGAAGTGTTTTGAGACATGACATAGTATAACGTAAAATATGATGACAAGGATACCTATTCCATGATGCTGCGCGTAGAATTACGAATTCCCCAAATAATGCATGTGTTTTTCAGGCAGAAGACGTGGATTTTTCTGCGGACATTCATGGTGGTTGGACTCTGGAAAATTCGAAGTCCCGACTGCATCAATATTTACAGATGACGAAACAGCAATGCGACTATAAATATACAACTGTCGGGCCGGACCATAACAGGTTTGAAAACTTAATGAGTTCTATCCTTCGTAGCTGTTATTTCAAATGTTTACTCAAATTTATACACTTTTATTTTCATTATTATTGTAGCATGGCATGATAGAGCTCAATGACTACATGAGCAATGTATGCTGCTCAATGTTCGGTTAAAATGTTGTGTTGAATATTAAAATTTAGAAAATAGAATAATTTATGTCCTACTTAATCATCAGCAGTACTGATTTCTTTCATAAATCATTAGATGTGGCTTGTTACTGGACTTGCAGTTATCCGTGAATTTCAGGATCTCCGGGATTTTCATAATTTTTGTATAACGAGGTTCATGCAAATATACACGAAAAATTAGGCCCCACCCGCGGCCCACTACTTCATGGTGTAAAAAGTGATATCCTGCCGATGCTTCAGATTTTAATTGGTATGGTTGGATTTAGTATTTCGTATGGTTTTTGATGAACCTAAGCTACAATATTTCCATGACTTGGCTATTTGAAATGCCATGCTCATTAGTATATTAATAAATGAAAATAGGACGAAAATTTTTGTTTGACTCATTAGAATTTGCTGATTGGACGGTTTTTTGACGGAAAAATATTCATGCGTGTCGGCTGATTGCGCTAAGTTGTGAATATTTGTACATAAATCAGATATCTTAAAGGACGTATAACACGGCGCATAGAAAGGAACTCCGTGAAAAGAATGTTACGCAGGGTTGACATCTGTACGAGGACTTTTGAAAGGGCATCAAAATTGCCCTCAATGCCCATGTTTCTTATTAATTTTCAGGGATTTAATTTTTACTCAACTTCGAGCCGAGGCACATATAACCACATGTTAAGAATAACGGATCGTTGTGATTCATTGTTACAGGAGGGCGATCCGGAAAAAGCAGCTTACAAATGCCGACTTTTGCTTTTGGTCACACAAGCGCCTCATCCTCAGGTAGTGACAATGCAATGATATGTTCAGACATGCATCAGACACAGTTGAAAAGTTATAAGTACAATACTTGAATGGCAGAATGACAAAGGTCAAAGACAACAGGCGAGTTACTCTTTTGCAAGAAAGAAATAATGGAATACCACTGTCAAGAAAAAGACAGGAGTATGTAAACGAATGGCCAAAATAATCTGGAGAGAGGCAACAAACCAAACAGGTAATGAAAGTCAAAATGTTTTTATCACCAAGCATTACCCAATGTCATGTTTCACACGATTTCCACTCTCCAGCTTCTTGGATCAAATGGCTTCCTTGATGATTCTTTACGAATAAGGACAAGTCACTGTCTGAATGTGTCCAGAACATCAGTATGTCGTCTGCATACCGAATCCAGGAGGTGGAAACTGGACAGTGACTTGTCCTTGTTTGTCGAGACGCTGAACAATCTGCGTCCTACAATTCATCTCATGATGGAGAGGGAAGTCTAAGGTGCAATTTCTTTTCTTGACATTTCAATCGAACGAGGCAATGGCGGTTTACCCTTTGGAGTTTACAGGAACCCTGCACATACAAACTTTTACTTGAATCGACAGTCTGAGAATCCTAAGTCAGTTTGTCGATCTGTTGCGAAGGCCTTGACTTAAAGGGCTTCCCATGGAGAGAAATTTGTGGAAGAAAAGACCTTTGAAGAAAGAGTTCTCACTACGAACGGTTACAGTTACAGAGATCGAAACTGCGTGGAGATCAACCTAGTGTGCGACCTGTCAGACCTCCCAATCACCGTCTCCATCACGTCGATTACCTCTGCCTTACGTGTCAGGTGTGCCTGACAAGCTGGCCAACATCTTGAGCGAGGTTGGAGGTTGGAGTATCAATGAAGCTCTCTCTTGGTGAATAAAAGACCTTCCCCTCCAAAGGTTCTGACTGCTCCTGGAACTATGTTGGTGAAACAGGGAAATGCATTCGAGATGGTCAGAAAGACCATAGACGATCAATGCGCAATATTGACGTTGACCTATCAGAGATAGCCAAACATGGATGGGAGAGTGGCCACGGAGTGGATTTGGACGACATGTCTATCCTCGAGAAAGAGCCTCACTAGAAACGAAGAATCATGAAGGAAGCCATTTGATCCAAGAAGCTGGAGAGTGGAAATCGTGTGAAGCATGACATTGGTTATGCTTGGTGATAAAAACATTTTGACTTTCATTACCTGTTTGGTTTGTTGCCTCTCTCCAGATTATTTTGGCCATTCGTTTACATACTCCTGTATTTTTCTTGACAGTGGTATTCCATTATTTCTTTCTTGCAAAAGAGTAACTCGCCTGTTGTCTTTCACCTTTGTCACCTTTCTACCATTCAGTATTGTACTTATAACTTTTCAACTGTGTCTGATGCATGTCTGAACATATCATTGCATTGTCACTTTACCTGAGGATGAGGTGCTTGTGTTACCAAAAATAAAAGTCGGCATTTGCAAGCTGTTTTTTCCGGATCGCCTTCGTATTACAATGAACCACATGTGATGAAGAATGGTTACCAATGCGGTTGTCGTCTGGTCATGAGTCGGTTTAAGTCTCCATTGTTTGTGGCAATGATAACAAGTCCATGTCAGTGGAGTTGGTTTGTAACCAATGTGGCTTTGTCTGACTTATTGATAGTATTTATTTAGGAAACTGCTACTTTATTACTCAATCATCCTTTTCCGCCCTCCTGTCACTGTTAGGGATTGCAATATGGGATCACGGAAATCCGTCATATACACGTATCTTACAATCCTATTTTAACGTGTTCAAGAAAATCCAAGCCACGCGTCATGCTTTCAATGAGGTTGATGGACATTATCATTTCTATTTATGTATTAATACATAACAGCTGATAATGCATGGAAATCATTTATTTATCATGCGTTAAATAAACATTTTTAATAACTGTTTTGACGTCACATTATTAAATCAAAGTTTTCATGTATATACATATAAATTCCAAAAACAATTTCACTCTTGACTGTAGCAGAATCGGAAAAATAATTAATAGTAACTGAAGCAGAATTAAGCTTAACTTAATTCTGGTCTGACCGCTTCCATTGTTTCCATAACAATATTCAAATTTGTGATAACATTCATAAAGCAATTCATAGTCAAATGTTCTTATAAGGTATCTCTCTCACACAGTTGTCAAAATGTTAAGGGGTACTCGTTGATACCTTTAACAACTGAGATATTTCTCTACCATTTGACTAATTTGACCTTGAAATGTATTTCAATGACATTTTTTGAAATCGCTTTCTACTGTCATAACCCTCTTCTCGTTGGGTGGGGGTCAAAAATTTGCTCTGCTTTTTGAAATGCTTGTGTTCATGAATGCATTTTACAAGTATTTCTGATGTGTCGCTAAAAATAATTTGATTTGATTTTGGTTCCCTGGAAGATCAAATAAATGACATTTGTTCCAAAGTACATTTGCAAAATAACATTTTTTAAAAAGCATTCTTCGGTAGTTTTGGCTAATTTGATTTGAAATTGAATTAAATATATCGATAAATATGACTTCATCTTATTAGCCTTTTACTGATCAATGAGTACGCACAATTACCTCATCCACACTGCTCATAAATGTGTTCGTAGCAATTCAAGTTTGTGTAAGAAAGTAATTCCACAATTTTTTGAAACTTAATTAAATGTTTGAAACTTATTGAAATAACAGGATATCATTTACTGCTATTGTTTCATGTTAAAGACCAATTTAATCATCAAAAAATATTGTTGAAGTCATTTTCTTTAGTTTAAAGTGAATTGGGGAATTGGATTCCGTATATTGATGAATTAGACATAATTCAATGAATCCCCATGTGATTTGTTTGAGATGTTATTAGATTATTTCAATATCCAGATTTCTCTGAGATGACACAAATTTATCATGACATTATAATTTTTATCAAAACTGATAGTTTGAAATCTTCCCTCAGTGCTTAATTTCACTACATTGCCGAAGAAAAAAAAGATTTAAAATATGATTCTGGAAAATCGGATGCCACCACTGCTTTTTATCCTTCTCAGAAGTTATTGTGCACATATTCTGAATAAGTTCCGCCTTTACGTTCAGAGATCTTGATTGTAATGTCTAAAGGAGGCTCGTCGTGTGATCAAGAAAATTAGCAGAAGTAAAGAGGGCGATGCTCAGGAACAGGTTTGAAGAGATAGGCACAGAAAAGCAAGGCTGTTAACCTCGTTAAACTATGGTGAAGGATGCAACAGGAAATCGTCTAAGTGACAAGACGGGCGTCATGAGAAGATGGAGAGAGTTCGTTGAAGAAATAGTGAAAAAGACCGTTTCTAAAAAATGATCCAGATGAAGTGTACATAGATGTGGCTGACGAGTGACTTATCCAACTGAAACAGAGATCCTACTAGCATGAGTGAACCTACTAGCATTATTAAGAAAGGGAAGACTGCAGATCTCGATCATGTATAGGTTGATTTGCGGCAGGTCATAGACGGAAATGCTCAGCGCTGGCTTGTTGGCATCGTCCAGAGTGTGGAGCAGGGACTACAATCTTCCGTAATTTCCGCACATCAGTCAAAAATTTTGATGGGTGTGGTAATTCGTCCAAAAAGTCAATAAAAATAAGGTGTGTTGGGGATAGAAGTATCAAAATTTTCTGAATTTTTCTAAATGGCATTGAATTGAGTTTGTTAATTTCTTGAAAGTTATTGCTACTTTATTTTCAAAATTCCGTGTTTTGGCACATGAAACTTTGTTATTAGTTGTTTGACAATGAGCCACTAAAGAGCGTGCCATTTAATGAAATTCTATAAAATTTTATTGAATGAAAATGCTGTCATCGATTATTTCCAGATTTCGTAGTAATAAATAAACACTTAAAAGATACACAAATAGAACGCACTGATTTTAAAATTCTTTTCATAGGGAGCTCTCAACATTTGTGATACAGGGCCTATTCGATCATAGGGTGAGAAACGGAATGACCGCTGTCCGTCAAGCTAGGTCGCTGCTTCCTAACTTGTAGTAGTGTTGATACGAAAACTGTACATTGGCTTAGACTACCATGAAATCGGAAATCGAACTATCACTAAATTGAGAAACTTCAAATTAAGACCATAAATTTCAGATGAAATTTGTCATTTTTGCCTTCTTAGAGTAGTCAGCCTGTAGTTTGCGAAGTTAAATCAATTGCTCATGACATAGTCGTTCAATGTGATCTACAATGTCTGACTGAATTATTGTTTAGAAGCGATCGAAGATCAGCTCACTTTATGTGTAGAAGTTTTTATCCTCGTTGAATGATGACTTTTAGAAATTAAATCGTAATAGCAACTCTGATTTTTTTTGCAGTGACGGCATTTAAAGAATGCGAATCCCACCATTAAACTGAACTAGCTATTCCCTTTCGTACTCCTTTTCCAGTTACTTTGATTTCTTCTAGTAGTTTTTGTATTGTTTGCGCTTCCTCGATTGATTTGCCATTGAAGCACAGAATTCGCAAGCATTTGAAAGGTTTAAACGGCACGACATTTCAAGTACTTTCGAATTCTTGTGCATGTAAGATACTCAATCCGGTGTGAATAATGAGGAAAAGCAGTTCACTCGTTGAAAGAAAGACATTCCATTTTGATGACGGAATCGCGGGTGTTGAGATGGACTACTATATTCACGGAGCGTAATTTGTCAGTAGTACGGTGTGAGGTCAGAGGCGAAGAACTCGATTAAGAATTCTGATTCTCTGATGCACCTTGTGATTAAACGAGCTCCGTAAATATAGTTTTCCACATCTTTTCTATCATCATGCTAGAGTGTTCGAAATATATGACGTGAACTGCTATTCTTTCAGGAATCTGCTGAGCTAAGCGGTGCTGCTTTAAAGGTAATGTAAAGTTAACGGGGTGAGAGGTGGGATTCATTTATTCAAGATGTTGATTTACGTCTGGTGCTAACTTAAGAGTGAACTCTTTTAGTTGTTAATTTCGTAAAAAACTTTGTTTTCTATAAATCATTTGTTCATAGACTTATTCGTAAATTCCTGTTTGCATAGTTTAAGAAAGTAATGATGATGTAGTTCGACCTGGAGACGAAAACCTATTCTATAATTGTGAGGTTATGTGCGATGGATCTAATCTACTTAGCGGCAAACAATCGTGTTTTTGTACATTTATATATATTTTAGGATGCGACTTCAGAATTTTGTTCTGTGTTAAAACGAGAAATTTGATCATATAGTTATTCGTATTAAGTAACGTGAGACTGAAAGCACTTAAATGACTTCAGAAAATTGTTGTTAATGAAGTTTGAGATCAAATATTGAAATGTGATATTCATTGAAACAGGAGCTTCGTGGCTGAGATGACAATTATGGCTAAAGCGCAAAAGAAGAAGATATACGGTCGAGAACATGGATCTAACAAGCAATCAGCTTCCAAAGCTTGTGCTGTATCCTCGTTCGACAGCTTTTTCACGTCGGTGAGATCGAAAGGTCGGGCGGGCAGTCACAAAAGAAAGCAGGGCCAACGGTAAGTCAAGATGGTGTGAGGAATATAATGTGCATATTGCTTTTTGTCAGGAACCATGTAAGACGTGTGAGATCAGGCTAGCGCCTGCAAGTCTTCCTTATTGTCACATGAAACAGTCAATGTTAATTTGTTCAACTACGCAAGTTGTTGCGACTGTGCAAATTTGTCAAAAGTTGCGAGAAATGACTAAGAAAGACTATTTGTATGTATTCATAAAGTTGCAAATGCATGTAGGACTTTAAAAACACCTTTCAATGATAGCGGATTACTCAGAACAGCAAGAAAAATACGCAGGATATATTGGAATAGATGTAAGATTTGCTGTACACAAAAATGATCTCCAACTGCACCATCCCAACTATATCTCTGAAAATTCTCGCATCGCCCATCAGATTCAATAAGCCACATATATAATCTACCTAACCTTGAGAATTTCACGTACGAGGTTCCAGCAATCTTCGCAGGTTTATTATATATATATATATATATATATATATATATATATATATATATATATATATATATATATATATATATATATATATATATATATATATATATATATATATATATATATGAACATAAGTAATCGCCATGAGACTTAATAATAAAGATAAATTTAAAAAATTCTACGTAGTCTCAAGATAAAATTGTTTATTCACGAATTTTCGTCTAAGACTTCATCAAACATTCGTGAATAAACAATTTTATCTTGAGACTACGTTGAATTTTTTTAATTTATCTATATATATATATATGGATGTGGTACACTTCTTCGACACGGACATTTCTTCGACAAATGGATGTCTATGTTTTCAACTGGAACAGTACTAATAGTAATGAATCGATGTCTATATATCAAAATAGACCAATATGTGTCGAAATGTTAAAAAAAGTACTATCGAAGAAGTGTCCGTGTCGAAGAAGTGTCCGTGTCGAAGAAATGTACTGTCGAAGAAGTGTCCGAAAATTTGTCGAAGAAATGTACGACTACCATATATATATATATATAATAATATTATATATATATATATATATATATATATATATATATATATATATATATATTATTATTATATATATATATATATATAAGTAAATGAAAAAGTCCAAAGCGAATGCGATGATAAAATAAGATAAGAAGACCAGAGGTTTCCAAAATAAATGTATTCCCCGACTAGTTTCATCAGCTACCGCTGACTTCTCAAGGGGACTGGGAAATGAAATGAGGGAGGATACATAATAATTAAACATGTACTAAAATCATACACAAAATTCAAAATCAATGAGAGGCATTGAGTGTCGGTTGATATCTTTGGATGAAATCAATTCAAACCTCTCCCTGTCTGATTTCTTGAAAGTGGGAGGCATCTTATAAAAAGGTAGCACTAGGAACTTGATATCGTTGTTCTTTGCACATCTGGTCACGTGTTTACTTACAGGTAGGATGGAATACCTGGCATCAAGCACTTGATGTCTTGTTTGTCAACTAATGTCATCTATAAGTTAACATGTGCAGGGTGTAAAGAGTACTACATCGGACAAACCGGAGACAGCCTTCGTCACCGAATGACAGTACATCGACAACAAGTGCTTGATGCCAGGTATTCCATCCTACCTGTAAGTAAACACGTGACCAGATGTGCAAAGAACAACGATATCAAGTTCCTAGTGCTACCTTTTTATAAGATGCCTCCCACTTTCAAGAAATCAGACAGGGAGAGGTTTGAATTGATTTCATCCAAAGATATCAACCGACACTCAATGCCTCTCATTGATTTTGAATTTTGTGTATGATTTTAGTACATGTTTAATTACTATGTATCCTCCCTCATTTCATTTCCCAGTCCCCTTGAGAAGTCAGCGGTAGCTGATGAAACTAGTCGGGGAATACATTTATTTTGGAAACCTCTGGTCTTATTATCTTATTATATATATATATATATATATATATATATATATATATATATATATATATATATGTATATATAATATATAATTCATGTTGCAACGAATCAACAAATAAGGGTTGGTTTGACGTACCTAGATGTTTCAGAGTCATTTTCCAATGCATAGGCTAGGTGTTATGATGTGAAATTGTATTAAAAGGTGATTCACTAACACATCACTACCATCAGTTGTGATATGTTGCACACTACAAGAGTCAATCAACTACTAAGGACACAAAAAATGATGCTGCCATGTCACCCCGACCTAAGTAGGCCTACGGTTAAATCCTCAGCTCCGGCTAGAATGTTTTACACTATCAGGGGTAATGTATTCTGACCTAATTATAATGTCTTCAACATAGATTTATCTGAAATCTATCACAGGGCGCGGTGGCTCATCGAATTACGTATTTTCAAAAGTTGCATTTCTACATTTTAAGTAGGCCAATAGGCCTGATTTTTTGCTTTGAAAAAGTAGAAGTCCGAAGCAATATTTCTCTACAGTATTATCATTTCAGAGCTACTTTAAAAAGTAATAGGGATTTCGATTTGTGAGGCATATTATTTGCAATACCAATACTGCCATGTCACCCAAACCCCAGTAAAGTAAAAAAATCAGCTCAATTACAATGTTAATATGATCTGAATGTATTTATACTGTAGGAGTTCATGCACCATGACCTAAGTAAAATATCTTTAATAATGGTTTATGTCAAATCTATCACAAGACGAGAGTGTCCCAAAAGTTGCGTATTTTCGAAAGTTACGATTTTTGCAAGTAAAATAGTTTTTTGCTCCTAAAAAAGTACAAGTACAAATAATCCGCAGGTATCTTGCTCCAGCATCTTTATTTTAGAGCTACTTCAAAATGTATATTTCGGATTTTTGATTTATGAAGCCTATTAAGTGCAAGACCCCCACTGCCATGTCACCCCAACTGCCAAGTCACCCCAGCTTCCCCTAGTGTTCCATTTCATTCATTTTCTCTTCTTCTGTTTTCCATGAATTTTGATATGAATTCAAAATTGGGTGATATTCCAGGTCCCAGCTTTTGGATTAGAAGTAGCGCCGGATTTAGTCGAACGCCTGAATGGAGTCATAGACAATTTGGGTCTGCGCCCTGTTACTCGTCCTACTGATTTCGACCGCTACTGTGGCCCTGCAGTTGCGGACTCTGAGTCAGGCGAAATTCCATCAATCAATATGATCACAACTTATGCCATCACCGACTTTGAACCTCAAGCTGCTCAGCGGGGATCAACAATTCCTTGGGCACCACCTCTTCCTAATTGGAACTGTTGGACGGCCTGTAATATTGATGAAGGTCCTGAAGCTTTTATGGGTTTAGATGAAATCAGTAGCTCTCTGAAGACAGCATTGGATGAACAGCGACGAGCCGACCCCAATCTACAGAAAATGTTGCAGGACAGAGCTCAGTTACCTGCTGATCTGTTTCGTCGTGAAATTAATGAGACGATTGCCAGTTCGAGGGTTACGCTGATCAGGGGAGAGACTGGTTGCGGTAAAACCACTCAAGTAAGTTGACGAAACAATTTTGCATAATGTCTCCAGGGCTGGTAAAGAAAAGCAGTAAAAATAAATAGTCCTAAAACCCCAAATCCCGACCTAAATATCATCAAAAAGTCCTAAAAGGCCTCAATTTGAGATATTGGCATTGCGTTTCGCAATATCTGAAAACAAGGAACTTCTAAGTGCTCAATCTTTTCATCAACATGATAAATATTCCATTTTCAAATCGATGAAGCAAATGATTATAATTCAACGAAATGTTTACACACAATCACATGTTCTATAGCAGGTTATGTAAATTGCTGTACTTAATTCGTTGCGTTATGATAGTTTCACTAACTAATGTTCCAGCATTTATTTGGCTGTTTTTGATGCAAATGTCCTCATTTTTCTTTATCTGGACTACCTGATTTTTTACTTGATACTACAGTACTAAGTACTGCAGTGAAGAATTGGAAAAATGTATTTGAGCATTGCAAATTCTCTTTAGGACTCCTTCCTGCCTATGAAGCGTGAAATTTATTTTTGTTCCCATGTTCTTAAATGAAACTTGGATGTTTAGTATAGTATAGTAAGTACACGTTTAGTAATCATGGTAGTCAGTTCCATCATCATAGTCAGGATCTGTATTAGAAATGCACCACAGAGTTCAAATCCTGTCGGAAAAATTTCTAGGTTGGAGGAGTTCAAATATTTTTCCAAATCCTGAAAAAAATCCGATGCACATTTTGAGTATATGAAAAGTGATTACTTGGAGGTGCTTTAGGTGATACGAATCATCATTTCTCTTCTATTGAGCATAGTATTGTTATAAGAAACAATATTGAGTCATCTACAATTTAGTATAAAATTCCTCGTACCACTTTTGAAGAAGTGTAAACACCGCAGAATAATACCAGATGTCAAATTATATTTACCACTGCTCGATGTTCCTACCGAATGCAATTACAATTTCTGATTGACACCCTTGAACAAGTTGATTATCATCACTAATCAATTATTATTTGATGTTAATGAAATGGGTGAGCATCTACAATGTCTCATGAAATTGACAACATTAACATCACCTGCTCGTCAGGTATGACTTGACAGTTACAAATGCTGCATGTTTTCGCCTTTATAGCATAAGTACCTTCACGAGAGGACATAATAATTACCAAGTTTCGTGTCTGCCCTTCTGGGGACGCAATCAAATATAGGACCTAAATTTATAGGCCTGCGTGATACAGTGTCTTGTTATCTACGGTTGCTATCCACGCGACACAGGGTGTCTATAATGTCCTAAAACCCGACTGACCTGTCTAAAAGTCTTAAAAAGGCTTTTAGAATTGACATGGATGGCGTTTTGTAAATCTTAAAGGAAAGGAACTTCAAAGTGTCTAATTTTTTTCAAAGTGGAAAATGGTGTATTTCATTTTCAGACCGATGAAGCAAATGAATTTCCAAAGAAGTGATTACTTATCTGTATTTTTGAAGTGTGGCAGTTGTACGGTTGTCGAAATTATCATGTAGAAACTGCTGGACATATTGGAAAGTATCAGTTCAATATTTCAGCATTATGAAGGCAGCCATGTATTCATAAATCTGTTTTACTTTTAGCATTAAATCTTCATTTCGATATCAAGCGAGAGCAGGGGCTGCTTTATTTGTAACTTAGCGCTAAATTTTACTATGAAATCTTTCAAACTCCTTCAGTTAAGGGGCTTTGTCTTGGCGGTCTGCGGTGTAGAATGTAACCGACCGACGCTTCCTTCCTTGCGTGTAGCTGAAAGCGACTATAAAAGTACCACTATAACAGCAACACAGTGACCCTTACCAAGCTGGAATTTATCGGTATCTGAATCTTTAAAGTGACGTGCTCGCACTGAATCGATGATCCTAGGCAGGTCTTGTTGTAATGACCAGGGCCCATTTTAGAGATGCCCTGACTTCCCGCAATGAGGGATGGGTGGTTTTCATAGACACCCTCCCCTCCTTTAGCCAGATCAGCTAATTGCAACTATACGATCGCATGTAAGGCAAGAATTGACATTTTCAACTGCTCAAGTTTCAACACCAATCTGAACTATTCACAACGCATCTTCAGGCAGTCCTCGAAACCAAAAGTTTAATATTGACCGAAAGACATGTTCACAATTCTTTTTCACTTACTTGAATTATCTGGGATTTATACCCAATCACATGTTTTGTAGGAAAATTATGTAAAATCCTGCAATTATTCGTTGAGTTAGGATAATTTCTCTAACTTCTAAGTTCCAGCACTTGGATATTTTTACAGATATCCTTATTACTGATTCTTTGTCTGGACTACCTAACATGGCTAAGTTACTACATATACACTCAACGACAAAAAGTTTGACCCACACTGCGTTTTATACTAAAAACATGTAATTATTAAAAAAACACTTTACTTTAGGGCTCAAATTTAATCCCATAACTTTCCTAATGATGATTAATGATACAAAACAAAAAGATAATTCACAAATATTTTATTAATATTTGGTAGATCCACCTTTACTAGCAATAATTGCTTCAACTCGTGAAGTCATTGATTCCACCAATTTTTTGCAAATCTCAGCAATTTCAGTGTCTCTTGCCCACACATTTAGGAAAGCGTTGATAAGTTCCTGCTTATTCTTGCATCCGCGAGTCTTGAGACGCCGTTTGATGATTGCCCACAAGTTCTCTATTGGATTAGCATCCGGTGAACTGGGAGGCCATGACAAAACTCGAACACCCTTCGTGTTGAAATGGGCCATGCTTCGCTTACTGGTATGACACGGCGCATTATCCTGTTGTAGCCAGCCATTTCCATCTGGAAAAGACTCCTCCATTTGGGGAACAATTCTGCGATCGATGATCTCATGCACATAAACTTCGGAATTCATATTCCTCTCCACAATATGGATACGACCGGGTCCGTGCCAGCTAAAGCAGCCCCATACCATAACACTTGTGGGATGCTTCGTCGTTCGAATGAAATGGTCCGGGGTCAACTCATGACCGTCGACAACTCTAACATATTGAGGTGCGTCATCCCGTAGTTCAACAACTGTTTCATCAGTAAATAAAACTGTTTCCAGTCATTAGCTGTCAAATGTTGATGATCTCGAGCTCATTGCAGTCGACGTTTGATTTGACTATTGTTCAGGTATGGTCTTCGTCCTTGCTTCATTGCTTTGCAACCGATGGTATTGAGAGTGCGTTGCATTGTTCTTATACTACAGTCTCCTGAAGCACCAACTTGGTTTAATACGTGGTGTGATCCAAAATGTCCCGGACTAACCTACTTGCAGATAACCTGTGATAACGAATACTACTTCAGATGTAAATTTAGGTCTTTAAGGCATGAGAAATATGGTTGCCGAAATTTTTCCGGTCAGTTTTCTATTTTTTCAAAATTTTCAAACATTTTTGTCTGAATTTCAAGATTTTCCTATAAATTCTAGCGATTTAGAATTAATATATTTAGATTAACTTGACAGTTAAGCTATCACTAATAACCTGACTAATAATTAACGGAAAAACAAATGTTTTGTTCCAGAAAACAGTTTACTTTTCAATGTATGAGCCGTTAGCATTCGTCACTTTTTGCCAACGAAGTCTCAATTCACAAAAAGCTTTATGAAAAAATTCCGGTGTCAAAGAATCAAAAAACTCAGTAACTGCATCCCGCAGTTCAACTGGCGATTCAAAATGGTGTCCACGAAGATGCTTTTTGAGGAATCTAAACAGATAGAAGTCACTTGGGGCCAAGTCAGGTGAATAAGGAGGATGGCTCAATAGTTGAAATCCGTTTCCCGTTAAGGCATTGGTTGTCTCCTGCGAGGTGTGAATCGGAGCATTGTCATGAAGCAAGTAGAGGGGAATGTTCCGTGGCTTTCTTATTTTCTTCCTCGCTTCAGATAACAGATTGGAATAATATTCGCTATTGATTCTTACTCCTTTATCTGCAAAGTCAACCAGTTGGATTCCCGAAGCGTTCCAAAAGACCGTCAGCATCAACGACCGGCGATGTGATGTTCCGGATCGCATTTTCAAAGGGGCAGACTCACCTGATTTTCGCCACTCTGCAGATTCTCGCTTACTTTGAGGCAGATACAAACTTAAAGGTGTTTCATCCTCTGTAAGGATGCAGTTCAGAAACTGATCTCCGTGCATTTCGAGGAGATCCAAATTTGACTGTGCCGCCAGAAGTCTGTTCTCCTTCATTTCAGGTGACAGAAACTTCGGTACGAAACGTGATGCCAGTTTGCGATATCCAAGTCTTTCGATGATGTCATGACAGGAGTGATAACTGATTCGCAACTCTCTTGACAACTCACGGATGGTTATCCTTCTGTGTGCTGTAATTACTTCATCGCACTGACTCGATTTCTCTTCCGGAATCTCCTGCGGCCGACCAACAGTTGAAAAATCTTGCTCCACAGATTGTCTTCCGCGTTTAAATTCGCTTATCCAGAAATAAGCAGTAGTTCTCGATGGAGCTTTGCTTCCATATGCCAGGCTTAATTCCTTTAGAATGTCACCATTAGCGAAGCCGCGGATCAGGAGGTATCGTATCACACTGCGATATTCGACTGAAGACACGCTTGTCACATCCATCATGAAAACTGATAGAACAAAGAACCATCGTTGACACGGATTTCTTAATGAATGCGTGCTGAATGAACTTCACTGATTGATATCGTAACACATGAAGCAATTAACAAAAGACGTGCAATATTCATGGCAAAGATATCCGTCAAATAAGGTACAAATCAAAATCAATCTAACTATAACAATAAGACAAATCGGATCTCGATCAATTCAGAAAATACAGAAATTCATGTTAAAATGTAAAAATATTTTTTAAAAATAGAAAACTGACCGGAAAAATTTCGGCGACCATATTTCTCATGCCTTAAAGACCTAAATTTACATCTGAAGTAGTATTCGTTATCACAGGTTATCTGCAAGTAGGTTAGTCCGGGACATTTTGGATCACACCACGTAGATGTGCAGCTGATGATCTTGGACTTGTGACACAAAATCGTTTGATTTGTCGTAACTGTCTTTCATCAAATGTCGTCGGTCGCCCACAATTCTGGTACAAAGTTCGATAATCCCCGGATTCTTGGTATCGCTGCCACGTTCTGCCGACACAGTTTAATCGCCGTGTAATTTCTCGCATTGACAATTCGCCATGTTCCATCAACGTAATTATTTGCAGGCGTTTGTCGTCATGTGCTTGAGCCATATTGCTTCGAAATCAATGCTGAAATCACCTTATCGTCTTGTTTATGTATTAAGTTAAAACACAAAAGCAGATATCTATGAAAAAATCAATAATTTTGAACAGCTATGAAGATTGAATGAGCTATGGTAAACCTGACACACTACACGATCAAGCATAGATATCGCATATGTCTTCGAGTCATATGATGGAAATGGCTGGCTACAACAGGATAATGTGCCGTGTCATACCAGTAAGCGAAGCATGGCCCATTTCAACACGAAGGGTGTTCGAGTTTTGTCATGGCCTCCCAGTTCACCGGATGCTAATCCAATAGAGAACTTGTGGGCAATCATCAAACGGCGTCTCAAGACTCGCGGATGCAAGAATAAGCAGGAACTTATCAACGCTTTCCTAAATGTGTGGGCAAGAGACACTGAAATTGCTGAGATTTGCAAAAAATTGGTGGAATCAATGACTTCACGAGTTGAAGCAATTATTGCTAGAGAAGGTGGATCTACCAAATATTAATAAAATATTTGTGAATTATCTTTTTGTTTTGCATCATTAATCATCATTAGGAAAGTTATGGGATTAAATTTGAGCCCTAAAGTAAAGTGTTTTTAATAATTATATGTTTTTAGTATAAAACGCAGTGTGGGGCAAACTTTTTGTCGTCGAGTGTACATGTATTGGAGACTCAGAAAAGTATTTTTGAACAATGCATATTTTATTCATATTCAAAAATTGAATCGATAAATTGAATTATGAGTTTTTTAGTTGGCTTCCTCCTGCCTATGATACCTGCTTTTTATATTTGTTGCCATGTTATTAAACGAAACTTAGATATTAAACCAGGGTGTCCACTGTACGTGAATTTTGAAAATTATGAAAATGTACGTGAATTTTGGGAAAATGCGATGGTGTACGTGAATTTCAGCTCAATTGCGCAGATAGTGGTATTTACTCCTACTTGATATCCACTGATTCTTGTTACATGTGCTAAATTTTTTTTCTTCCGTTGTTGCACCAACTCTGACTTGGTTCTACAAAAAGTATGTTACAAGAAAGAAAGTCATAAACAGGTCGATATGTTCATATAATATAGCCGCTACTGACAACGGGTCTGGGTTCAGACAATGAAAATTTGTGAAATTCTGCTAAGCAGCGTCTTGACATCTTTGTGTCCTGAATTATTTTATGCTTTTTGTAATGTATGTATACATGTGTATTGTGCAGTCATATACCTACTAGGGCTTTTGTCTCTTTAAGGCCCATATATAGATGTACATGCATATGTGGCTACGCAAAATTGTCAATGCTTGGCCAAGGCCAGCAAACAATTGGGTCGGTTGACTCAAACGTTTATTCTATGACGTATTGTATTACTTACAGATGGAAATGCATGCGTGGTGAAAGAGATAAAAAGTTATCTCCTAGAATATGCACTCTAATATTCTTAGTTTTAATCTGCTTCTAGAAATATAAAAACACAAAACCCATTATTATTACCCTTGATTTTTATAGCCGTGAAATATGTTGTATTTAGATATTATTGAGTGACCAAAAATACCATTTATTTGTGAAATGATGGCTTCAAAACAGCATCGAATGCACTTATATTATTATTTGCAGTGTGTATACAAGATAGTTCCGAAGAACTATCTTTCTACTGTAAAGATCTCATTACTGCATTTCTTTGAGCAGTTGCTGCGGCTAGTGTTTTCGAATGATTTTGACTCAACCAACCTTCGCTTGCCGGGCAAGTAGGCCTGAAATAGTGGTACGTGAATTTTTTGCCATGTACGCGAATTGTACGTGAATTTGTTTTCTCAGATAGGGTGGACACCCTGTTAAACAGAATATAATTCCACTTCTTACTTAACCATTACACATTCACTTCATGATAGCCAGCTTTATCGTTGTACTTAATGCACGTTAGGGATTACGATCAATCCCGACCTTCATTTGATAACCTCAAATTACATCAGTTCCAAAACAACGGATTTTATTGTTTTTCCGCGTCCAGTGCTCGCATGTTACAATAGGAGAATACTCCTATCAACCGATGAATGTTTGCCGGTATCAGCTATCTTCATAAAATTTCCCTATCACTGCAGGTTGTTATCATAAAACTATTTATAGTTAACATTGTTATCTGATGTTTATCAATCAACCATTTATTCGTTTTGCGTCAAGGTCTTAAAGCAAATTTTTAGAACGATGGGTGTAGACAGTGAAAATATTCCAAAATACTAATTGAATTTTTGTAAAAAAAACTTGCCTTTTCTTTAATTAAAATCGTATGAAATACATTTCACGACATGAAACAACATGGTTTCCAAAATTTTAATAAAAAAGTAAAAAGAGGAATTACTCAGTAATTTGGAGGAAGGATTTGCAGATGATCTGTTTATAATATTAACAATATTTCGCAGACAACCTGTCTGCATCATCAGGCATTGTGACAAAGAAACTGACCGACGCTGTACTAGATTGCTTCACACACAACAAAACTAATCGTTAATTTATCTGTAGGTAAAGTGAGTGCAGCGGGAACAATGCAAAATCTGTCAATCAGTAACAATTCAATGGACAACCGCAGTGATAGAAAATGAAGAAAATTGGTCATATAACACTGGAGTAAAAACAAAAGCAAAAACAAATGTATAAAATTGTCTCTTTTGTGTTTGTTTTTTGTCCTTCGAATTTTTCGCGACATTTTTCATGATGTATTATATGGTGCATGTATGCGACCTTTGATTGCGGGATGAAAGCGTCTTGAACGACTTGTCTGTGAGATTAATCAGTTATAAACCGTTCACGATTAAACTACATGAACCGAAATTAAGCCAATTAACAGCATTGAGTAACGTTTCTGCTGTGTCTTTAACTAACTACTTTAGGTAGGCCTACATTTCAAAAGAATAAAACAAGTTTGCGTTTTACAGACTCGTTTCACTCTTCAACTTCGCTTTAATCCGCTTCCGGTCGGATTTAACATTGAAAACATTCGATCTAGTTAAAATAACTTACGGCCTACCACCACTGAAACATCATTTCGAAATCATAGGGTATCATTGTTTTCCCTGTCCAATTCTCCCATGGTGCAATTGTAAAATATGTCTATCAATATTTGAATGCTTACCGGTACTAGCCATCCTCACAAAATTTCCCTGTGACTTCAGATTATTGTAAACATAAAACTACATGTTGTCACTCTGTCCTCTGATGTTTGCAATCATTTATTCGCTTTAATCATGATCATGGGTTTAACACATTTTTAAAATGATGGGTATAGACCTTGAAAATTATCCAAGACACCATTTTACTTTTTCGAAAAAGTTGCTCTCTGTTTGATTAAGAATATTTCATGAAACAAATTTCACGATGCAATAATACTGTTCACAAAATAAAAAGGAGATGATGAAAATAATTACGGGCAGTATTCTGGGAATAAATTGATTATTAAGTTGAAGTACCAAAAGCACCAAATGAAAATTCCTGAATATTGCTCTGGAAAGTCCTTAAGTCCAAAGATTGAGTCTCAGATTTTTTTCTAGACCCTTGAAAAAATCACTTCGCCCTCTGAAAAAGCTTCGATAATTGGGATGCAAGAATAGGCCTAAATCTTGAAAATGATGAGTGGTGCAGGTGTATGCACACAACTTAATGCGATTTTCCCCATTATCGCGTTTTGTTTAGTCTGCTCCTGTTCTTGATAATTTTTGAGATTACTATCTTTCAATGTCCAGCAAAGAATATTTCAATTTATGAGGAAAATTATATCAAACTCCTTCTTTACCAAATCAATTTAAATAAAGAACATTCTTTGACTTCGGAGCTTTGACATTAACTTTTACTTGCAATTCAAAGATTTTGACAATCCAACTTTCCCCCACATTTTTTAGAGAAATTGTTATAACGTACATGTTCTACATAATGCGTACTTAAATTGTTACGGAATTCGTGGATTATTAGGTGTGTATGATGCATTTCACATGTTTTTCATTCAAAGATAAGCTTAATGTAACAAATGTGAAATAGAATAAATTATAATGATGGCAATCGAAGCCGAGCTACTGAACGAAAAGAAAAATAACATCTAGTCGCTATCTTTATTTAAGTGTTGATGCTTGAAATATCATGGAGTTTAAAATATACCAAGCCTGAATCATTTTCAGTTTCTTCACCGTCCACTTACAGGTGCCACAATTCCTTCTTGAACATGCGATTGACAGCGGCCATGGTGCCTATTGTAATGTCCTCATCACCCAGCCCCGTCGTATATCAGCAATCAGCATCGCAGAAAGAGTAGCTCAAGAGCGATCAGAACATTTAGGACTCTCTTGTGGATATTCCGTTCGATTCGAGACGGTTCTTCCGCGTGCATACGGCTCAATTCTTTATTGCACCGTAGGTACTTTGTTGCGGAAGATGGAGTCAGGCATGAGAGGCATTTCTCATATTATCGTTGATGAGATCCACGAACGCGATATCAACACAGATTTCCTTATCATCCTCCTCAGGGACATGGTCAGAGTCCACCGTGATCTGCGAGTCGTCCTCATGTCTGCCACAATTGACACTAGCATCTTCCAAGAATACTTCGGCGAATGTGCAGTGGTTGAAGTTCATGGACGAACACACCCTGTTACGCGTGAGTTTATCATTAGTTAACATTGTGTACTAGTTAAAGGACAATTTGGTTCTGATGAAATTTGTTTCCTATGTTCAATAATTTCGTTTCTGATATTTTCGATGATATGCCTGTTATACGCTAACGTATCCAACTGCTTGTGCTGCCGCCCGCCCTGTCCGATGCCGAAATTGTATGTCAACACCGAATGTTTCTGTTACTCGTATTTCATTGAATTCATTCAACCCGTTGTCTCTGATCATAATTGTCATCAACTGAAGTCGAGGTGGCAGACCGGGGAAATGAATGTACAATGATCACGACGAAGTATGTTAACCACCTACTAAACTGAACCCATATCACCAAATTCATATAGTCATCAATGAGAGTTCATGATATGTCATATGAGATGTGCGCCAAAGCAATTCAGGCAGCAATGTTAGACTGGCTTTCGATTGATTTTTATGTGACATTATGATATCCGCTTTAAGATATTATTGAATGTGCATAATAGGGTGAGAAAAAAGGGTGACAAAATATAATGTATTGGACTCAGATATCAGCCTTGGAATGAAAACATGGCTATTGGTCAGTGTTCCGCTGAACGATAATCCAGTGACTGACTGGAATTTAACATTTTTACGCTTCATCTATCCATCTAAATATTCTTAATCCGATATTCCGCTATTCCCTAGTTTATTTTTTTTTGCTAACAAATACAGACAGACTTGTAGCCCATGCAGCGAAAAGTCGTAATCGCTACTAGATACAAATGGCGAAACATTCATGTTAACGTAACTCTGCTGGAAATAAATTTGTGATCCTTAAGATAGGTCAATGAAATCAATCACAAAAGCAAAGAAAATATGACTGCTCTCATTGGAAATCGTATATGGCTTTTTGTCAGTTACAAAATCATTGAAGGATGATTCCGTAATTGGATGCAATCGATTTTTGTTGCAATATATGAAACGGATAGTCACAAGTTGAGCTTGTGGAAATTCCCGGGATAGGATATCACGATAATTTCAAGTATAGATTGCAGGGAAATTTCGAGAAAAATTAAACTCGTGGAATAAGTGAAAAGTCAATTCGAATAAATTGCTCGCATAGATGACGTCTGCATTAATTGTGCACGTCGTATAGAAAACTGTTTTTCTTTTTTGGGCGTTGCAGTGATCACGCAGTCCTCTAATAAGAGGGGCGTAAAATATACCACCCACAATGTTTGCCAATTTGACTATGACTCATAAGTCTTGATCAATCGCTGCAAAACACGATAGTCAATGAGTGCATTTTCTATTTACTAGTATGGATATTTGATTAGTGAGGTGCTTTGGTGATTTTGAGATTCCAGTGTGTATGGTAACTTATCTCTGCCATGCTTGGAACGAAAACTGTGGTTTTTGAAATGTATTCAAGTACTTATTCCAATGTAATGCAAATCAGTGCAAGCGATTTATGCAGTGTTTCACGGATAATTCGTCACCCTCCGGGACATACAAAAAAATGGCGAATTGACAGCATGAATAAATTTCCGTAATCAGTATCTTTAAAACTCGTGTATTTGTGTATCATGTATTCGCAACTGATTTTTTCACGTTAAATCAAGCAAATTATTTCTACAGCTAATGTCTATTGATGGTTAAACGACCCTTTATGTAAATACTAGGTAAATGATCAAGATGTGTCTGGGCAGACCCGAGTGTTGTCTATATCTTCATGAACTACACACCAAATCTTCCATGAATCAGGCGCTATTGAATTAAATTATCAAAAGCAATATCTGAAATTTCATTCTACGTTTCTATTGGTCCATCAGTAAATTGTCGCCTCATGGTCGTCTCCATCAGTAAATCGTTGCAATTATTAATGCGTTTATGCCACAATGTTAATACAATCATTGAGTTAACAAATGATCTTTGCGTGTACCAAGCAAATGTTATGATGCAGATGTTGAATGCTTTGTCTATACCAAAACTCTTTGCAAACTTCCGCTAACGAGAGAATTTTGTAATAGCACTAGGATGGGAATGTGTGCGATGTTCTGGTTTCTTGACGAATTAAGCGTAGAGATTAATATGAAGGTTTGCGAATTGGGGATGGAAAAAGTGACGAATTACGAATTAAAGGTTGCGAATTATTCGTAGGTTTTACAATACAATGTGCAAGATATGAAACATATTCGGGGAATAGGAAATGTGGAGAATTATCCGGAAAACACTGTATTTCATAGACAGCAGTTGCTTTAACATACATGTATGTTTATGCGGTTTCTGTTAAGTGAATTCTAAATCTAAATTTGCGAGCATTCAGGGAACAGCTTTATGTGCCCTCATTTAAGTTTCTTTAATACAGAACTCAAATAAAACGGGTGTAAGAAATTTAATTTAACCTAACCTAAAAAGGTACGCCTAAAACTTCGGAATCTCACTGTTATACTTGTATATGAACGGTTTGATCACCACGTGCGTAAACAATATATTGCCGGTATGTTTATAATTTTTTCTCAGTCAAGTCACTCCACTATATGAGTTTATAAATCCATATTCATTAAAGCGTCTCTTCGAAAGGAAGTTTGCCTGTAGCCAGCCATTTCAGCTCCTTCAATTTCGTCAAAGACTAGCTTTGACTGTACCTTTTTTGTGATATGCTCTTAGAGATTTATTTGTATTTTGCATTGAAACTTGATTCATTATAACATTGTAAATTTTCTTCAGATTATTATCTGGAAGACTGTGTCGAAATGCTTAAGTTCACTCCACCTCCGACTCGAAAGAAGAAGAGTAAAGGTGGTGGCGGTGATGATGATGATGACGACGCGATGGCTGCTTTAGGTATTGATCAAGGAGATGAAGAAAACTGTAATGCCCTCGTTAGCAATGAATACTCAGCTTCAACAAAACTGGCGATGTCGATGATGACTGAAAAGGTAAACTTATTGTTGTCTCGACAAAGGAAGCAATGGCAACTAAGCCGCTTCTTGATAAGAAATGGAATATTGATATATTTGTCTTATCGTCGAATTTCAACTTTAAACAATGCCCATTTTGTAATCCCTATTTCTCATGTCAGGTCAAGGTCAATCCTTGTTTTTGCTGGTGGTAAAGATAATAATGTAAGCCAGTACAACCTGTTAATGTCTATATACATATTATTATGCCATATCTTATTATTGTAAATATCATTTTCAGACTAATCTCATATTTTAAACTACAAAAATATCAGCAGATTATTTTTGTACCGATGACAGCCGGATAGCACTCAAAAAATTTTGTACACACATTAATAATAATTATAACAATCGAAAAACTCCTGACTTTTTCCAGCCACAAAACTTCCTAGAGTGGGCTTGTGCCTTGGGTGAGGCAGGAATGAGTAAAAAATTGTGGAGTGGAACTCCTTTTGCACCATCCACTATTGTGTTTCGATTACATAATGAGGTCTGATGGTAATTTTAAATACAGTGTTGCGAACCTCTTCAAAGGATGCATTGGCGTGAGAAGCGGAGAGAATCCTCGGAGACATCGCGTTCTTGTCAGTGGAAAACAATATTCTTCTCTAAAGAATCCATGTAATGATGATGCGGAAATTTTTTGATAATCGCAGATAACTTCCTTTTCAGATAGCGACACAAATTGCGTCATTTCATTCATGGTGACATGATGTTTTTAAAGTAGAGATGAGGGATTTATAAAATTTCAACTGGATAAAGTTTGTTTTCAGTATGTATTCAGTGATGAAGTTGGGTCAACAATGCAGCTTACATGGGATGTCAGCTAACTCCAAATAGGTCATAAAGCCTGAAACAGGGATTTTTGATTATGAAGTGAGAGATCCACATTTATAGAGATACACATTAGAGACCCACCCTATATAGCCTATAATACACTTACATTTTCCTTTTTCTGCTTACAACAAATAAGGTAAAAAGTGCTGTATTGACTAGGCATGTAAAAAATAACTAGTGTTTATGCGGCTACCTTTTTGTTTTATACTTGGAATTTCAGTCAAAAAAATCCGATTGAAATCGCAATTAAATTATGCAGTTCTGCTTTCTACATGACTGATCACAGGCATTTTTTCTTTTAGGAGTTGAGTTTTGAATTAATCGAAGCTTTGTTGAAGTACATAAAGTCATTGGACACTCCAGGTGCTGTACTAATTTTCCTGCCTGGTTGGAATCTCATTTTCATGCTTTCCAAGCATTTGCAACAACATCCAATCTTTGGCTCGTCGATGTATCGGGTTCTCCCTTTGCATTCCCAAATACCAAGAGATGAGCAGCGGCTGGTTTTCGAGCCCGTGCCTGATGGTGTGACCAAAATTATTTTGTCCACAAACATTGCGGAGACAAGTGTTACAATCAATGATGTTGTTTATGTTATCGATTCCTGCAAGGCGAAAATGAAGCTTTTCACCACACGGAACAACATGACGAATTATGCAACTGTCTGGGCTTCAAAGACCAATTTGGAACAAAGGCGTGGACGTGCCGGGCGTGTTAGACCAGGCTTTGCATTCCATATGTGCTCTCGAGCTAGATTCGAACGTATGGAACAGCATCAAACGCCGGAAATTTTGCGAACGCCTCTTCACGAAGTAGTTCTCCTGATAAAGCTTCTGAGATTGGGCAGCATCCGTGACTTCTTATGCAAAGCAATTCAGCCACCGCCAATCGATGCTGTTATTGAGGCAGAGTACACGCTGAAAGGTGAGATACGAAGCTAGCGTAATTCTTTCCCGAAATTTTAGTGCAAAATCTGGTCTGTTCTTCCTTACATTATATCTTCATTTGGAAATAATATATTATGACTTTATGTAAAAGAAAGTATGAGAATAAATCACTCTTTCGACGCTCCTTAGAAATATAAGTCGATGTTGCAATAATATTATGTACTCGTATCTTCGACTTACAAGCCTCGTCAGATAACATATTGAAAAGGATTGTTTTTTTAACATACAACTCTACATCTATCTCATCTTTTTAGTATCTAACTCAATTTCCTTAGTGCGATATGATTTAACAGAAAATTGGAAGCAATATACGTTGATAGCTATTTAACGGTTGTCCCGTCCCGCAGCAACTTCAAAGTTAAAATTCGACTTACCCGCAGCGATCGCTACATGTTTGTAAATGACCAAGCTGTCAACATCAATAATTTCCTTTAAATAGCCATGTATAGGAGAGACTGGGACACTTTCGTTCATGGGGCACATTCGTTCATCGCAGTATGCTTGAAAATGCTTGATTGTGACTTCTCATGAAGATATGTTAATAATGCTAGTGCTCATGCTCTACTATGATGGTGAAATATACAGATGCCATGCTACCCACGCAATGTTAGGTGAAAAATTAACTGTTTTGACATCCGATATTTTTCACTTTCATATCTTTTTGTGCTCCTGATGCATTTCCTAAGTCTATCTCCAAAATTTTAACCCTGTGAATTAAGCCTAATGTACAAAAATGATTCATGACTGCCCCTTAGAACAGCTGTTGTTTCATCCATGAAAATTTCGATTTTAGTTGCAGAAAGCAATATAGGTCACATTCTGTTACACATCGGTAGGGCACATTCGTCCAGGACCTTTTTTTAATTGATGTAATATTATTTGAATTTGTATCCTAAACGGACTAGTTACTTTCAAAATACAAACCTGACTTAGGAACATGGCGTAGGAACCTTTTTGGAAACGTAAGCCAGAAAGGTACAAATGAGCTAGCTGGAAATGCCGCTTTTGTCTTACATCCCTTTCGAATTGGATGAGGGCGATCACAGTCTGCCATCAACGGATGAACGAGATGTGAAAGCGATTATTTGCACTGCAGGAAAATTCCGGCAATAACATTCGCAGGCAGTTGGAAAGTGGTACCTAGCTTCGATTCGCTGCGGCTCTTGAAGATGGAATATCAACTTCTTATTGTCGACCGCACATAGATTAGGATGGGGCCAAACTCAAGTATGCTGCTGAATCGTCGATGAATCAAAATTGCTGGGAATGGCATCTTGCAGATGTTTGACATAATTTTTCAGATAATCGAGCTAGTTGGCGAAGTTTGCGTCATTGCACCCAAGGTTCACGTGCGCTTCAGTAAAAGTGTTGACAGCAAAGAAAATTGAAACTTACGTAGTTTCTTATGTTACATTACACAAGTATTTTGATACACCAGATTTGTCAAATTATAGAAATTCTTAATTATAGTAAATTTATCATCAAAAGTTTATGAGTAGTATAATTTATAGAATACTTGGAAATTTAGAACGGTTCTATGATTATGGAAATTTGCGTGAAAGTGCCCCACCACCTGCACTAATCTGCCCCACCTATGTGGCAAGTTAGTGCAGGTTGTCATGTCTCACAAATGTTAATTTCATGCAATAAGTTTGGCCACTACCTGAAATTCTCATTATGAAAAACATCCGCAATATCTAGCATTTCAGAAACAGTAAGTGAACTTCTTCTGTCGTGAGCAAGAGATAAAAAATAAGATTTTTTACTTTTTTTTGCACCATTCTCCCATATACTTCTAAATAATTAGAAATGTGTGTTTTTGTGTACACGTTCATGTTTTGCTCGTGCTCTATACTACTCTATTGTAATGTAAATTCAATCTACCAATCGCTCTATTTGCACAGAAATGAAGGCGCTTGACAAGAACGACGAGTTGACTCCACTAGGAAAATTGCTTGCCAGATTACCTGTAGAACCGCGACTTGGCAAGATGATGATCTATGGATGTATTTTCTTCGTGGGTGATGCTGCTTGTACAATTGCCGCGTGCACCTCTCTTGGAGAACCGTTCGTTATTCCTATGGATAGAAGACGATTGATAGGAGCTCAGAAATCACTGGCCGGGAACCGGCACTCTGATCATGTGGCCATGATCACAGCTTTTCAACATGTAAGTTATCTTTTAAGGGAAATGCAATGATAATTGTCATGTAACATATTAAATGCTGACCGGCCATGAGAAACGCAGGAAACTGTTGGCCTTGTCTCCTTTTTTCTCGAGAAAATGTGGTCTGGACAGAGCGGATATAGTAATCAGTTCCTTGAGTAAGGCGGTTAAGCGACATGAGCAATCACTTCTCACGTGCACTTTCACTTGACCTAAAAAATGTTCGAGAATTTATTAAAAATTCAGCTTTTATGAAAATTAATGTCGTAATATAAAAGTGTTTGGTGTAGAAATAGTATTCCAATGCCGAGTGAAGGCCTATGGTCATGGAGCACGCGACGCCACTGAAGAGTACACTTTCAGTCATCGTAAGCATCTGTGCCTGCTTTAGCATTCCAATCTTCTTGCATTGTTCTTATGTCCTTTGTGGAAATTCTTTAGAAGAATTGCATTAGATAATGTGGTGAAATATTATCACATTTCTTTGAATAGTAGCCGCTTCTAAAATAGTGTTTTGGGGTGCGGCTACTAATCGGAGGCATCCATTATTCGAGGAAATACAGCATACCTATTTCACAGAAAAAAGCCAGTTTCAGGTTTTTTCTATCTGTCAACCAGGCAAATGGCCCGATCACAAAAATTTTTGTACCGAAATCATAGTATTTAGCAACTTGATTATTCATGCCAACGGTAGTTTTAGGAGATATTCAGTATGACTATAGAATATTTGGTTTGATGTGATTTTTTAGTCGAAAATTCTTGAAAAAATGCTTTGCTGAAAAAGTAGGTTTTTAAAATCACTTAATTTGACTTTTGGATGCCACCTAGACGATTGTTATGGTGAAGTCAATATACGAAGCGACTTGTTTAACAGCAAGAAGAATGTTAATCTTAATTTCATTTTGCGTACTGTTAGTCAATAACGTTGAATAAACCAAATTACCATTTCATCATGAGCTAATTGTTGCAAAAAGAAAGACATGCCTAACTGAAATTTCACACTGTACCTTATGCTTCCGGATTACTTAGTGGTTGCGAATCTTCTCAACTGTTACATAATCGCATTTCGAGTTTTTTTCCAGAGGCTAAAGTGAATAGGCCTACAATACCAGTAGACCTATCACATAGTGTATTCCTGCATTCATACGGTATGGTATGAACTTAATTGTCAATCTCGAAGTATCTTGTTGAATATGCTGTTTAGATATAGGCTATTTCATGCATGTTATGATGATGTAAAGTTAAGTTTTATGTGCAGCTGTGTAAGAAGTTAATGATGCCTACAAGTAAAGCAAAAGCAACACACGAAATGTAGGCTATGTTGGATTTGGCCTATTCGGAATTACTAGGAAGTATCACCTGCAAATTTTTTGATTTACATATGATTGCAAATATCAGCAAAACTTCTAATACTATGTATCCGTGATAATAAGAGGATGAAATCCAAATTATGTAACCATTCTAAATTCAGAGGTCTCGATTTTTTTCTGACATTTTTAGGAATCAAATAGTAAGAAAGAAGTCAAAAAAAGAAAATGTTGAAGTGGACAGTCATCGTGTATTGGAGGTGTATCCATGTATGTTATACTTAAGGTTGGAGGCTTAGACCAAAAGACATAGATTCAAGAGATTGATAAGAACTTTTTTGACGAATGTTTTGCTTTTTTTCTTGTAATCGCAGTCTTTCTCATAGATAAACGTGAATGAGAACAACAACATGCAGCAAATTTGACATTCTAATCGTACAGCAAGCTTTGGCGTATAAAACTTCCAAGATTTCTTAAGATTTTCATAAGATTGAAGATTTTATATTAGTCGATCTCCAGTCAGCTTGCAGGCGTTTGTCTGGGAGGTATGCCAAACGTGAAAGATCAAATGGTACGCGAATTTTCTGTGTGTGCGAAATATGTATGATTTTTTCAGATGGGGTGAACACTCTATCAATGATACAAACTGTTTACACTGCTCACTGCTTTTACTCTGAGCATTGACTTATCTGCTCTTATAGCTGTTCTTCTCTGACTTGAAATTAAGAGGAATGAATAAGTTACTGAGCTTATCTCATAGACGATTTGTTTTAAATGAAATGCGGTTTAGCAAATGAGGCGAGTACGTTAGTTTTCAGGCAAGGAAGGAGATCTGTCACTGATTGCAAGGTCGAATGCAATGAGAAAGTCATCGATGGACTTTTTTTTACTGAATTTTCACCCCTAGCACAGCTATGAGCCATGAACGACGCTAGGGGTTACTCAATGAAAAGTAACAAATTGTATTATTTTAAATAAATAAAATTAAAAAAAAACAGATCTTCTAATCTGATTAAGCTGTCCCCATCAGAAACCTATTCGCACGCCTCTTGAAAGTATCAAGATTGTATTGGTCAGGGAAAGTGGTCTGGGGAAGCTGATTCCAAAGCTGTGCCGTGCGAACAAAAAAGCTTTTCGAGCGACTCACAGTACGTGCGCGTTCTAAGCTCACATTATAGCATGTGAGTGCATTAGCTCTGCGTGTGCTTCTGGAGAAGATCTTAGGTTTGGGTACGCACTCATTTACTGCAGAGCTGCTTCTACCGAAATAGTACCTGTAGAAAAGACTGAGTGAAGCAACATCCCGTCTGACGGAGAGCGGCTGCAACTTGCTAGCAAGTTTTTCACCCATGAGATTCTTGACACGTTTCTCAACCCGTTCAAGGAGGTTAAGATGCGTTTGTGGGGCGCCTGCCCCACAGATGACAACAATACTCCATCAGAGGACGAATAGTGGACTTGTAAAGATAGCAGACAGTCTGTGGTGGAAGATAGCTGCTGGCACGATAGAGACTACCAATGCGTTGAGCTGCCTGCTTGCTAATGGATTGGATGTATGGTTTCCATGACAAGTCTTTCGTAACCGCCAATCCAAGGAAGGAGATGGAATCTTGTTCTCTGATCCTATTATCTGACATTTTAATGCTATGATCATCATCTCCTTTAAGTCGTGAGTGCAGAATACTCTGAGTTTTTGAAGGATTGAAGGAAACAAGCCAATTGGCGCCCCATTCTGAGACCCTGTGTAAGTCTTCATTAAGAACGTCGCATAACTGCTGACGTTGCTGAGTGTTCTTAGCGAGTCGCTCATTGGAATTGAAGAGTGTTGTGTCATCTGCATACATCACCAATTTACTCACTAGGCAGTCTGGGAGGTTGTTGATGTACAGCAGAAAAAGAGTGGGTGCCAAAATTGACCCTTGAGGAACTCCTGCATTGACAAACTTGGTGGAAGACTTTTGGCCATCTAAGACGACAGATATCTGCCGGTCACTAAGGAAAGAAGCAAGAAGTTTGTGGAGTTGATCAGCAACTCCATAGGACTTTAGCTTCATAAGGAGTCCCTGATGCCAGACTTTATCGAATGCCTTGGAAACATCCAAGGCAACTAATCTCGTCTCACCTTGTCTGTCAAGGACACGACTCATATGTTCAGTGACATATGAAAAAAGATCTGCAGTTGATCGAGAGTGCCTGAAGCCATACTGTTCTTCTGATAGAAGGTTCTGAGTTTCAAGGACTAGGAGAAAGTACTTGCCAAACGTGATGGAGACGTCGAGGGATAACAATTTTTCGTCTTTTCCGTTTTTTTACGAAATAAGAAGTCTAAAGTAAATATTTCAAATTTATGCATTCAAGCCCCGGTTTTTAACAATTTTCTCCGTTTTTATCTTGGGTGAATTGCGATCCCTGGAGCCATCTTTATCATTCAAATGATTCTATCTGATTGATAGGGATCTCACGTTCACCTTGTTGCATTTCATTTCATAATAGTTGAAGTTATATTTCTTGAAAGTACATTCCCTTAACATCCCAGATCGTCGCGAGATGTTTATTTGTTGTGAGACTCTGTCGTGGACTTGAATCAGCTGCCGCTCTCTATGACCGTCTGCATTTTCCCTAAGTAATGTCACAATTTGGTCAATAAAAAAATGTCAAGCCTTTGTTTACTAGGTTCGCCATGGCCAATTATGGTTTCGCTTAATTTTTCAGCCACTCAGAAATCTGTTATATGGCATTTGCCCATTGGTGTGCCAAGGCAACATCTCAATCATTTTAGTTGTATTTTACTTAATTGGTTTTATGATGAAATTGTTTGATGTCTATTAAATGCGTCGATTAACCCTAAGTACAAAAGAGCCGTGAGCAGGAGGTGCTTGGGATTCATTATTTGAAAATAAGATTTATACCTCCAGAATAGTGAAAATAAGGCCAAAATTTCTCGATATTGTATGTATTGCCGACGTTTCGGACGTTTGTCCTTTGTCAAGGCACAAGAGCAATTCACAAAAGTATGGGCATGCGCACACGAACAAAATAGGCTTATATACAAATTTTTACAATACATTAAACACAAAAGCGATTAGAAATCAGTCATTTCGATCTTTCTATTAAGCTTGGGTTCCAAAGATCTGATTTGACGAGATTCGGACAATGTAGTATCTACAGGATCTCTACATTTGTCAATAATTTGTACATCAAAATAATCGATAGAACCGGTGTGACCTTGATGTTTCTGCAACAAATGGTCAGAAAGGGCACTGACTTTGTTGCCGGCGTTAATGCTGTTACGATGCTCAACATAACGCAAATAAAAAGGGCAGCTGCTTTTGCCGATATAAAATTCTGTACATAATTTGCATGTAAATTTATAAACGATAAAACGGTCATTGCACCTATAATTACTATTCAGCACGTTACAGAGATGACAGTTTTTATGCTTCACATTTTTACTTTTATTATTTAGGGCACTGGAGAGAGACTTATTTGGTTTACTGATTAGGTTAGCTTTTATATCATATTTGTCCATAAGTTTGTGGATTTGTTTGTTAGTCCTATCACTTACAAAATCTAATGTTAAATTAGCTTTGTACTTAGTGTATTGCTTTTTCTTTTTATTTTTGTTACTTTTGTCTACGGTAAAATCCTTATCACTGAAGCCGTTATTGCGACAATTATTTTTGAAAGTCTCAATAGCAATTTTACTTTTTTCCGAATCGCTACATCTTTTTTGCACATAATTAACGCTGTTTGTGATATAATTTCGCTTTATATGATTAGGCAAATGACTACTTTTATTTAAGTAAATTCCCGAGTGCTGCTCCTTTATGTACCAGCCATACGAAACTGCATTGTGTTTTACCTCAATACTAATATCCAAAAAGTTTAAAACTTTATCTGGGATCTCTATCGTAAACTGGATGTCATTATGAACTCCATTAAATACTTCCAAAAATTTACTATTAAGAATCAAATCATTTGGGTAAAATGGACCCACAATTATGTCATCAATGTACCTGGCAATTCATCTAATGTAACCCTAAGCAATTCGTAATATTCGTTGTCCTTTTCTCTGTAGTGGGAAGGTGCTCGTAACCGTGGAGAAATGGCTGAGCGACAATTATGCGACAATAAGTCATTATCTTTACCTATTTTGCGCATGACATCGGATGCCGCTCATCAAATGAAGCAGATATTGATAAACGCTGACTTTCCCGAAGAGTGTCTGATGAGCCAACGGCTAGACAACCGTGCTGATGATCCTCGACTCGACGTCCTTCTCACTCTTCTTACCTTAGGTCTTTACCCTAATATTTGCTATCACAAGGAGAAAAGGAAAGTGCTGACAATGGAATCAAAGGCAGCACTGGTTCACAAATCGTCGGTGAATTGTAGCAACTACCCTACATCGTTCCCATCACCCTTCTTCATCTTTGGAGAAAAGGTAGGAATCATTTTATTTGAACTGTTCAATATCTGACCACATTTTTCAATTTCAGATTCGCACAAGAGCTGTATCATGCAAACAGATGACAATGGTGACACCTCTTCAACTGCTACTGTTTGGAGCACGGAAGGTTGTATGGACTGAAGGTCAAGTTGTGTTAGACGATTGGTTGGCCATCAAGACGGATTTTGATCTTGCTGCGAAGGTATTGGCTTTGCGTCCTGCTCTTGAAGCTCTAATGGTGAAATTCTGCCTTGCGCCTGAAGAAGTCATGACCCCAGACGAAAGTGACAGTGCTGTGATGGAAATGGTACGACTGCTATCTCACCCAAACGCCGCCCGATTTGGACAAGCTGATGAATCGAGTATTGGTGGGCCACCTCCAGCGAAGCGACTATACGGTGGTCCTGCGTATGATAACGGTGCTGCACCCACTTGGGAAGGTGGTGGACGAGGCGGAGGTAACGGAGGTCGAGGTGGCGGTGGTGGTTATGGAGGTCGTGGCGGTGGTGGTTATGGAGGTCGTGGCGGTAGTGGGTATGGAGGCCGAGGTGGAGGTGGTTATGGAGGTCGTGGCGGTAGTGGGTATGGAGGCCGAGGTGGAGGTGGTTATGGAGGCCGAGGTGGAGGTGATTATGGAGGCCGAGGTGGAGGTGATTATGGAGGTCGCGGTGGTGGTGGGCACGGAGGCCGAGGTGGAGGTGATTATGGAGGTCGCGGTGGCAGTGGTCACGGAGGCCAAGGCAGTGGTGGGTATGGAGGTCAAGACAGCGGTGGTTACGGTGGCCGAGGTGGCGGAAATGCAGGAAGTCGTGGTGGTTATGGAGGTGATAGTGGTGGATTTGGTGCCGGTGAATCTGGTTCTGGATATGGACGAGGAGGCTATGGCGGTCGAGGTGGAGGCTATGCGGGCAGTGGTGGATCTAGCGCCAATGAAGCTGGCCCTGGATTCGGAAGGGGAGGCTATGGTGGTCGGGGCGGAAGCCAAAGTAATACTGAAGGTGGAGAGCAAGGAGGTTATGGTGGATTTGGTCGAGGACGAGGAGGCTATGGTGGAAGAGGTGGAGGAGGAGGATATGGTGGAAGCGACCATGGGTTTGGTGGACGCGGAGGAAGCGACCATGGGTTTGGTGGACGCGGAGGAAGCGACCAAGGATTTGGTGGACGCGGAGGAAGCGACCAAGGATTTGGTGGACGCGGAGGAAGCGACCATGGGTTTGGTGGACGCGGAGGAAGCGACCAAGGATTTAGTGGACGCGGAGGAAGCGACCAAGGATTTGGTGGACGCGGAGGAAGCGACCAAGGATTTGGTGGAGGAGGAGGCTATGGTGGGGGAGGAGGTGGTTGGGGTGAGAGTGGCGAGCAAGGCAGTGGAGGTCAATATCACGGATAGTGACTGAATTCTACATTACTACGTGTATAATGTGACAGATTTTTTTATCACAAAACTATGTGAATAATAAATGCGCTTTCAGAATTTAACATATGTTTTCTATCTCGAATTGATTATAGAAGGCGGCGAGCAGTAAAAGGTATTTGGAAAAATCAGTCTTCAGAGCTCGATTAACCCGCATGTGTTCCTGAAGACAAAAGCGTCCTTCTGTAAACTTCGATGTCCTGCCAAAACTACTATATAACAGATAGGTTAACCCAGTAAGGTCCAGATTTTTTTTCTATGTGATGCTAATATGTAACACTGAAAGAGTTAGGTTTATAGGCCATTTGGTTGCTGTCGAAACATGGACTTTAATGTCCATCTGGGCTTTTGTGTGTACAATATTATGATCATATTACCCGGAAGACCTAGATAGACATTGACGTGTTTATAATAATAGTATATAGTGTGACATCCGGCGCGACGCTTCGCTTGCGCCGGATGTCACACTTTTGCGGGGTTTTTTCAAAAATTTAGGTAGACTTCAAATTTCACGTGGCCGAAGGGCGAAAATTTAGGTAGTGACAAATTTTCAAAAATTTAGGCGGTCTCAAAATATCACGTAATCGAAAATTTAGGTGGTCTCAAAATATCACGTGGACGAAAATTTAGGCGGTCTCAAAATATCACGTGGACGAAAATTTAGGCGGTCTTAAAATATCACGTAGCCGAAGGTCGAAAATTTAGGTAGCCCAAAAAATATCACGTAGTCTTAATATACCAGAAGATTGTATTCAAAATATTTCTTTAAAAATGGAAACCTCAGAAATGGAAGGAATAAAAGTGGAAGAAACCGCAAGAATATATCCTTCGTTATCATATGAACGTAGTTCTACTTTAATGAACATCGAAAAGATGAATAAAGAACAACATAAGATAGAGTTAGGTATATGAAAGATAAAGAATCTCAATTATTATTAAGATTAGAGCATTATAAAAAATTAAGAAAGAGATGGTCTAATGTTAAGAATGTAACACAAGGGATTGGCATATTCTTAACAATAAGTTTAGGTGCTTTAACAATTGTTATATCTTCAGGTGTTTTAGTAATTCCAGTAGTTGCTACAGCTTTAACAGGAACGGGTGTTTTTGCAACTTCATTTGTTACAATGTTAGATAAATCTTTAATAACTAAGAAACGAAAATCTAAGCATTTACATGAAGTCTATGACAAATTGCATTACTACTTTCAAAGAGTATGTGATGATAATGTTATTACGTTAGATGAGATTGAAAAATTTGATCAAATAGCTAATGAAGTAAATCAAATATCATTTCAATTACAGTTAGAAAAAGTTGATGATAAGAATAAACAGGATGGTAAAACTTTTAGTGATGGTAAAATTTCTAATGAAGAAAATGATAAAATTTTTTTAGAAGAGCTAAAATCTTTAAGTGAAAATTTAAGCAAAACTTTATTAAACAAAACTTAAAACGAGAAAACTTTAAACGAAAAGATGTCAGACAACAAAGCAATAAAAAAATAATTTGTTCAGTAAAATGTTTTTGTTGTATTCCAATGTTACCACAAAATTCAAATATTATATTTTAAAAATGGATAAAATTAAAGCTGATAATTTTAAAAGAATTAGAAGAGTTAATAAAACAAAGAAATATTATGAAAGAAAATCATCTTCAGCATAGAATGATAAAAGCTGGTATTCAATCTGATATGTTTGAAAAAATGCAGCAAACCGAGCAAGTAAAAACTGATTTTGAAAAAACTATGGAACCATTTAAAACTCTTGAAAAAGAACTTACAAATAATGATAAACAAATTAATATAACAGATCCAGAACACAAAACTATATTAGATGACTATGGATTACTAGAATCAAACATTAATAAGAAATTACCAAAATCTATGCAATTTGAACATTCTATTTCATTTATAGATGGAAAAACAATACCTAGATTTTATCTCGGACAAAAAGAAATATTTCCACAACATTTTCGAGGTTTAATTTTTTCACCAGATAAATATCCTTTTAATTTAGATAGAAATTCTGTTGATCTTTTAAGAGGAGCAGATTTAAATAATTATGCTGTAGAAGATCTCATAAAATATAAAGCTATGTTAGATAGAGTTAAAGCAGGAAAAACTCTTAAACGTTATAGAGAATTAGAAAATTTATTTACGGGAGTTAAAGTAGGAAAAGGTTCTAAAACTGAAACAACTGTATTTTTACCAGATGATCCACAAGAATTACTAAATAGATTAAATATTTTAATATCTGCAATAAAAGAAGGACATAATTCTAGTTTCAATGAAATTCATGCTATATTGAAAAGACTGTTAGAAAAGAAGATTCTAAATGAAGAGGATTATAAAAGTATAACGAACCGAAGGTTCTAGGGCTTCGCCCGTAGCTGTAATATGTTGTTGTTTTTAATTTTTTTATAAAAGATATTTATTCAAATTTTTAACTAAAAAATGTGTTCAGCAGATTTAGACAAAATTAATTATCATTTAGAAAATCTAACAGAGATTTTGGGTTCATCAAAATTTAGTACGGCGTTAAAAATTATAACAACTACTTCATCACACACTTGCAATTTAGAACTCATTCTAGATTTGGAACAAAATAAAAATTATCAAATTGCATTGACTAGTTTCTCCACATTTAACACTATTCAAAACGTAAAGATGTGAATGACCAATTTAGATATTCTACTGATAAAGGCAAAACGTGGAAAATACTAACTTTTCTTCCTGGTTCTTACGAAGTTGAATCAATATCAAATGAAATTAAGAGACATTTAGGTATACCATTTAAAGATAAGAAACAATTACATTTTGCAGTTGAACCGGCAGTTAATAAATTTTCTCTTACTTTAGACGAAAATCATCAAGTTGATTTTAATCATGATAGATCATTGTCAAAGCTATTAGGATTTAATAAACAAACCTATAGTCAAGGTTATCATTTAGGTGAGAAGATTCCAAAAATAACTGAAATAAATTCAATTGTTGTACATTCTGACATTATTGAAGGAGGATATATAAATAGTAAATTGTCAAATTTAATATTCAGTTTTCCAGCTTTTACTGTACCCATTGGTTATAGATTAAATGTATTTCCACAAACATTAATATATTTTCCTATTACAAGAAAAACTATTAACAACATTAGCATTAGAATCACTGATGAGAAAGGACAAGAAATAAATTTTGGAGGTGAAGAGATTATAATAGATCTTTTGGTTCGGGAGGTATAAACTCCCACGCGAAGCTAGAGAAGTTTAATTTTCTTCTTCTTCTTTAAAAACAAAAAAAAATAAAAATAGAATTTTTTTATTAAAAATGAGTGAACTACCCCCATTAAATAAAAAAAAAAACTCAAATTTAATCATCATCCAAATTTATCTAATAAAGTTTTGTCAGTTATTTGTGGAAGATCAGGATGTGGAAAAACGTATCTATTATTTAAAATTTTAACGACTCCAAATTTTTTGGATTATAACAATCTTATAATTTATACAACAACAGCAGAACAACCTGTCTATCAGTTTTTAAAATATGGATTTGAAAATAATCTTAAAAAACAGCAATTGCTTCATTATTCAAAGAATATGACAAATCTGAATATGAAGAAGAAATAAGTTCGTGGTGTGAAGAAGCAGCAAAAAATAATCAGTTAGTAGAATCCAATAAAAATAACCATATAAAGATACAATTATATAATATACAAAATATGAATCGTGAAATGTCTCTCGGACAAACGTCTAGGATTGATGAATTAATCAAGAAACAAACTGCTGAGTTTGATGCACAAATTAAACATAGTAAACGTATTAAAAAACAGAAACGTACTAGGCGTAGTATTAGACGTAATATTAAAAAACAGAAAAGTGGAACAAAAGAAGTATTAGAAACTCCTATTACTGATATCTTTTTTGATGATAGAATTAAGGATGAACTTGGTGATGATTTATGTAATTTATTTAATCCAAATGAAATTAAATATGAAAATGTATCTTTTATTAATATAGTAAATGATATGCGGAAACTTTTAGCAAATGGTAAAATTATTAATTTACTTGGAAAAGTTGTTAAAGATCAGGAAAATATAATTCAAAATTTTTACGTAACCTTCTATAATAAAAATTCATTTGAAATATGGTTTTCGAATCTGGATGAGAAATCCGATCCTAACGAATGGATTTTTACAGGTAATATTAAATATGAAGATTTTGGAATGAAGTTAGTACAAAGATCGCATAGAGGGGCAGGGATTAATATGAAATATAGAATCAAAGAATATTTCGGTGAATATTGTTATATTTCTTCTGAAGATTTTTGTTTTATTAAATGTTATAATGTTTTACGAGGTTTTAATGAAGAACAAGGAGAAATGATGAAAGAAATGTTTAATAATTTTTTATATAAAGAGGAAGCACATCTAGAACAGGAGTAATGTCAAACTGCAAATTTTCTCAATTCAATAAATATTTTGGAGAATGTGTTCAATATAATAGTCCTGCCAATCGTCATTTAAATCCTAGAGGAATTGAAACGTTTCATAATTATGTTTATTACAATTATTTTCACGAAGGTTCAACAATTGGTCACTATTGTTTAATTAATAAATCTCATAAATTAAAAGCTATTGGAGAAATTGAAACTAATTTCAAACCCATATATAAAACAGTTACTGATGAAAATCTAACAACGCGTCCATATAAAATCATAACAAAGAAAAAAATTGACTATAGTTCAACATATATTTGGGATCTCGAAACTTTTCCTGATCCTAACTGTTCAACAGCTCATCCTATTCCTTATGCTGTAGGAGCTATTAATTTTAATAAATTTATATGTTGCTTACCGAAACAAAGATTGAAAGAATTAGAAACACGTTTGTTAAGTGATATGATTAAAATTAAACGATCAAAAGATGAAGATGAAATTAAAAAACTTAAAAAACAAATTAATGAGTATAATAATTTAACTGAATTAGAATTTAATAAACTTCAAAATTGTATGAAAATATTTACAAGAACTGAGGATGATGAATATCCGATCGGGGGAAACCCAGAGGCCGTATGTCCGATCCATCAATTTTTTAAAACTCTTGGAAAATTTAATTATTCGAGAGTAACTTTAATAGCTTACAATTCATCAGGTTTTGATTCCTATTTTCCGATAAAAGCTAATTTTAAATTATCTAAACCGCCTCTTAAAACTTCAAGAGGAATATTAACTGCTTCATTACAAAATCCTTATACAACTGAATGTGTTAGTAGATACATTCAAAAATCTTTTAGATTTAAAAACAATATGAAAAAAGATTCACCTTCAGGTAATTTAGCACTTCAAACTATTATAATGAAATGTAGTTATCAACATGTAAAAACAAGTCTTTCTAAATGGTGTGAGAATTTTAAAATTCCTACGAATGTGTGTAAATGAAATTGGAGACATAACACATGAAAATTATAAAGAAAAAGAAAATGAATGGAGACCATATTTAGTTAACGATATTCTTTCTTTAGCTTTTTGTATCTACAAATATAATAATGTTATGCGAGATTTAGTTGGTGAAGATATAACTACTAATTCGACATCCTCTGCTTTAACATTTAACGGTTGGATGAAAAGCGTACAAAATGACAATATAAATATTCATTCTCATATAGATTTATGGGCTAGAAATTATATTAGAAAATCTGTTAAAGGTGGAAAAGTTTCAGCAAATATAAGAAAATACATATCGCCATTTTGTAGCATCTTGTTACCAATATTAAAACAGTATTTACCTGGTCGCTACGCTGGGGGGGGCTTTGTCTCCTGGTCGCTCCGCTGGGGGACTTTGTCCCCTGGTCGCTACGCTGGGGGGACTTTGTCCCTTGGAAGTAATTTAATAGATTTAATGAAACAGTATCGAGATTTAGGAGATAAAACTGAAATTTGTAAGAAAATTTCAAATCAACTACTTGAACAAAAAAATGAATTTCTAATGGCTTTTGATGCAACATCTTTATATCCATCAGCTATGTATGATGAAAATTCAGAATACCCTAAAGCTGAATCAGCTAGAAAATTTCGTCAAGAAGAAGAACGGGAAATAGTATATAAATTTAATACTCAAACATTTAGACCTAAAACTGGAATATTTACAGTTGTGTTTCAATATCCCAATGATATGTTTTTTCAACCAGTTCCTATAAAAGATAAAGTTAAAAATCAAGATAATAATTCTCATGTAAAAGTAATCAGGTTTAGAAATGGTATATGTTATGATGTATTAACTTCTGTAGACATACAAGAAATTGTTAGATGTGGGGGAAAAATCTTACATATTACTGATGTTATAATTTATGAAAAAAATTATCAAGTTTCACCATTTCGAAATTATATTGAAAAACTTTTTAATTTGAGAAAAAGATATAAAACAGAAGGAAATACTGTAGGCGATGAGTTAATTAAATTATTGATGAATTCACTATATTGCAAAACTGTGCAAAAAGATATAACCACTAAACATCATTTATGGAATAAGAATACATTGAGAAAAAAATTCACTCAAGAAGTAAAAGATTATGAAAAATTAAATGATGAACAATATTTAGCGAAAGTAGAAATGGAAGATGATGAATTTCTTAAAACTAATATTGTAAATGATGGGAAGACGTCATTCATGCCATCGCACTTAGGTTCTTTTATTCTTTCTCACTCTAGAAGAATCATGAATAACTTTATTTTAGAAATTAATGGTTTCAACGAAAAATACATTCATTATACAGATTCAGTAACAGCTGACACGCCTGTAATATTGAGAAAGAATAATTTATTATTTATTTCTAGAATAGATAGTATTGTAAACGAATATAAAATTAATCCGTTTGAAATTAATGGTGATATGAAAGAAATTTCATTTGTTGATAATTTAGAAATTTATACTCATAATGGATGGAGTAAAGTAAAAAAATTATTAGACATTACACAAATAAAAGTATTTATCGAATAAGAACAAAAATGGGAATAGTAGATGTTACTGAAGATCATTCATTGTTAGATGGAACAGGTAATGAAATAAAGCCACAAGAATTAAATATAGGAACAAATTTACTACATAATAAATTATTTTTACACGACAATACAATCACATTGAAACAAATTGTAAGTGATATTTATGTTAATGATCCACCTAATTTAAGATGTAAGCAAGCATTTATAGAAGGGTTCTTTTTAGGAGATGGCTCTGCTGGAATCTATAATTATGAATCAGGAGTCAGATATTGTTGTACTTTATATAACCAAGATCTTAACCTCTTAATTAAATTAAAAACATATATTAATGAAGTCTATAACAATGATTGTAAAATATATGATACAATGAGATCATCTAGGATATACAAACTTAATTTTCAAAATCCAAAACAATATGACACATACTTTAGTGAAAATTATTATAATCAGTTTAAAGAAAAACGTGTTCCTTGGTATGTTCTAAATGCTGAATATAATATTAGATATTCGTTCTTTGTTGGATTTTATGCAGCAGATGGGAGCAAGAAATCTTTTTTACAAGTAAATATGCAATTATTCGTTTTACACAGAAACATAAAGAAAGCTTTAGTAGTTTATACAATTTGGCTTCATCTCTAGGTATTAATTTGGTAGTAAGCGAAAGACAAGATAAACCATTGTGTTTTACTGCGTGTCAAGTTAAAAATAATATACCCAAAGATGTCACCACTGTAAGATACTTAAATAATAAAAAACAATATGTTTATGATATTGAAACAGAAGATGGGGCATTTAATTGTGGTTTTCCATTAATTGTAAAAAACACTGATTCAATATACATTTCTAATGAGCTCTTCAATAAATTAGATGCCGCTGGATATGTTGGGGGAGAATTGTGTCAAGGAAAAAATGATTATGGAAATGGTGGAATTATTTTGCAATGTTTATTGCACCTAAAATAAAATATTGTACTGCTGTAGATGAACAAGGGAGACTTAGTGAAAAGAAAACATTCAAAGGATATTCACAAGATAAAGTAAAAGTAGAAGATTTTATAAAATTATATTCGGGTAAAACATTATCGACTACAGTTAATAAACCATGGAAAAGATCTTTAGAAACTGGAATTAGTATTCCTGATAAAAATAATAATACTGAAGAAAAAAATTTTCTGGTCAAATAAATATTCTTAAACGTCAAGCACCTGATGAAAATGAAATTATGTTACCTTATAACGGAGAAGATATTCAAGCTGAAATATTTCAAACAATCGTCAGTGAGAGTAATTTAAGTGATGATGATGACACGTGGGAATAATAATTTTTATTACATCTAAAAACTTATTACATCCAAAAACTTATTACATCCAAAAACTTATTGCATCTAAAATTTATGTGCGAGTCTCCGATCCATTCAAAAATTCTTCCTATATCCAAGTGTATGAATATTTTACTTTGTGCTTGCAGATGTAAGATTTCCCTTGTTAACTTCTGAATTCTTCTCCGCTTTGTCTCCAATCGAACAGATCTTTCAGTAGATCCAACCATTGTGACGATAAAATTTAAACTAAAATTGTAATGCGTCACGTTTTATGAATTGTGTGTGTGTGTTTAAATAGCAAGTGAAAATTATTAATGGTGATCTAAGCAAAGCGGCAATGTAGGTGAATGAAGTTTGCTTGACAACATACGGATATGACATGACGGGTATGATTAAATGTACTTGAATGTCAATGGGGAAATTGCACCGCATTGTAAATCATTTCATCGGTCAAAATGCAAACCAGATCGGAAACCAAAACCAGAACTTTTGCGGTTTTGGTTCGACAGTCGGTCTCGACTGTCGATACTGCGATATTGCATTGAATGATTGCTATAACAAAAGAATATTCCCTCAAAGCAGAGAATGAATTAATAGATTGCTTTTATGTTATTAACGCTATGTTATGAATGTGCAACCCGTATGATCGCCTCAAACAATCATGCGGTTTGAGAAATGTGGTAACAGATGTTGCTATTGTCTTAATACAGATAAAACAAACAATATCCTCTTAATGGGAGTTAATAAAAATAAAATGGAACATTGTTAAACAAGACATTTTATTTCATTTAAAATGAGCAACATTAGAGACTTCTTAAAACAATACGGCAAACAAACAACTACAAATTTTGATCTAAAGAAAATTGCTAATCAATTGGGAATAAAGAATTTTCACATATTGATGAGAGACAAATTACAATTGATTAAAGATGTGCGAAGCACTAACTCTGCTAATAAACCGATTCCTTTGAATTTCATAACAAATCTTCACACATCAAATCAAAAAGGTGTACATTGGTCAGCCGGACAAAGAAATAAAAATGGAGATAGTTATTTTTTTGACCGCCGAGAGGCTGAGAACTATTGGTTCGACTCATATGGACTTCCCCCAACAAAAGAAGTTAAAAAATTACTTGGCAATGGAACTTATGATACATTTCAAATTCAAAAACCGGGAACTACTTATTATGGTCAATTATGTCTTTATGTTTTATTGAAATTACAGGAAGGAGTACCATTTCTAGATATTATGTTAGAATTGAATAATAATAATGATAATTAAAAATCAAGCGAAGCTAGCTAAAGCGGCACCTTAAGGTTAAAGCTCGCTTCGTTGTAATTCATTTTGATAAAATCGGCCTCTGATATCTTCATCATCTAAATCTTTGATTTCGTAAGTGATCGGATAAGTTTGATTTATTTTACAAACTTCAAATATTTCTTTAGTCCAGTAGCCAACAAAGCCTTTTTCAAATTTGTTTTTATACTTAAATATTCTAACTCTATCATCAATCTTAATTTTCGGCTTAAGTTTCTGCAAATTCGGATTACTCTCATTCAAATAATTATTTTCGAATATTTTCTTCGTATTAAATCAGGTTCGTCAGAAGCATTCTTTGGAGTTTCTTCAGTACCTGAATGAATCTTATTGTTATACTCTTCTACAACTCCTGGTAATATCTTCAACCATTTCTGATTTCCTTGCTGAGTAAATTTCTTAAAAATTTTATTTTTCAATGATCTATTGAAACGCTCTATTACTACAGCCTTTCCTGCATTTTCAGTTGAATAAACTGAGCCTTGGCGATGACTTTCGTCTGTTTCAAATAGTGCCTGAACATTTCCGTTATAAAATTCCAACCCTTTATCAACAAACAATTTCTTTGGCTTTCTCTTACTTTCTTGAAAGATTTCTTCAAACGCATATTTAACTGACTGACCACTTTTGTTTTTAAAGGCTTTACCCAAGCGTATCGTGTATATAAATCTATTACGGTCAATGCGTACTTAAACCCTCTTTCATTCGGCATATGAATAAGATCAGCACTCCAAATATCATCTTTATTAAATACTTTTACTTTCAATAAATATTTAGGCCTTCTGTATTCTTTATGAATTTCAGACGCGTAGGTTCGAGCGTTGCTCTCAGACAGCTTTGTTGTCGTTTCATTTGCTGACGGATCAATACACTGACCGAATAATATTTTAGCTTGTAAAGCTTTCTTAACAAACATTCTTTCAATTCTTTCTCTAAATGTAGGATTTTGAAAACTATCTAATTCTTGAATCATCTTCTTATCAGCTACATGTCGAGAACTTAGGTCATGATTTCGATAAGCTAAATCATGTCTGTAAGCTGCTTCATCTACTCTGTTTATTGGTTCTTCACCTGGTTTTGGATTATTATTCTCATCTAGTCTTATATCTAATCGAGTTCCTGGGCCGGTATATGAATGACCAGGAAGATGTTTTTCTTTCGAATATTTACTCCAAATAAATCCAGGAAAGTTTTCTAATGTTTTTTGTATATCACCTCCAGTGTGCAGTCGACCGCTGTGCAGCCGACCGGTGTGCTGGCAATTTGAGGTTTTATGTACTTTTAAGAGATAATCCATTAGATCTAGATTTGAAATTTTTAATTTAATTAAATTTTCGGAATTTGTAGAATTCATTTTAAAAGATAAAATAAATGTTTTACCTAATAGAACCAAAGGTTCTGAAGCTTTAGCTGATCGGACCAAAGGTCCTCAGGTTATTAACCTATAGAACCAAAGGTCCTGAGGTTATTACCGAATCATACTAGGACTTAGATATATTCCAGAACCATCTTTAGTTTCTTTAATTTCAATTAAATCATCAACATTATGAAGAATATTTTTAGGAACTCGTTTTCCTTCATCAACTAAATTTAATTTACTAATAAAATTATCTACTATTCCCTCACCTCTGGCCGCTTTCTCTAACTCTCTATTATGACGTTTTTGTTCTTCTAATGCTGCCTTCTCTGATTTATTTTTATTTACTGCTTGGACAATGCCAGCTGTCCCACCTGCAACACTTCCCGCAGCTGCTATGCCACCTACTATTAGTGGAATTAATGGGAGAATTCTGCCGCTCTTTTCTTCTTGTAATTGAATATTCTCTATCATTGGTTTACTTATGTAATACTTTTTTTTATTAATAGTAATAGTTTTAGGGGTATTTTTGTCAACAATATTACGTAATTTTAATTCAACAGTTTTATTATTATTATTTTTCGCTTCCGACATTTTTAATAAAAAAATTTTAAGTTACGAAAAGTTTCAATCTATTCTAGTTATGAAAAATTTTTAAGTTACGAAAAATTTTAATCTATTCTAGTCATGAAAAAATTTTAAGTTATCAAAAAAAATTTTAATCTATTATAGTTATAAAAAAATTTTAAGTTACGAAAAATTTTAATTTATTCTAGTTATGAAAAATTTTTAACTTGAACAAATTTTAATCTATTATAGTTATAAAAAATTTTAAGCTACGAAAATTTTTAATTTATTCTAGTTATGAAAAATTTTCAACTTAAGAACAAATTTTAAGTTACCAAAAATTTTAATTAACCTATAGAACTTTGTTCAGAGGCTTTAGCCTATCGGACCAAAGGTCCTAAGGTTACTAACCGATCCTAGCCATCTTCCCATTAAGAACTTCAATAGAATATTTTACATATTCTAGCAATAAACCATAAGCCATCAATGAAGTTGTGGAATCTTTTTTTTCAATATTAATTGTTACATCACAACCAGTCTTGATAATATCTTCAGATTGTGCACTTAAATCGAAACAGAAAACAGGATATAAATGACTCCAATCTCCAGGAGTTAATTGTGGTTCAACTCCAAATTCTATACAAAGATTTCTATAAGCATCATATCCTTCCATAAATTGATTATTGGTATCATCGAATCTTAATGGATCAATTAGATATCGGGTTTGATTTAAAGCAACTTGTAAACTTCGAATTGTATTAATATGAAAAAGATTATTGTTCTTATCAAAACTTGGAGAATTATTTCTTTGAAATGTTAGTAATAAATATCTTGGAGTATTCGAAGTTCTAGTAAAATGCCAGTTAAATCTTTGTTCGGAAAAGTTACTGAACTAGCAGTCCGCTTTAGAAAATTCACTGGAATTGGTTTGTTAGTATTTAATCTTTTTGCAATAGCTAATTCGACCTCTAAACTAGGAGTAATATGCTTAAGCCACCATTCAAGTCTATCAATTTTTAAATATGCCTTTTTTCAGTCTTACCGAAAAAGATTAATTATTATTTGCTGTCCGATGAATTATTAATTTAAATTTTAATTGATATGATATTTTATCATAATCTAAATATCCGAATAATGGAGACAATGACCAATTAACTGTCTGTTTACTTTTCTTGTTAAATTCACGTCTTTCTTTATATGCAGTATTGTTTGTTTTACTTAAATGTTTTGCAATATTTTCTACATCTTTCGCAATTCCTGCTGCATCTGTTCCAGCGTGAGATAAATCATCAACAATTATACCATCATTAGTATCAGGAAACCAACATTCGATTTCATACTTTCTATTATTTTCACCAATTGTTACAAATCTAAGCATTGTATCAATTACACCTGGAGAATCACTTATTGTTTCTATATTTTGAGTTGCAACATCTAGACACATTTGTGTAAATAATCTTGGAAAAAAATTATTCTCTAATGCAATATTATCGCTATCTGGTAATGGTGTTGTAAAATTGGCATCACTATATAAAGAATATTCACAGTGTAAAACGGAATCAGGTAAATATAAATAACTCTGCTGATTATCAACTTCAAAGATTAAATCTCCTCCAGTATTTACTCTACTGGAAGATCCGGGATTCATAGCAATTCTTATATAGTCATTCTTTTTTGATTGTAACTGACGAACGGAGGATCGTCTAATCTAAATTTATTTTCGATAAGAGAAGACATTTTTATAAAAAATAATTTGACTTTTTTGTTTTTCTCACACACAGAAAAATTTTACTAAAAATTTTACTAAAATATAATTTTAGAATTTTGCTAGACCATTCCCTCTTATTTCTTCAATTGAACGTTCTATGGCTACGCCTGTTTTATTCTCCTGTTTACTATCAGACCCTACAGCTATGTTAGCAATTTTGTTTTTTTTATTTCATCTGAAAGTTTTTTTAATTTTTTTAGTTCTTCAGAGTCATTCTTAAGTTTACGAATAGTTTCTAGTTGTTTTAATTCGTTTTGTGACTTAACAGCATTTGATATTGCACTAGCTGTACTACCTATAGCAGCTGCTCCTTTTGCAGCAGATGTAATCAAATCTTTATTATTTTTAATTAAGTTAACGATACTTCCAATACCAGAAAAGATGCCAGCTCCTTCTTTTTGAATTGTTTCTACACTGTCATAATGGTAAACAGATTTCATAGATGGTTCATGAGCAATTTTTTGATTTGAAGCAAAATGTTTAAGATTGTGTTTATAAATTATAGGCATTTTTTAGGATTAAATTTGACTTTTGGGAAAAAATATTTACGATTGGTTAGTAACCTGAGGACCTTTGGTCCGATCGGCTAAAGCCTCTGAACAAAGTTCTATCAAGATTTACGTTTGTGAATGGACAACAACTTCCAGATAACTTTATTAATTTTCTGTTGCACTTTATCTATTGCGTCAAGTAGCGTGTGATGTACTTTAATTTCTTTTTTACTTTAAGAGCATTTAACTTAATTTTAAGAACATCTAATTGTCTTTTAACAGAATCTAACTGTTCTTTATTTTTTTTAGAGTTTCCTTGTAAATTTTTCTTTAATTCATTTTCTAAATTGATTTTAAGATTTTTCATTTTATCAACTTTTTGATTAAGTGAGTTTACTTCATTTATTATTCTATTCATCTTTTTCATTTGTTGAGTAATTTTAGAACTTATTTCATAAACACTTTTTTGGAATGTAGTTTGTAACTGCTATAAATTTTTTTAATTCTTTCAGGAAGTTTTTCTATTTCATCTTCTAATTGTCCTTTCAATAATTTTATCTGATGTTTATTTTTAATGGCTGCAGATTTTAAATTTATAGAAAGTAATATTAAAATTTTTGATTGTTCTGAAATCTTTTTAAAAAGTTTTGCTATATCTGCTTCTAGCTCTCTATCCTTTTTATCAAGTTTTAATAATTTTTCGTTTAATGATTTGTCATTAAGTTTTAGCAACTTTAATTCATTCATCAGTGGAACCATAACATCGTTGATATATTTTTCTTTTAAGTCATTGATTTGTGTATCAACATATTGTTTATTTGTTAACTCTGTATTTTGTTGCGGAAGAATAGAAAGATGCAATGGACCAGATAAAACGTCTCCAGTTTTCATGATATAATTTTCTATTTCTATTTCTAATTCACGATTTTTCGGGATATATGCACCTCCACCAACATTTGGTAACATCATTTTTTAACAATAAAAGATATATATGTCATGAAAATAAAAATTGTTTTCTCATGAAAATAAAAAATAAATTTTTCACGGATCAACAAAGACAATGAATAGACATCAGATCGCTCAGTCATTTAGCCACATCACGAGAACAATTGTCAAGTGCGATTGTCAGTTATGTTGATGAGTAAGAGGAAAAAGAGATCTCATCACGAACAATTCCAATTCCTTGTGTTACATTCTTAACATTAGACCATCTCTTACTTAATTTTTTATAATGCTATAATCTTAATAATAATTGAGATTCCTTATCTTTCATATACCTAACTCTATCTTTATGTTTTTCTTTGTTCATCTTTTCAATGTCCATTAAAGTAGAACTACGTTCATATGATAACGAAGGATATATTCTTGCGGTTTCTTCCACTTTTATTCCTTCCATTTCTGAGGCTTCTTCAATTTTCGTCATCGCCGTTGCCGTCGCCGTCCCCGCTGAGGTTTCCATTTTCAAAGAAATATTTTGAATACAATCTTCTGGTATATTAAGACTACGTGATAGTTTTTGGGCTACCTAAATTTTCATCTGCCTACATTTTCGACCTTCGGCTACGTGATATTTTGAAACAACTTAAATTTTCGATTACGTGATATTTTAAGACCGCCTAAATTTTCGTCCACGTGATATTTTGAGACCGCCTAAATTTTCGATTACGTGATATTTTGAGACCGCCTAAATTTTTGAAATTTTGATTTTTTTTGAAAATTTGTCACTACCTAAATTTTCGCCCTTCGGCCTTCGGCCACGTGAAATTTGAAGTCTACCTAAATTTTTGAAATTTTGATTTTTTGAAAATTTTGAAAAAAACCCACAAAAGTGTGACATCCGGCGCAAGCGAAGCGAAGCAAAGCGAAGCGAAGCTGATTTCATGTAATCAAAATCAATGCAAGATGATTAAGGTGCACATAATTTTATTGAGACGATTGCAGGATTGAAATACTTTGAAATAATGTCAAAGCCCCTTTCACTTAATACTATGTTATCCGTATTGGTTCATAGATTGTATAATGTGCATATCTCGTTATTAAGTTTAAGTTGCAGAGATTCATAGTCTACAGCAAAGGTGTGTATAGCTATTACGCTAGTCACTACAATAGGAAAATAACCTATTTTTCTAAAACTAAAGCGGGTTTCATACTGTGACAATAAAGTGAAACGACTCACCCATTTTTACATGGCTTCAACCGCTGTCTTTTTCCGCAGTCATGAGGAAGGGAATTAAATTGACACACACAGTCATTGATTTGCACAGCCTTGATCCTTTTCGTTCGAAGTGGTTTATCAGAATCACAGTTGACCAAGTCGCGTTCAAGGCACGACACCAGAGATCTCACAACTTGATGCGCACTTAATAATTAACACGATGTCGGGCAGGCAATTGTTCGAATGAGCGCAGGAAGTCCAACCTGTTAGCAGACAGCCTTGTCGGGTTGTAGCGGCATTGTCATAACGACAGGGAATCGATGTATACTGTTACACCCTGCGCTGCGCTCGGTGTGTGAATAATGCCAGTTGACGTCACACCTGTCTGATTAGAGGGAGGCGTGCGTAGGAAGAAAAACAATCCTCTGTTGGGATGCTCGACAAACAACTACACGTAATTGCTCAGTGACTAAGTTGCAATGCAAGTTTGCTGTCCGATGCATGTTTGGTAGCGATTTATTTTACATAATTTAAAAAACTTGATTGAAACATAAAATCATTAAAGTATTGTGAATCACTGTCATCTGCATTGACTTGCAAGCAGGATAAAGTCACTCTTATGAACGCATTTTCATTATTCGACACACCGGTTCAGTTCATTTTTCGACATTTCAGCTCAGTTACAATGCTTCATTATTGTAGTTGAATAGCTGTCTACTTTGGTCTTCAATAATGGATTAGACCATCAATAATGGATTTCTGAACACTGATCTTTAAGGACAAATGACGACATGTTAAACGGAATTTCTCCATGTTTCACTACAAAATGTTTAGGCTATAGAATACGGCGGAAGCACACTCTAATTAGCTATTTGATGACATCAAGAATTAATGAGAATAACTAAAATGAATCAGCATTTTTCGATTAAAAGCTTAGCGCTAACGTACACTATTTGCATTTTGCTCTAACCATCTATGCGACTTCAAACAACAGAATGTGTTTAAACAAAGGGATGTAGGCTATAGCTGGTGATAAAAGTTAGCAACATTGGCTTTACCAATAGCGATCTATTAATCAGTGACAAGAAGCTGGCGAATTTCGGTTTGCCAATAGCTATCTATTGACCAGCGACAAAAAGTAAGCAAAATTCGGTTTACCAATAGCCATCTACTCGCAAACTGCATTATCGCTAGCTAAGACATCGCTTGCTCGCTCACTAAAAGCCAGCGAATAGTGAGCACTTTTCCCAGCGGGTTGCTAACAAATTACTTGCCAAGAAAATGACGATCGTTGGAACCATGAGAGCAAACAGGCGCGAGCTTCCACAACACTTAGCGAATCACAAGGGCCGACAACTCAACTCAACAATACAAGCTAGAAACATGGACGGTGATTGCACGACACTTCTGGTCTCATACATGGCGAAAAGGAATAAAGCAGTGAACATCATTTCAACACTTCACAGGAAAACGAGCATTGACTATTCAATAGAGAGGAAAAAATCCGATGTAGTTTTGTACTACAATCAAACCAAGGGTGGTGTTGATGCGGCAGATGAACGTATTGGGACATATTCTGTCAAATTCAAATGTCGACGTTGGCACGTAGTCTTCTTCTGCAACATTTTTGACTTGTATGCTCTCAATGCGTTTGTTGTCCATTCTCTTTTCGATCCTCAATGGAATTCTGGTAAGCTGCACCGTCGACGTCTTTTTCTCTTGGAATTGGGAAATGCTCTCGTTCATCCTAGTATCATGAGAAAGAACCCAAATCCCATAATCGAGCTGAGGTCTCAGCAGCAGTCAGGCTCTGCTCGACAAGCAAAGAAGAGAGGTCTGTGCACTCTATGTGAGGTTGATCGCAAAAAGGGTGCCATGCTGTGTACAGCTTGCGAGAATTTCGTGTGCAAAGACCATTCATTAGTTGTCTGTCACGCGTGTGTTCAGTGACCAGCGATGTCTCTACTATTGATGTTCTGTAGCTTACCGTAGAATCAATTTTACAGATGCATATATAGTCTTCCGTATGCTATTGTGCTTCTGATTTTTATGAACAAGTTGAGCTACAGGCCATTCACAAAGTAGATATAATGAATGCTTTTCATCCCTACTTGCTCGTTTTTCTTGTAAGAAATTATTCTCTTATTTTTGGATTGACTTCATCCTACCATTAAATTAGGTATTTGACAAAAATCATAGTCAGATTTTAGAATTTTTTGTAATGGACAAAAGTGTCCTCCAGGATCAAAATCGGTTGTATTTTTACCGATCACATGCGGGTTAACAAACAAACTTTTCTGCTTTAACTATTGGCAGCTCGTCCGAATGACTTCCTATCAGATACGCAATCGAAGGCGATGACTATGATCGACAGAAAGAACAAACGGTAGGTCTATCTGCGAAAGTCATTCGCAAACGTTCAAATTGAGAGATGAAAAAGCATCTGTTGCAGTATAGGAATTTCGACAGCAGCCTGATCACGAAGTCAACAATTGGTAGTAAGGAGGAATATAATTTATGAAACCCTCTGTCCATGGTACTGTATACAGTCGGAAACTACCTTAACCATACTTCAACTTGACTCACATGGAATACTGGGATCAATCTCGGCCATTGGATTTTTGAAACCCAGATTGATGTCATCGGTTTAATCCTTCTGGACTGCCCGTTAGATAGCCCGCCTCCGGTACGTGTTCGTTAACACGAACTCGGCCCTGTAAACGGGTCGTTCCTACCGTCACGTAACCGGTACGAGTTCGTGTACCCGAAAGAGGTTCCAAAAAAAAAATCCGCCCTGCTGCTTGATTTACGGGCTTTCATTCAATCTCCAGCTCTGTATTTTAGCTGGAGATTAAATGAAAGCCCGTTTTTACAAGCAACAGGGCGGATCTACTTAAAGAGAAAAGTCAAACGTCAAATAATAGGTTTATTCTTCATGAAATTATAGCCACGTACCACAGTAACACTGCCTACATTACAAAAAAATAACAGTACCTGGAAAGTTTGACAGCAGTTCGGTAACACTTAACCATTCATTGTGCAGTAATTGCCATCACACTTGCAAACAGTTCCACGCAGAATCCATGTATAGGTCTACTTGGTTTGATATCCCAATCTTATCCGGAAATGTGAGAATTATTGTCTCTGAAAAAAGAAATATTTTTCATTGACATTTCACGCTGGATTCATACTATCGTAAAAAGCAAGGATATGTATAGGATGCATCCATGCAAGAATTACATGATGTATTATATATAAAAGCACAAATGAAACAAAATTTGTAAATTAGATTAAGCAGTATTTACTATGCCAGCATCAATTAAAATAGCATGCAAAATTATAATGAGATTAGCATTTAAGTCAATGTATGAATTAATCAGAGCTTCTGTATACCTAAAATAACAAGCAATGCGTCAATCATGTCGCAAAGCATCTGCACGCATACTTTAGGCCTAGATAGATTTTATTACGTTTGTTTAAATTTTGGCATCTAACATTATAGGAGAGATTATTACTTTTGTCTTTCTATGCGCCTCTTACCTCAATTCATTAGTTCTTACATAAGACAGTTTCAAAATGAAGTTTTAACCTAAATCACACTTGTCTACAGTTTTTTTTCCAATGAACTTGGTTTTTGTTTTCTGAACAAACTGTAGGCAAGTGTGATTTAGGTTAAAACTTCATTTTGAAATTGTCTTATGTAAGAACTAATGAATTGAGGTAAGAGGCGCATATAAAGACTGATCTCTCCTATAATGTTAGATGCCAAAATTTAAACAAACGTAACAAAATCTATCTAGGCCGAAAGTATGCGTGCAGATGCTTTGCGATCCAACGCTTGATCATTGATGATGTCGCTGATGAAGTATATAAACTAACTGTAGCGGATTGATCGGATGAAAAGTCACGTTGTTAATTGACCACTTTATTGCCGCTAAACAAAACCTCCGGAGAGGGTAAAAATCGTCATTTTCGGACGACACACGCGATTCAGGCGAGAAACTGCAAACTGCGAGAATTCAAAACAGTGCAAAATAAAACTAAAATCTCTCGCTTGAACAAATATAAAAACACAAATATGCAATAAAAATAACAAGAATGGCACTGAGGCAGTACACTCCCCTCTATGATCTCGGAAGATCATACACACCACACGCAAATCTAGAAAATGCAGTTATTTCATCAGTCACATAGAGCAATAGATTAATCATTATATATACAAATAGGTCACTAAAATAACGATCACACAACACGTACAATAAATCAATTTTAAATGCAAGAGATACCCATTTGAACAGTTGTAATCCACTAAGAAGAATGATGTCCGTGTATCAATATCCACAAAAGCTGATAATAGAAATAAACTCGAAAAATATAGAGACTACACATCATATACAATATAGTACACTATAAATTCCATGTAAGCACGATGTAGATAGTAGAAAATCACGACTGAAACAGTACCAATGAATATCGTCATGTATGATAGTGACAACATGAACATTAATGTTATAATGTTCGAATAAGGAATCACACAAAAAATTCCACATTGCACGATAACGTGAGAATCCTTTCAGATAAACCAACTGAGACACGTCTATCGAATGGATCCACCATGGAACAGTGACTGGATAGGTCATGATTACTGGGACCGTAATCTAAAATGTAAAATCCATATAATGTTCAGGAATAGTTAGATAGATCAGCAGTTATAAACAGTCAAGATTTTGAGACCAATAATATCAGTTCCTTCACGGGTCTCACGAGTAAAGAAGATTTGCTTCTCAACTCTACTTTCCTCACTAAACCATCAGAGCTAGGAAAGGTTCGAATAATTATAGCTAGAGGCCAAGAGTTTCTGATGGACTGTCACGCAAGACAACTATGTCCCCGACTTGCAGATTAGGTCGCGTCGCTGTCCATTTTTGTCTCGTTTGCAGTGTGCACAGATAGTCTCTCTTCCATCGCAACCAAAATCGATCAGCCAAAGCTTGGACGTATTTCCACTGAGATCGTGCCATGTCTTTTTCGTCAAACGTGAGGGAATTCGGTATGTCAACAGGCTTCTGCGTAACCAACATCGAGGGTGACAGAATAGACGGGTCTTCTGGATCTCTTGAAACACTGGTTAGAGGTCTTGAGTTCACAATTGAGCACACTTCCGCCATAAACGTAACGAGAACTTCATGTGTGAGTTTACCGGGGTTAGACAGGAACAAGGGATCCAAATTTCTCCGGGCCAACCCAATCATCCTTTCCCATGTACCTCCGAAGTGTGAAGCATGAGGAGGATTAAACAACCAAATACCTTCGTTCCGGGCGACGAATTCATGAATAGGCCCCTTTTCGATGAAGTGAGACGTGATACCAAGTTCTCGAACAGCTCCAACAAAATTAGATCCTCGTAAGTACCACACTTGGCGATCGGAGGCTGCTGGGGCCACTTCGGCATGTCCGTTCTGCAAAACGTTGTCCATGAACTCGAACATATGTAACCTTTTCGTTGTATTATTTTTCATGGTCTTCTCCAGAATGCTCGCTCGTTTCAATGCTAGGCTTCTGTTGTTGGGAAGTTGAGGCATCAATCTCCGGAATGGCAATGGAACCTCCCAATGACCATCAGACCCCTTCACTAAGCCGGCGTTCATAATTTCCAAGAACTGAGCATCCTCAATCGAATTCGCTCTTTTTTCATCATTTTCTGTAGTCAAGAAAGGATCTATCCGAAGTTGAGATTGGCATGGAGGAAATACTGAGGACCGACCGTTAAATAGACTGTGCGTTTTGTTTACGTTGACAACTGAGGGTTTGTGTACTTGGCCAAGACAAACTTCTCCGACTATAACCCAACCTAAACGACCTCTCTGAGCATATGGCATCTCGTCAGTACCAAACCGCTGTTCGAGGACATGATGAACGATAGGTAGGTCACGACCGATCAACAGTTCAATTCTGACATCATGTATAGGTGGGATGAATTCAGCGATATCTTCTACTGTATATGTGAATAGTTCTTTGCAGCTAGTGACGTAGGAATTTCGTTGTAAGGTTCTGGAATGCAGTCGCATTCCAGGATTTCCGGTAGATCAAGTTTAGTACTTTCGTCATATGACTCAATAACATGACCTGAGGCTAATCTACCAGCTGTGGCTACTCTACCTGAGCAGGTGGAAAGAAAGTACGGAGATTCAGGGCTGTTTTCTTGGAATGCGTCAAAAAACCGAGGACTTGCCAATGTCCTATTGCTTTGGTCGTCTATGATGGCGTAGACAAGTCGCTGTCTCAGTGGCTCGCCAGTCGGATAGATTCTTACTAAGACTATTTTGGCGCAGGTTTTGCTAGTTTGTGTCGGGTCTTCACATACGCTTATGCAATTAGGAGTGACGTCGTTGTTTTGCTCCCCTCCTTGAGTGCTTGCACCGACATGTAGCGCAGTTGGGTGACCTTCCATTCCACATAACTTGCATTTCGGTTTCTGTGGGCAGGCGCGAGCGAGATGCTCCGTAGATTTGCAACATTTAAAGCAAAACCCATTGTCGCGTAAAAACTTCCGCCTATCGGATATAGGCTTCGACCTGAAAGCTCGGCATTCATTCAGCGTATGATTCGTCTCATGAATTGGACATTATTAAGCCTATACTCGATGTGCCTGCACGTTGGTCCTCGTTTGTACCAACAGTTCGTTGCTCGGTTTTAGTTTTCTTTGTGACGTTCTCTCGCATATACCCTCTTGTTACAGTGGCATTGTCTTTCGGCGCTGATTCAAATTGATAGTGAAAGCTAGGGTCGTTACGTACACGCGCTTGCTTACGAAGAAACTCGTCAAAAAATGAGAACGGAGGATATGGAGTTCGAAGACGCTCTTTATAGCTGCTCGCCTCGTTGGTCCATCTGTCCTGAATACATTGAGGTAGCTTGCTAATGATGGAGTTGACACCCGCTGAAGTATCAAAGTATGACAGAAGATCGAATTCTGGGTCTTCTTTGACTGCGAGTATTTCTGACACTATGTCACATAAGTCATACAAACGACTTCGTTCGTTGCTGCCTATACGCTTGAAAGATTTGAGTCTGCTTTGTAACGATGCTTCTATGCTCTCTGGTCTCGCGAAACGTTCATTCAGTCTCTCCCAAATGCGTTGCACCCCTATATCTGGCGAATGAATATAGGCTGCGCGAATGCTCTGAGCTTGTCTTCCTGAATCGTTTCCTAACCACTTGACTAGTAAATCCATTTCTTCGGCAGGCACCGCTTCTAATTCTGTCATCACTGACTGAAAGGTCAGTTTCCAGGCTCTAAACATCTCGGGCCGATCATTGAATCTGGTGATACGTGACGTTTTGAGTTCCTTTCTGGAAAGGTATTTAGCAAAACTATCCGTTGTTTTATACATCGGCACCGGTGTAGGTTGAGAATTGGCTACGTGAAATTTGTCGACATATCCAGGGATATGACTACCGGTACGTTGACACTTATTGAAGTATTCGTTGGGCTTCTGTTGACAAATCGGTTGTGGCTTGTTACTAGTAATTGGATCTACGACGGCGGCAGTAGGCCGATGTTGTAATTCGTCGCATGTTTCTCTAGGCATCTGTTGGTAAATTGGCTGTGACGCGTTAAGCGGAATAGAATCTACAAAGGCGGCGGTGCGTTGGAAATTGTCGCATGACGCTAGATCGATTTGAGGTCCATTGGAAGACTTTTGCCTAGACCTACTGCTTCCTGCGGCGCTTTTGATCTCAGCTTTCCTTAACCTCAACTTTGATATGCTCAGCCTGATTTGATTGGCAACATCCAATTCTCGTTGTTTCAAATGCGCAATTAATTCGTCGTGTTCAAGTTGTACCTTTGCCAGTTCAGTTTCTACGTGAGCGGAGTTTACCGAAGCGTGCGACCGATAGCTTGAACCCGGTCGTGCATCCTCTACACTTATGCCTACAAGACATGTGTTGTACTTTTGAGACAATTCTTCGTAACGTAGCTCATATTTCTCTCTGGAAATGACATTGGTTTCTAATGTTGCGCTATCAGTAAATGACATAAATCTTTTGAAGACTTCTTCATATGCCTTAAAACAAGCGTGGAGTTTTGAGCGGCCTTCATTCGAACCTTTATTAGCTCCTAGGTATAGCGATTTTAGCAGATCAAGAAGCTCACCTTCCTTTCTCTCCAGTTGCTTGACGTAGTTGTCGCATTCTTCCTCGAAGTAGCGTTGTCCGCGTTCGGACAGTGTCCTACGTAGGGTTTACAATCCCGGGATCTCGGATCCCGGGATCCCGGGATCTCGACCCTATTTCCGAGATTAAAAATCCCGGGATTACGTCTTCGAGATCTCGAGGTATTTCGAGATATTTGAAGGATTGGCCCTGAGTTCCTTCTAAGTGACATAGTTAAGAGAGTCAATGGCTTTTTTGAAAATGCATCTAAATTTTTTATGTTCCAAGTTTGATAAATTGCTAATGTGCTGTATTTGCCGAGCTAGCTGGTTAAGCCTCGTTCACATGATGACATTAGTGCCGAGGAGCAGCGCGAAATCTGCGCTAAATCAATGCCGTGACACAAACCGTTCAGACGCTTAATAAACAGTGTTCTGACACTGCTACTAGTATTGCTTCTGTAAACTGAAAATACTTCGTAAATTGATAGCTGAAAGACAAATCACAACGATTTAAAATAACGACTAAAGGCCCGTTCAAGGCTCGTTCAGACAGAGCTAGATTTGCGGTTTGCGGTCTTTGAGGGAAAAACCGTCGAAGAAACCGTCATTCAACCCAGTGAGTCTCCCGAATTCGCTTTATTGACAGGTCACCGGACTGCTACTGCAGCTGCGGTGTGTTGGTTTTCACACATCGACAACGAATTGTGTCTCGGTGATTAATTGACGGTGAAAGACAGTTTGAAAAAAATCATCAGTTATCGACAAAATGACATTGCAGTTGTATTCATCTTGTTGTTGTGATGAAGACAATGTTTCGTTCATCAAAATCGACCCAGTGGTTCAGAAGTTATGTCAAAAAATGCATTTGCTCTCTAAGTGAATGTAGGCCAATGCTCAACTGATAAGTGAGTACCGTTGACAGAAAGTCTTCGAAACACAAAATTGGCGATAGCTCAGCTAATATTACATCAAATTTAACAAAATAGACTTCATTTTACTTGTCATTTCATGATTGTGAAGATGGTGCAGACAGTTGCTTACACAGATATAGAAAATCTTTTGCCAATACTCATTATCACATCAGTTGACAAGCACGTATCGTCTTTTGAAATATTTCTTGAAACTTAATGATTAAAAACATATACAGTATATATAAATCTCGATCGAGATCCCGGGATCCCAGGATTGCGATTAGCCAGTCTCGAAAATCCTGGGATTGAGAAAACGGCTCGAGATTGTAAACCTTAGTCCTACGACGTTGTTCCATAGCGTGAATAACGTTGGAAAGTTCAATGCGAACAACAAATGATGATGTTAATGACGATTTTTACAGTAGCGGATTGATCGGATGAAAAGTCACGTTGTTAATTGACCTTTATTGCCGCTAAACAAAACCTCCGGAGAGGGTAAAAATCGTCATTTTCGGACGACACACGCGATTCAGGCGAGAAACTGCAAACTGCGAGAATTCAAAACAGTGCAAAATAAAACAAAAATCTCTCGCTTAAACAAATATAAAAACACAAATATGCAATAAAAATAACAAGAATGGCACTGAGGCAGTACACTAACCAGTTAGCAGTAGAAGAGGCAGCATCCCCGTGACGCCTGCATAATACCTTTTACATTAAGCTTGTTTCAATCGGATCATTAACACATTTCAAGAACTTGCACCGTACAGCTTTACTGATGTAGGTCTCACTGTAAACTGCACACCACTAAAACAGCAGTTACAGTAGGCTAATATATATATATATATATATATATATAGATCTAATAAATGCGGAGTTACCACTGTACGTGGGTCTTAAACTCTCGATTTCATGAATATTTCTAGTAGAACGATCTCATGAACGATCGCAAAAAATGAAAGTTTAAAAACATAGAGTATGTTTGGAACTCTATGTTTGGAAAATTTTGATTCTTTGTGATATAATTTGTGTGTTTACTACCACAGCCAAAGCAGCTAAATGTAGCAGTGGAATGAGTCTAAAACTCTTCATTATTACAATCATCAAGACAATTTAATTATTATTTTGATTAAAGCGATCATAGCAATGCGCATAAAGTGAGCTACGCGCAGAGAGTGTTGCGTTGCCTCAAAAAATGTCTCTTTGCAGTTCAAATTTTTATATGAAAAGTTTCAGTTTTTTGCGTGGATTACTTTCCTGCTGTCTCAAAAATTATTTGAGCAATTTTGAAGAAGTTACATGTAAAATGTTTTGCAAATTTATATAATACCGAGATGAAGCCGCTTTATAAGTAGCATGAAACAAGAAGATATGAAGCTGCTAAAGCAGAATTTTACCCGTTTTTGGGCTAGTTCGGCAAGGTTATGGCTGCCAACCGAAGCAGTTTCTGTCAAACCTCTAATATTCACTGGAGTGCAAAAATTTGATATTTCCAAATTTAGTCAAAGTCTTTTACATCAAAATTACTTTTTCAGAAATAATGGTGCTTCTTCAAACCAGGTGAAACATGCATTACAGACCGAATAAGGCACTTATGAAAAGATTATTTATGTTAAAGGGGAGAATAATTGATAATTAACATATACATCAATGAGAATGAATGATAATTGCATCTGACACTGCTGCGAACAAGGATCAGCTTCTCATTAATTCGATCGATGGAGATGTGTTTGCGAGGACATCGTGCATACAAAGACTGTCCAAATAATCATGAGATCCACCATCTGTCATCGCGAATGGTGAACTCGGTGACGGGCATGAGAACGTAGCCCACTCTTGTGAACTTGCTTCCCTTTTTTTATTTGTATACACCAATTTTGTATCTGTGACTTCGACATAATTTTGCATGACTTTGTTTCTACTTAAACGTTTTACAATGAAATATACGTTTCCTAAAAAAAAAATAATTGCATTAGAGACGAAAATGCATGTGCATGTTGATTTGCCCGGCTGCTGCGTTTTCGGTGAGATACAATCTCAAGGAAGTCCATGATCTCCCTAAAAATCTATGTCAATGCTTCGCAAGGTTATGCATTGAGAAGAGCATGCTTGCAAACTTCGGGATCTACATGGAGCACACTTGCATTCGTTTTAGCACTGTTCAATATTACTTTTTCAGAAGTCTTGCAAAGCGACTAAATCTAAATGCATCTTCAAGTCGGAGACGGAGCCCTGGTGTCTCTGGTGGCTCAGACCTGCTACGACGGCTCCGAGTCCCTGTGTTGCAGCTATGTCATTCATATCTCATTACGAATATTTTGACGTTTTCATTCTACCTTTAAATGACGATATGACCACAGTGGGCTATCAATTGACAACGCTGACTTGGCGACCGGCACACGTAGAAAACGTCAACCGACGCCGCACGTCAGGCCTGCATTTAAAAAGATGAATAACGTGCGTTGAGACTAGTCAATCGCCGCAACAAAAACTCCGTGTGTTTTCTCCTATTATTTCAAAATATCAAAGTAAAAGACGCTATTGCACTGGGATAGGCCTAGATTACATGTAAATGTTCAGTTTTAGGTTTGAAGCTCAGTTAAGGGACAACATATCTAATATATTCGGAACGCTTCTCTCGGATGTAAAAGTTAGCACCCAAAATGCGCTTTGTCTACATGCAATCTCAGACCTTCTGTGCTAATGAAATGAGATTGGTGCTGCCATTTTGTATTTTGAAATCACCGTCGGCCGTAACATTGAGATCTAACCCCCGAGCAAAACCGAAATCTTCAGTGCACCACACATAACTATAGCTTCGATGAAAGTAGCGACAAATCAAATGGACCTGACCAGTCAACCCTGTTTGGTACATAGTCTGCATCCTGCAATCCCCACTCCTGTGAATACAATCTTTGTATTGATTACGCACAATAAAACAACATCGTGAACGTAGAGCTACAATTTTAAAGTCTTGAATACAAACACATTTTCAATTTGGGTAATGTTCTTTGACCAACAGTCTTCCGCGTAAAGTTGACTTGAGAAGAATCAATATGGTCCAATGTCTGAAATCTCTAATTTCTCTGAAATCCGTGAAGCTTTCGGAACATACGTCGAGCAAGCTGGAACAGAACGTCTTCTTTCGATGAATGCATTGATGTCCTCTTCATTTTCTGAATGAGAAAAAGATAGTTAGAATTGCATCTAAGGTGTTTTCACAGAACATGAAATTATCTTGATTGGTCTATACTTTTATTCGGTGTTACTCGAGTAAGTTGATTCAAGTGTTCGAGTGCTCGTATAAAATGGGCACATTGACATGATAAGCTATATAGAGCATCATGTTTAATGCACTATCTAGATATACCTATGAAATGTTCTGCATAATTAACAGTGACTTTCCTGTTATATGGAATTTCTTGGGCAAATGTACCGCTTAGAGTTGGCTCATTGAGAGAGGTTCGGTTTCTAATATAATCCAATATTACAAGTAATTGCGGTAAAACATATTTGATAATGGCACAGATAGACTATTGGTTCATGATTATGTCTCCGCACTTGCTGTGCAAAATGCAGCAGAGTAATGAATAATCTGTTATGAACTGTTTTAAAATATTGTAATTAAAGAAGTGTTCAATCTTACTTAAATTTTGCTTCAGTATCCCACTTTTGACTCAAAGGTAAAAGGACACATTTATCATTTCCTGATTTTCATACATGAATATTGTAGAAAATTAACAATCTGTATCAATGTTTTTCCAGTGATGTCACATTTCGAATCGCATCACATATTTTCCGTTATTTAACGTTAGATAATATTGCACGTGAGATCACATCAGTTCAGTTTCTTCATAGATCTCCCCATATAATTGTTGTATCGATTTGCCACCTTTTTGTTTTTGCCATCAGCATGTTCAGCCAAAAATTTCAACCAAGCAAGAAGGTTTGAAGCATTCATTTGTCTGAATACTGAATGCTATTCATATTCTCTGATCGGTATAATCTTGAACAGTTAGTCATAGATTACAATGCGGCATAATTTAAATCTAAGAATGATAAGTTTTTTAATGGATGATAATAAATAAAACTAAGTAAGCCGAAGAGAACTTGTTGCTCAGTAAACTTCTGACAAAAGCAACGTGCGAAATTATCATTTTATTATGACACGAGTATTCGAATAACTTCACGAGTATTTATGCCGAGCATTAATTTAGCACTGTAAGTCTGTGTCTGCCAATGCTGCCTACAAATCGTATCCACAATTCTAACTATCAATATTTTAGCTTTGGTAGATTCAATGTCTTAATTCTCGTTTTGGCAATAAATGCGATTCACGTTTTCAATGCTTTCTCAGATTAACCAAACAGTGAATAATAACTGAAAATTCTGCGTTTATAAGTTAATTTCAGAGCTGTAGTCATTAAAAATGCAATTTCAAATGCAGAAACTTCGATTCAATATTTAGATTGCATGATTCAACCTCTCAAAAGACAAACATTGCGCATTACTCATAACTCCTCGAAATTTTAAGAATCTATTTGATATTGACCAATTTTGCCTTTCTTTTAAAAACGTTACAATTTTCAATTACTGCAAAATTCTTTCGTCATCATTTACCTGATTCACTCATCGTTGGTTTGACGTCATCGTCTGTTGGGCTATCCTCAACCATGTCTCCTGCCACTAGCTTCCTTTTCATGGACGTGCAATCAGTCAGCCAGTATGTTCTAATGAATTTGATCACCAGGCAAAGTGCTCTTTCTTTCTGTAAGTCAAATAGATATCCAGAAAAGCAGCGATAGCTACATACAATTATGTAGAAATATGGTATCTGCGTGATATAGCTTCTAATGCAGAGACATTTTCGCTCTAAGTAACTTCGTAGAGCAAATTTACAAATAATGAATATCATGAAGTTTGAACCACTGTTGAACATTATGCAATGAAGTGATATATTTCATAATTTTTTAAAAAAACTGTGTCTTCTCCTGATAACTCTACACTAAAAAATCAAGACTAAGCTTGAATAAAGTAGAAAACTATTGAAATAGCCGGACCAAATTTTCAGAGGGGGCCACCGTGATTTCAGGGGGGAAAGATTAATTCCTATCGTATAGCATGCAATGGCAGCTATTTGGTCCAACCAATAAGAAATAAAGAAGATTTTTGTCTGTTATTTTTGTTTTAAAAAACAAAATTTATTTTTTCTTTCTACCCGTTTGATAGATACTAATTAGTCCATTGTTGCTGTTTTGCAAAAGGTAAATAATAACTGGTTCTAAATTATAATTAATTTTATAATTATATTTTTATTAATATATATCTTCATTAATATATTTAATTATATCTAAATAGCAACCATCGATCTTCGCATGGCCCAATACTCATTACAAGACACTAGGCAACTCTCATCAAATATTGCTCTTAATCTTTGTGAATTTTTTTCCTGTTGTCGTATGCGCATCGATTCATTTGAGACAATATGGTCATTTCTGTTCTACTAAAAAGAGCTACACGTGTTTACCAATTTCATTTTCATGCGAACTCCTAACAAAACAAATAGGCAAGAGCAGGGAGATGGCGTATGCGTCACCAAATTCGAAAAAAAATAATGCCTTGATTTTTATAAATTAAGCGCTGCACAGAATTAGATTGTGTAATCGTGTCACTTTGCTAGAAGTGCAAACTGATTTAAACAGATGGCACATGCAAGAACTTAATAAGTGGGCAAAAAGAAATTTTTAATACCTTGCAGAGATAGGAAAAACAGTCGTGCGTCGCCTGCGGATTGCTCTGAGTTCCTTCAAAATGCTCCGATCGCTATCTTCAGATTCGAAGAATTCAGATCATTGCGCAAAAGTTTTCTCGATAATGTTGGGCCCTCCGATCATTTTTAAAAAAGTTAGCAGGCGCACGAAAAAACGTTCACAAACTTATCTGTAGAACTTGACATCGTCTGTGTCTCTTTGCTGTGTGATCCGGTTGATAACAGTCACTGAAACTTTGCAGAAATTGGCGTGTTTAATGTTGAACTGGCTGCTCATTGTTCGATTGCTATGGTAATTAGTCAGGAGATTGTGCCATTTCATTATCGTTACGTGTTCCAATGCTTCCCTTCTAGTCAAACGGAAGAAGAGACGACTTGTCTAATTCTGTGAAGCGCTGATATGCTTTGCCGATGTCGCTTAAGCCAATTTTCAATAATTAGCAAGATTTCAAAAGATTTTCAGGTGAAAGTCTGTAATACTATAAGCTTAAGAAAACTAAGTTGAAAAATTAAGCATAATAGGAATAACATGTCATTAATCATGCATAAGGATAAATTCAATTTGCAAATTTGAATTGATTTAAGTCATCCTTCTTGTCAGTCACATTAATTTAATTCCAGCATAAAATTCTTTGAATCCAGTGAATAAAACAACGTAATAAATGCACCTGCAGAAGAGACACTGGAAGCGCTAGTAGAATACGTAAATGACGCCTGCATTCTATTAATCAATTACAATGTCGCTTCATGTTTCACAGATTTTCTGTAATGATAAAAGATAACGTTTTCCGATCAATAACTCCTGTAGTCACATGCATTGTGAATGACGAATTTCAGATTCTGTTATCACTCTTACTTCGTCCAGACGATGAAGTCTTGGTTTCAATGTAAAGTCACCGAAAGAACTCAAGATGTCGTATGTTGGCTGACTGACATGGATTCGATTAGCTGAAAGAGAAATATCAATTTCATAACCAGCGTATCTTTGATGTCTATTTTGTCGCAAGCAAAATTCGAAAGACTACCTATCATGTGCTAAGTTTAGGAATGTTGTAGAGGAAACCTTTCCATTCTGTTTTGAACAGATTGTTACAGATGATGTGCACCCCATAGACTTTGGTGTCATCTGATATTCATTCATTCAAACTTTCATTGTTTTATATATGACAAATGCCCAGCAAAGAATTTGTGTTCGACCTAGAATTTTTTTTCGCATTATAATGTAAAAATATGCACAAAAGCTGAAACTAATATATAAATTTTTAAATATGTTTAATTTTTCTACATAACAAGAACCAATTAACACCTTTTATTCAGCAAGCATGAGTTTTTGATTATTAGAATCGCCTGCCGAGCAGGTAAGTAAGAAAGAGAATAATGAGTTTGTTGTTAGAAAATGAGAATCATTTCTACAAATGTAGATTGATATAATAAATAAGATAATAAATCTAATATTCATTTGAAAATACAAATTTGAAATACGAAGCACAGGAGAAGGAGACACTAATTTGAAATTTGTCCCACCGTTCGCCACCAATTAAGCAAGGATTCACAAAACGAATCATTCACTTACAGGTAAAAATCAAAGGCTATAGTCTTTACATTCATATTAAATGATATGATGCTGTATACAAATAGCCTTTATACAAACAATACAAAATTCACTTACGAAGACTCAGGGCTTCCATTGCTGATGCAATGTTTACTGATTCTCCAAAAAGGCAGTATCTCGGCATCTTCACACCGACCACACCAGCTACAACGCTTCCTGCAAAGTATGAATTCTCATGACATTGAATCTGTACATGGTGAGAGGTAATTGGTTCAGACTTCAGAGATGTTCATTCGACAGAATTTTTATAGGTATAGAACAGAAAAACGGTTTTAGTGAGTTCGAACATGTATTATTACTAGGATTGGCACGGAATATTTCGCGAAGTTTATTTTTTATTTCCTCCGAAGTTTATCGAAGTTTTTTTTTCGAGTGTAATCGAGTGAGTTTTTCTTATGCACTGATGTCATATCGAAGTTCTGCTTATGAAAGGTATAGGCTTACTTTAAGTTATCATTTAAGAATTAATTGCTACTTTCACGGCTGTGATAAGTAGGTGCTCATCAGTGGACTAATTGATCTTTCTTCCCGAGCCAATCAAATCAAAACAGAGGCATATCCCGGGTACCATGAAAACGGTTGCGGAAATAAGACTGCTGCAATGTTCGCCATTGTTTTATTCGTTGCTCAAAGAACGAATGATTCCTTGAGTATACAGTTCATCATTTGATTATTCCGCTCTTTAATGTACACTGGCAGAAGACCGTTATTATTTAGCAGTTTAAAAATTTCGTTAAAGAGCTTATTCCTATAGTAATCTAATCTGAGTCACAATCACAACTCACAATGTGCTTCAAGCGTTTGTAATCATGTTGTGTGTAAAAAGATGTAGCACATTTAGGCCTACATTGGATGTTGTGGTGTGGCGTGTCGCAATGCCGTAGCTGGCACTCTCAAAGCTTCGGTGAACTGTGCGAAGTAATTGATGTTTTTTTCTTCCGAAGAAAAAAATAAACTTCTGAGTTTTGCCAATCCTAATTATCACGTACAAATTTTTGGTCGAAGCCTTTTTCATGTGCAGATTCACCTGCATAGCTCGCTGGCACCACTGATTGATATTTTTATAAGCACTGACAACTGGCTTTCAATAGTTCAACTAATTTTCCAGCGGCTATAATTGATTTCCTTTCAAATCAATGATTATCTTTCAAACTCCACGCAGGGGATGAACATTGATAGTGAAATTCTGGAAATGGATTCAACATCTAAACTGAGGCTGCAAAACTAGGTATATTTTAAAGATATTCTTGCTGCCATTCGATATGTTTACCTTTGCGCATCTGGTCATTTTCAGCAGTTTTTATGAGGAAGATTATAACACCATGACGAGATGTCGGAATCTTAGTCAGATTTTGCATATTTGAAGCAAATGTAAATTACTATAAAACACAAAATGCAAATGAAAACACGAAACTACATGTATTTAAGCAGATATCGTACTGTCCACTCACCTGTGTGTAAACCAATTCGAACTCGAAATCTCTTTCCTGGCAGGTGTTCGATATCTATGGAACGAGCTCTGTCAAGGATTTGAATGGCCATCTTTGCAATTTCACTCGCGTGCTTTTTTCCATTTCTTCGGGGAACTCCTGAAGCGCACATGTAAGCGTCTCCGATTGTTTCTACTTTGTACACGTCGTACCGATCAATGATTTCGTCAAAGTTGGTGTACAGATTATCCAGCATTCGAATCACCTGATGTTAAAATGAAGAAGAATATCAATGATTTAATGTGCACGTTGCAAGGAGTTCAAAATCACACTTTCTAGCGTTAAAATTGTATTGAACACAGTGCAATTTGAAGTCCTATCTCCGCTAACGCCGCGCCCTTCAAACTGTAGATGTATGTCTACGAGTAGGTCGCATGCAGTTTTATAAAAGTATGCAGCTGTATACAGCTGAGGTCTAAAGAGATATCTAATATAATTTCAAAAACACAAATTTCTGTAAATTATTCCTGTGGTTACATACGACGATATGTGACATCTAAGTAGCATAAGCTTATTGAATATCAGAATGAGTGATGCTTTTCTGATGAGAATTTGAGACCATTGAGTTTAAAAGGAAATACAGTTGATCGCCAGGGAGCTTCATGGACAGCATCATAATTTAAGCCTTCATTAGAAAAATTGAAAGCTTATTCTGCTTCGTGGCACAACTTTCAAGTTTTTATAGCTTGCTCGACTTTCATTAATTTCTGTTAATATTCGCTAATTTAATTTTTTCAACTTTTATTAATTTGGTTAATAGTAGCATTTACAATTATTTTTCCATGTGGATAAGTTTGCCTGCGGTGCAGATATGTAAAGATTGTGCTTATCTGCATCAAGTAACAGCAAGTACATAAATCTGTTCAAAACAGAAAAATGTTCACTTTAGAAACATTCGAAGACAATTACTTGAGCATTTTATAGGATCATCCACTTGCCTTAAACGCAGTCAAAACGGATATCTTTGAGGAATCTATGGTCCCTTTTTCTTTTACACCAGTGATGTCACTCATGAAAGTAAGATTTAATTAGAAATGCCACGATGGGCATTTTGAGATACCGGTGATTAGCTTGTAAAAATAGCTAAATATTCCTTTATAGCCTTATATATAACAAATCTTGCAACGATCCGCTGAATACAACCGCGGTGACATGGAATGAAATCGGATATGGACATTTCAAACACACAGCTACAATGCTGATGCTGAGGCGTCTGATGAAAGTGTATTACTCACCTGTATTGGAGATGATTTTGAAGAAATATTCGTAAATCCAACGATGTCAGAAAAGAAAAGACTGGCTTCTTCAAATTCTTCTGCTTTAATTTCTTCATTCCTTTTCAATGCATCTGCAACTTGTCTGGGCAACATTTGATAAAGCAAAGTGTCTGTTCGACGTTTTTCCCGATTTAAGTCACGTGTTCTGTAAAAGTGGAAATAAAGCAGCATTTTGCAAGTATTGTGATTGAACAAGCCTTTCATACAAGTTATCGTTTGCAATTGATGAAAGAGAAATGGGATAGTTCAGTGAAGAGTCGTCTCTCCCACTGCTCTTACCACTTGGTTATAAGAAAAAGTAATGGGCAAAACTGTACACAGACAGGCGATTCGTGACTCCATCATAGCCTCAGTGCCAGCAAAAGTGGAGAAAGAAGTGGGGGAGACGCCGTTTCACTCAATTACGATGAACAATTGCCTCCCGAATGCAAGTATCAAATGCAGGGATTGTCGAAACTTCATTGATTGCTCAGCTTCCAATGTCAATAAATCGATTTCATAAATTTCGCATTTTAATTAATTGGTTGACTCAATTTCCAATTGCAATAAATTGCTTGCTCACAAAAAAAATTTCTGCTTGATGTATTTGTCCGCCATTATGTTAAAATTGGGTCTACATCTCACAAATGAAAAGTCGATGTGTCACGACCGGTTTCAGTCTATTTCAGACCATCTTCAGGTGTATGTACAGACATGGAAAAATCGACTTATATACTAAAATGATTAAAACTAAAGGATAAGTGATCAGTAAAATTTCGTCGGTCACAGAAATTGCGAAGGTCACAGAAAAAAAAGGTCAATGCGCTTGATGTAAAAACAGAAACTGAAGTGGTTTTCAACAATGTTGCGAAACTAAGTTTGAGTAAGGAAGATGAGGATCGTGTTCGTTCCAAATTCAAGTCTTTAGCTTACACTTACATTAATGACAAGTCTCGCCAAAAGGTCTTGACTGATAAAATCAAAACTCTCCGTACTTTAGCGAAAAATAAAAACCTTCACGTTACCAAGTTTGACAAAGGTAACGGCGTGTGTATTATGGATAAACACAAGTATAATGATAAAATTCATGAAATTCTAAGTGATCGTAGCAAATTCAAAAATTTGAAACCGTCTACCAAAGACAAAAGTCAATTCATTATTGCGGAGGAGAGGTTCAACCGTAGCCTGTCTGATTTAAAGAAAAAAGGCAAGCTTCCTGAAAGTGTTTATAGTGAAGTTAGAAGCACTGGTAGTCAGCCAGCCAGGCTCTATGGCCTGCCTAAAATACACAAATCGCGTACCGATCCGCCTTTACGGCCTATTTTAAGTATGCCAAAAGCCTACAATACTAGCCTAAGTAGGTGGTTGAATCAAATTCTGAAACCATACATTCCTCGCTCTTTAGAGCTGAAAGACTCCTTCGAATTCGTTGATTCGATCAAAGATATTTCTCATGACCATTTTTATATGGTTTCGTATGATGTAGTGAGCTTATCTCCGAGTATTCCTCTCGATGATACTTTCAATCATATTTGTAGTCTAATTGATTTTACCAGCTTTCCGGTCGATAAAGGAACCCTGATTTCCCTCCTAAATTTATCGTGCAAAAATATGTTGTTCCAATTTAATGATAATCTATACCATCAAATCGAAGGCGTTGCCATGGGATCCATCATCGGCCCAACTCTGGCCTCTTTTGCGATGAATTTAATTGAGTCCAAAATTATTGATTTCCCCATGTACTATCGTCGGTATGTTGATGATATTTTTGCAATCGTTAGAGACGAAAAGGATGCTGAAAAGTTTTTGCATTCTCTTAACAATATTCACAGTAGCATTCGTTTTACTTGTGAGAAACAGGTCAATAATCAATTGAAATTCCTTGATGTCATGGTCACTAAAAATGCTAATTCTCTGAATTATCATTGGCATTTAAAAGATACTAACACTGGTTTGTACATTCCAAACAGTGCTCATGCTCCTGTTCGTTATAAAACCTCGGCTATTCGCGCCTTGATTATTCGAGCTAAGCGTTTAAGTGGCAGTCAAAATGCCTATGAAAGCAGTTTCTCTGTCATCAAAAGTATTTTCATTGCCAATGGCTACTCTAATGATCAAATCGATAGAATCAAAAATAATGTTGACAATTTCCAACCTAGCGATCGTGATATTAAAAACATATACTGGCGCCTCCCTTTTGTCAAAAGTCTTGAGAGCCAAACTAGAAAGACTGTTGATAGTTTGAACAAATTCCTTCCAGCGAATCATAAAATTATTGTTTCTTACAGAACACTTAAGACTGCTAACCTTTTTCCAAACAAAAACAGGTTGAAGTTTAGTCTCTCCTCTGATGTAGTTTATAAATTTTCCTGTAAGCTGTGCTCAAGCAGCTATATTGGTGAGACTAAGCGTCATCTCTACACTAGAATGAAAGAACATATTCGCGGCATTCCTAATGAAACTGAAATTTCTAAACATCTGCACAATGCGGACTTTGACGATTTTACGATAATCTACAAAACCAAGTATACGAAAATAGCTGAAAGTATTGCACTTTGCCATAGCACTGACAGAACATTGAATGAACACGATTCGTCATACAAGCTGAGGGTCTTTCTGTGACCTTTGCAATTTCTGTGACCGACGAAATTTTACTGATCACTTCTCCTTTAGTTTTAATCATTTTAGTATATAAGTCGATTTTTCCATGTCTGTACATACACCTGAAGATGGTCTGAAATAGACTGAAACCGGTCGTGACACATCGACTTTTCATTTGTGAAATGAATTTGGGCAGCCTCGCGTACAATTCACTGGGTCTACATCATTCAGATACTTAGAGGAATATTTTTATGCCTCTTTGATTTCGACTGAGGGACTCCGATACACAGCACTTGATCATGTTGAAGCTCACAGAGATAGTATCTGGACAATGTTTTGTGTCTCAATAGTCGCACGGAAGCCTGTCATTGACAGCAGGACGCGACAATATCTAAGAGTTCTGTGAGGTGTCCAAGCTGTGAGAATTTCAATTGCAGTTAAATGATTGTTCACGAACGCTAATGCAATCAAGTTTTGATTATCTCTGATCAGATAAGATGGGGACAGATACGTTATTTTGTACACAAACTCAGACACCTTGCGAATGTCATTGATGCCACTTGCATGCATTGCTTCCAACAACATAACCATTCAAGCAGTTAATAAGAACATTATGACTTGAGCAATAGATAGCTTGCGCAATACAGCAATATGATGAATTTTTAAAGTTATATGCTATAAGAGAAATGCCTGGCTAAATGTTGCCATCGGAAATTATTCATCCATTCATTTCAGTAGCATTTATTAATTTTAACAGTAGGATGTAGTATTTGGACACAAGCATTGTAACTTAAACAATCGGATGCTAATATCAGAATTCGTTCATCATGTCATAACAAGTCGGATGAAAATATTCGTCAGTTGCAAACTTTTTGAGCAAATAAACATTTATTAATTTTATCAGTAGGAAGTAGTATTTGGACACAAGCATTGACAAGGTTGTTACTTAAACAATCGGATGCTAATATCAGAATTTGTTCATTGTGTCGTAACAAGTCGGATGATAATATTTGGAATTTTGGAGTATTTAATATAACTTTTCTCAGAAATCTAAATCTCTCCTCAAATTTTCTCACCTTGAAGCTAGGGCTGAACTAAATGTCTGCATGGTATTCATGAGTCGGATAACACTGAGGACAATGATTGGGCACATCATCAAACACAGTCCCATGACTGAGGCCGTCAGCGATAGTCGAATATTATCTTCAGATTCTCTGGATGACAATAAAGTCAAAATGTTGGCGCCTAGAATTGATAACAAATATCTCAAGAATTCTTGAAAAACATTGACATTTTCCGTCCATTCCTTTGCGGAAATATCTGAAAGGAAAGGCAACTTGAAATATATTGAAAAAGTACTCAGAATTCTCTTATCCAGACACTTTGGGCCGAGTATTGTCCGTATCTTGCGAAATCAATACGGTATCTACTATCTTAAACCATTCACGTCTTCTTGTTAACGAAGTCGTAAGATACGTGCATGCAAGTGAATAATCTTTTCAGATGGATGTGTTGCTCGTTCTATGCTATTATGCTTTTTTCAATTTTCTGCATGCCTTCAATGTTTCATCTTTTTGAAGTAATCACACGGCATAGTCAATAATATTCACGCTGAACTTGTGAATGCATTTAAAGTTTTTGTAGGTTTTCCATTTGTTAATGCACATCTGCCATTAATTAACGGCAATTTGCGGTATTTGGCATTCTATTGCGTCATTTGTCATTGTTTAGCGTTAGTTCATTATTGCATAGATATCTGTCACGTAGAACACTATTGTTCACGCATTGTCACGTCACCAATAAAAAATGCTCACCTTCCGCTGTAGCAGGATTTTTAAGGTTTTTGCTACGGGTCATCTGATCATTCCCACGGGTCACACTCAAATCGTCTCAAGATCGACTGTCATTAGTGTACGCCTAACGCACTCAGGATTTATAAGCAAAAACAGAAGTCATGAATGCAGTATGACATTTAGCATTCAGCAGTGAATTTTACTCGTGATTCTGTATGGTGACTTTTCAAGACTTGAAGTCAATTACATGTGCCATTTAGACAAGAGACTCATTATCAAACATAAAAATGTATTTTATCATCATACAGCTAGTGCCTGCATCATACCCGCATAAAAAATCGACATCAGGTCCAGAAAACATTCATGTCAAATTCGTCATCAGACTCATGATTGATTTCAGTACCACAACGTTCGCTATCATCACCCATCACGTTTTCATCGGTATACTCTAACCAGCACTTCCTAAATCACACACTAAAGCAAGACACTATTCTTAACTAATAAAAAAATCCTAAAGCAAAGCGTTTTAGGAGGCTAGCGCTTTAGGGTTATTGTTCCATTTAGTATGTCAACATTCTATTTCCCGCAACCTCCTAAAATTCTAGTGTGTGGAGTTTTTAGGATGCAGGTTACTTCGATTTTAGGAGGTGACAGATTACACACGCGACAGACTGCTAGGCACAGATTATAATCTGTGCCTAGCAGTCTCTTGCGGGGAAGAAGAGAATGAGATGAATTCTGAGGATTGATGGTGTTGGCTATGGCTCACAGCATGTAGCGGATGAGCGTTCAAAATCCACGGTAAAAGTCGAAAATTCCACGGTGCAGAATGTGACCCGTGGAGCACCTTAAAAAACACTGGCTGTATAGTCTGATTATCCAATTTTGACTCACCTGTCGCAGCCGAAGTACGATTATCTCGAACCATTATTCTATATCTTCTTACTACTACTTCAAAGGTGTCGTTGTTTTTTATCATTTCATTATATTTTTGACGGACTAGTGGCGAATACCGTCTGGCAAGAGTAAAAGAAACATTTCCTTGTTCCTGTGCTTCAATGAACTTGAAATATTCTTCAATAGAACGAAATCCATTTTTTGTGAAGAATAATGTTCCAAGTCCACGTTCAATAGCAAATTCTTCTTTCGACTTTTGAATCTCAAAATATGCAACCAGCTCCTTCCACATCTGCCCACCTCTGAATTCAATCAAACTTCCTATCAGCCAGCGCTGGACACTGTCAATGATATTCCCATAGAATCGTATTTCCTGCAATATCAAAGAAACAACTTTTAGTTTCAGATCGCATAGAAACAGATTTAATTAACAGGCAGAAACGAGAGACTTTGATGGCCACAGATACCGCGTTTCGTCTGATATACAGCGTGTTTCATAAATAGTTGGCCATCACGTGTAGCTAAAACAACAATATTAATGGAGAGAGCAGCAAGTTTTCGTGACTACAAATAGCAGATACTTGTTTCATAGATCATGCCAAATGGTTTTTTGAATTTCGATTCAGTAAAAGGACTGATGGCACGTTCCCTAGCAGGCAGATTCGCCTTCCTTAATTCCAGTTGCTTTTCGGATGCGCTAATTATACAGCAGATTAAATTTCTGATCATCTATCGACTAATGCGTGCAAGTGATCAGTCATGCGTATATCACAGGTGAAGAGAAATGGATTGCAATGCTAACTTATTGCAAATAATTGAACCTTTTTTTTGGTCTGTCTCGAGTTCGAGTGTCGTCATGAGATTTGTGTCGAGACTATTTCAGAATATAAGCTTTCGAGTCGTGTAGAATTTGTCATTTTCTACATGTAAGCTACCGTGCGTTTCCTCATTTCACGCTTTTGTGAAACAGTCTGCGCAAGGACACGACTAGACCCACACCAGTTCACACAGAACGGAGGAGCACATTCATGGATTGCACAAGGAACCACTACGAATCACACAGGGCGCCCGCTTGTTCGGTGCTCGACCCAAAAAACATTTTGTGACAAAAGACACACGAGGGAATGATCATTCTGATTGACAAAGTACCAATGAAGAAAGCACATTATTAACTGCTTAGTGAGCCCTAAAAACAACTAGATCGTAAATCGTTATCACTGTCAGAAATGGATGAAAACTGTTGCTATGTGATGTTGCTCACCTACGACAAAATCTGCACAGCAGAAGAAGCTCCTAAGGTTGAAATTGCCTTTAATTCATTTAGTAGGCCTATCTTACCTGCATGATGGTCTTCTTAATCAAGTCCAGATTGTATCGATGATGATTGAGGTATTTTTGAAACGCATTTTTTGTCGAGAACTGTACCAGATATATTCCAGCTTCACCAGGCCAGTTAGTAACCAATTCAATCGCCTTGTCAGTAGCAGTATAAGCTACAACAAGTTGGCTTTTCACATCAGTCCCAAAATCACTGACATACAGAATACTTTCATCCCTCTCGATCTGTAGTCTATGAAGCAGGTCAACCAAATCCATGCAAAGTCGAATTGATCGATTAACTTTCTTAAACTGCATGTTGCGACTGACTGAATCAATTAGAAAATTCAACGAAATTCCCATCATAATGACCAGAGAAATAAGTACGATGATGATCGTTTTGCCACGTTGCACTTGTCGACCTCTGTGGGTTATGGGATTACCTACAAAGCAAAGACACGTCATTTAAAAGTTGGTTTTGCTGACTGGTGATGTCATCTTTGAATGGACTTCAGAAATCCAGGCAGCCGCTCATCGATAAATTCTGCGTAGAAGTTGATGAACATTTCATCCAACTACTACTACTACCTTTTAAACTAATGATCTGAAGGATTCCCATCATCGACAAAATTACACCATTTCCATGTCTATTTCAGAGTTCACCATTTAGATTCCTGAATGCAACTCAACTATTTCAGATTTTCAGTTTTTACTTCAGAAACCTGCATTTAATGATTTGTCAGTGACATCAATGTCAGTTTCATTTGAGAACTTGCAAACTAACTTTCCGAACATGTTATATTTATACTGTATTATTGTCACAATCTTCAGGAATGTGTCACTTTCTTTTTAGATTTTATCATTTATATTTCCAAAAATTCAGAAATTGAAATTCATATTTTGGAACTGATCATTTATGTTTTTACTAATTCATCAGTATTTCTGATATGACTATTTATATATCAGTTTTTAGAGATTGAATCAATTATATACTACTAGGAAGACATATTTGAGAATGTTTCATAATTTCAGAAACCATCATTTGTATCTCAGAATCTTCAGATTTTCCGAAATCAATGTGAGAGTTTCTGAAATACAAATGATGGTTTCTGAAATTATGAAACATTCTCAAATATTTCTCCTTAATTCAATGACATAAGTGATTCAATCTTAAATATGAAGTTAAAACTAATATATAAGTAGTCATATCCGAAATATAACCAGTGAATTCCTATTAGTTAAAATACAAATGACCAGTTCCAGAATATACGTGGTGTGATTCAAAATGTCCCGGACTAGACTAGTTGCAGCTATCCTCTGATGACGAATAATGTTTCAGCTGTTTATTTAGGTCTCTGAGGCACAAGAAATATGGTTGTAAAAACATGCTTATTTCATTTTATATTTTCTGCTGATTTATTAAACTTATTACTCGAATTTCACTATCTTTCTAAGTTTATCACTTGAAAATCATGAGGAAATTTCTAGTAATGATTTTGCCATATTCCTCAGGAGAAAAGAATCAGAAGAGAAAAGCTTTTAAATTGAAGAAATATGCCTTGACTGTTCATGAAATTGAAAATTGTTTTGAAAGAAAGTCAAGTTATCTGTTATAAATTCGTACAAAAGGTAGGTCGAAATATATTGACCCACCTTTTATGCGAATTTATAACAGATAACTTGACTTTCTTTCAAAACAATTTTCGAAAAGCTTTTATTCCAAAATATTCAATTTATTCTCACTTTTCTATGTATGACCCGTTTACATTTGTCACTTTCTCCCAGCAACTTTGCGATTCCAGAAAAGCCTCGTGAAAAACATCAGGTGATGAGGAATCGAAAACCTGATTGACAGAAGTCTTTAATTCATTTGATGTGTCAGTGAAGTGTTTTCGCAAGTGTTTTTTAAGGAATCTGAAGAGATAGAAGTCACTTGGTGCGATGTCAGGTGAGTAAGGAGGATGGTCTAAAAGATGGAGTCTGTTCTTTGTTACTGCATTGGCCGTTTCGTGTCTGGTGTGTATTGGAGCATTGTTGTGTAGCAGAAATAAATGAATATTTCGTGGTTTTTTAATCTTCCTGACATCAGACAACAGGTGCGAGTAGTACTCACTGTTCATTCGAATAGTTCCGTCAGTAAAGTCTACTAGCTCTTGTGGCCTACCAACACTTGAGTAATCCTGCTCTACAGACTGTCTCCCTCTTTTGAATTCTCTGATTCAAAAGTACACCGTTGTTTGTGATAGTGCATTACTACCATAAGCGAAGTTCAATTCATTCAAAATGTCACTACTAGTGAATTCGCGGATCTTCAGAAATCGTATTGCACTTCGGTATTCGATCGCAGAAACGGTTGAAACCACCGAATTAGACACGTCGTCTCTTCATCTGTTTGACTAGAAGGGAAGCATTGGAACCACAGAATTAGATTGTTTAATCGTATCACTTTGCTAGAAGTGCAAACTGATTCAAACAGATGGCACATACAGGAACTTAATGAGTGGGCAAAAAGAAATTATTAATACCTTACATAGATAGGAAAAATAGTCGTGCGTCGCTTGCGGATTGCTGTGAATTCCTTCAAAATGCTCTGATCGCCAAGACTCCTTCAGATTCGAAGAATTCAGATCATTGCGCAAAAGTCTTCTCGATAATGTTGGGCCCTCCGATCATTTTAAAAAAAGTTAGCAGGCGCATGAAAACACGTTCACAAACTTCTCTGTAGAACTTGACATCGTCTGTGTCTCTTTGTTGTGTGATCCGGTTGATAACAGTCGCTGAAACTTTGCACACTTTGGCGTGTTTAGTGTTGAACTGGCTGCTCATTGTTCGATTGCTATGGTATTTAGTCAGGAGATTGTGCCATTTCAATGACGTTACATGTTCCAATGCTTCCCTTCTAGTCAAGCGGAAGAAGAGACGACCTGTCTAATTCTGTGATTGGAACATGTAGCGTTACTGAAATGGCACAATCTCCTGACTAAATACCATAGCAATCGAACAATAAGCAACCAGTTCAACATTAAACACGCCAAATTGTGCGAAGTTTCAGTGAAATGCTATCAACCGGATCACACAACAAAGAGACACAGACGATGTCAAGTTCTACAGAGAAGTTTGTGAACGTTTTTTCATGCGCCTGCTAACTTTTTTTAAAATGATCGGAGGGCCCAACATTATCGAGAAGACTTTTGCGCAATGATCTGAATTCTTCGAATCTGAAGGAGTCTTGGCGATCAGAGCATTTTGAAGGAACTCACAGCAATCCGCAAGCGACGCACGCCTATTTTTCCTATCTCTGCAAGGTATTGAAAATTTCTTTTTGCTCACTCATTAAGTTCCTGAATATGCCATCTGTTTGAATCAGTTTGCACGTCTAGTAAACTGAAAGAGTAAACCAATCATAGTTTCTATTAATATGTATGCATGTAATGTAGAGTAAATGTATAAATAGTTTGAGTAAAATACCCCAAAGATTCAAGAAAACATATAGTAAGTCAATTGTTTGGAACAACGAGCTTCACGCACTCTCTGTTTCATGATGTGGAAATCCCATGATGGCTGACTTTAAGCACTCTTCAATGATAACCAGACAAGCTGTTAAGTCAGAAATCTTTCTCACCCACCTCGTAGAAATCATCAAGTGATTGAGACACAACTATCGAGTATTCATACATAAGTAGAGTGTCGACTCAAACAGTGAAAATATGCAGTGAAAATTTTTATATGAACAGATTCAGTTTTTTGCGGAGATTACGTTCCCGTGGCCCAAAAAATTATTTGAGCACTTTCGAAAAAAGTAAAATTTGCCAATTTATATACTACCGAGTTGACTCTCCTAAATAAGTAGTATGAAACAAGTTGGATATGAAAAGGAATGAATATTTGCTAATAAGCATCGTAACTATGCGAAAATTAAGCTGATTATCAAGGAAATTTCATGATCCGTTTTATAATGGAAGTCCTCATGAAAAAGTCGATATCTTATTGTGCTTTCTTTGTTGAAATTTCATATTTCTTTTTTGTGAAAGCAATAGCAATTGATCGAGTTGCGAATTCAACTAATATTACCTCTCCATAGCTGTAATGACACGGACGATCTGTAAAATAGCATCATTTCCTTCTGCTTTGCTATGATGATCAGTAAATTCCTCTGCAATTTCTTCAAAACTGCATAAATGTGTATATCTCACGTTTTGAAACAATTCCGACTGTATCTCCCTCAAGTTCATTTAATAAAATCGAAAGTGCATGCACATTGGGGATTTAACAATACTCTATGGACACAACTTTATGCAAATTGCGATTCAGACATGCACGAAGAGAGGCGTAGACAGAGAATGACACGATGAGCAACAAGGATGTCGGAAATGGGGTAGAAGGTTCATCTTTGAGGTTTAATCATTAAAGAGGTTTATAACAGAGCGCAAAGCAAATGTTGAACAGCCCGGTTTTGAGACCGTTTTTCAAGATGAGGCTTTAAACAATGCACAAAGCAAGGATTTAAAAACATGCTGAAAAAGCTGCTTTAAATAGTTGTTATAAATCATACACTGCGTCAGAGCTGCCATCTTCGTTACTTTGAAAAACAGCTGCTCAATTGATATCATAAATCCTATATTATCAACTGAAAAATCCTAATCGTTCATTCCTTTATGCGTTCATTTGTATTTAGCTACCGAGCATTACTGCATGAATTTAGTGACCATCAAATCCATTTAAACAACAGACAAACACTTTTAGAAAAAGATAACAGAGAATATATTACGTCATCTAACACCTAAGTCTACACATGAGCAAATCTTAGGGCTATATCGGATGTCATCAGATAAGTTGAAATTTTCTGAGGAAGACAATAAAACATGTTTTAACACATCAAGAATTTATAACTCAACCCAAGCTCTTAAATTTCCTACTCAGTGTGAGTCGAATTCGAGTCAATTCGTACACCACCACATAGCTCACCTTCACATCTTGCAAGAAAACCAGATCCTCGAATGAGATTGAACATTTCCATGAGAGCAAAGTCAATACGAGATCCCGTCATTGACATTGAAGATGTAGCCCCAACAACACCCAACCGATTAATAGACAGTCCGCCCCACATGTTACTTCTTGAGTCTACGCTCGCCTCTGGGTTTGGGCCTACACTTCGTTTTCGACTAAGAAATTTGACAATAGCCATATCTACAACACAAAAGCATTTTTTCGACTGTTTTCTCACATTATATACGTTTTACAGCAATATGTTGTCTCTGTGGAGACAGATGTAAATCGTGAAGAATATGTAGCGTCTTCTAATGTCACACAACGAAGAAATGGCGACAATTATCACCTCCCTCAGCAAGCTGAGTTAATATGAATTCAGATGATCGATTCATTCAATTAGCACCGATTGACGTGTAGGGTGACGCGGAAACGAGATTGCTGCTAACTCAAAGAAAATTTAATCTGAGATGCGATAATTTCACCATTTTTTGGACCACGGGAGCGTAATCTCCGCAAAAAACTGAATCTTTTGATATAAAAGTTTTCACTGTGTACAGATCCTTTTTTGAGTTGACTCTCTACCTATAGGCCTATATCCCTACTCTATGCATGGAACCACGAAGGTGCGATGATTTTTAGCAAGTGTTAATCTTTATAATTAAAAGGAAAACATGCAAAATTATTCGAAAGATGATGTCAGAATCTTAGGTTTTAGGAAGATGCTTCCAGAAAATGTAACATCTTAGCAAGATCTTAGATTCTCTTATTACACAATGATCTTGCATTTTCTTATCAGAAAATGCAAGATCTTCGCTGTCTTTGAAAGAAAATGTACGGCTTGTCGCATAGTGAGCCACGGATGTTTGGAGTCATGTGTAATTATACGCGTGGTTCACGTGCGTGATTGAAAGTGGCATGTCACCTCATTATATAATCATTAATCATTGGATGTGGATTGAGAGTGTTGAATAATTTGTCCTTCACTGCTATAGGCATGAATCCCACGAAATTCATGATCACGACCATATCCAAGGACCAATCCTTCATCCAGGGTTCAAGCAAGACCTCTCAGTGGTGAATTGTAATTCAGTGACAAATTCTTTATATTTTATTTATCTCATTTGAAATTGTAGATGTTAGCTCGATTGCTACTTTGCAAGTCATGGGCTGCAGTGTATCAGCATTCTTAAATTCGCTCAAGAAATTAGCTGACTTTAAATTATGATGAATTTTTTTCTTGTTTATTACTTATCAAACGCCACAATAGGTGACATGCCACGCTCAATCACGCGTAATTACACATGACCCTAAACATCCGTGGCTAACTGGCTATGCGTGACATTGCTGCAACATATAGTTGGCAGTCCTGTTATATAGACTTTGCGTCTCATGTGTCTGCATGTATCAGAGGCTAAACAATGTGATAGGTGCTCAATTTCATGCTCAGGGAAGACAGAACATGCTTAGTAGTTCATCCTTGGTTCAAGTGGCAACGCAAACGACGCGCAAAGTATAAACGCTCGCCCGCGCGTATTCATAAACGTTCCCCATCTTTTAACAGCATCAGATCAAGTGATTTCTGACTCGTAGTGCATGCGCGTATGTACGCGGGTAGAAGAATAGAATGTCCTATGGGTTAAACACGGATGTTTGGGGTGTTCCGTAATTACGCGTGGCATGCCACCTAGTGCAGTATGTCTTATGATCATTATTTTCTTTTGCAATGATCGATTTTTCTAAACTGTCATTTTTTATTGTGTTAAATTTTCCTAGAATGCATCAGTAAACTTTTGTTCGATTTGCCTATTGCAACATTTTTCCTGTAATTTTATATTTTTAGAATATTTTGATCTATGAATTAGTTTTTCTGAATTATTTGCGCATTCTAGATGATAGCCTTAGAATCGCATGTCGGAACTTGACTTTTTCAAATTCGAATAGGATAATCGGGTAACGAACATTTCATTTTCCGAATTGGGCCCACGAAAATGGTCTTTGCATGTACACCGCAATTCCACTATCAAATGGCTTGTTTCTACGCTTTATATTCCTCTCGAAATAGACTACGTTGATCGAATTATAGGCGATTAAGTGGTACGGTCCCCTTCTTTCTTTTAGCTGAAGGACATTGGCGACATAATCATAGGGTCAAACTGATCTCTCGATTTCGTAGAGAGAAACAATAGGCACGAACTCACCGCTAGACCTTCAAGACATAATTTGCTGACTCGAATTGATGCCCTAAGTTTCGAGCCAATTTCAATGGAAACTTCCTGTGCAACTGAGATCGGAATTTCTGAAGACAGATTAACTTTCATAACTATTCTGCCACAGAAACACAAAGATGCTTTAAGCTTTTCATTCGGCTATGTAAAGGTAGATACATGTACTTTCTGTAATCAGTCAATAGCAAAATGTTATCACGACAGTTTTCAATGTCATCAGCTAGTCCGAAATCATATAAATTAACAATCGCACTTTAAAAAACATTATTCTTCATTTTTTACATTTTTCCAACTTCATCCCCACTATTATCAACCATTCCTCAAAACCGAAGCAAAACACTGAATTCTTTAAAACGATTTAGTAAATGTCTTTAAACAATTGATGAGCAAATACGATACGTACAAATGAAACGGTCACGATGCATTTTCAACATACTCCGGGAGGCGCTCACTTCAAATGAAAGTCAAATTCACATAAGGAATACCCTTTTCACCGAATCACTGGAAAATTTGTCCTGTGTACTCGGACACACAATCTCACCGTCCTCTGTCAGGAGCTTAATCGCCTGAAAAGAGAGAAAGGTGATGATATCATTGACGTTCAAAGCATGCAGATGTTTAGAAGCTCCATTTCTCCACCTCGCTTAAGACTTTCAATGAATTAAGCAGACGCCTTACCTCCTGTCAACATCAAAGTCGACAGCGCACGATAAAAACATCAATTTCCTGTCATCAGTTTTCCCCTGGTGAAAAAACGGCATTTTCTAGACGAACAAAAGAGCTCTACCGTTTCTCTGGCGCGACCACTCTACAAAGCGGGGAATCGCTTGATAATCTCCGTATCAATATCCGTACAACATCGAAAATTGCGTGTGCCACTCTCGAAAACAGCATTTCTACATAATTTTAGAATAATTTTAGAGTGTGCCAGCTTGTGCCACCAATAATTTTTCAAAATAATGCAGCAGTTTGCGAGAAATCGTCCATCAAAACTTCGAGGTGGTACGGATGTGAAGTTAGCCGCACCAATTCACAGAAAAAATCTGAAATCGCATCTTTATGAATTTTCAACCACATGGACGTCTAAAATAACACGTCTAAAGCATGTGCCGCCCACTATTTTGCCAAAATTCACAATAGTTACTGAGAAAATGGACAAAATGACCTCAAAGTGGTACGGATGTGAAGTTAGCCGTACCACTTGTGAAAATCGCGTGTGCCACTCGAATCAACCCACCGAATACACTTATTGGGAGTGTGCCAGCTTGTGCCACCCCTCAGACAGCCCCAACTGTGCGTAGAATCCGCATAATGCGGATTTTCCTCTGCAGCCACGCCCACAGCCCATCCGTACCACCTGTGAAAATCGCGTGTGCCACTCGAATCAACCCAACGAATGCCAGAAATTCTGAATCCACCAGAAATGTCAATGGTTTTGCAAGAAATTGTAGTAGTTGTATTTAAATAGCGATAATTCAAAATTGGACATATTTCATTCACGTGATCATTTTGTTGTTTTTATCCTGCAAAAACATACAACGAACTTGGTATAATTGGATAGAGAATTGTTCACTCTATCAGGAAATATCAACGCCTTTTCAGAAAATGCTGAGACAATGTCGGAAACTACAGATTGATGTATTTTGTGCAATGATGTTTCTGTCACAAATTCCTTCTAAATTTATGTTAGATTTTGTTTAAACACTGCACGCATTTCTAAACGTACCAGCTGGACGTGGCATTTTGTGGTCTGCCGCTATTAACGAAGCTGTCAGCCTTTATCTACGCACACGGCATGTTTCAAGGCAGCAGGGAAAGTAAGTAGTTTTTATTTCATCAAAAAAGTTATCAGTTAGCCAAGCTGCTGTATTATTATTCAATCTTACAAATTTTCACCGATATAACGGCCTCTTCACGTAAAAGGGATTTTCAAATTACATCTTACATAAAAATCAAAATATCAATGTCTGATAAGTTGAACATTCATCTTTGTTATTGAGGCTTGGTTTCATAGATTTTATTAATATGGCCTCTCTGAAACGTAGGTTAGTGCTGTTTGTATCAAACGCTATGACTTTGACTGTAAACGGGAAAGCTATGTTAGGAGAGCAACTTAGGTGATGTTTGAGTACACTTGAGTCTTTGTTTGTGGCATGTTCTTTAATGCGTGTATGGAGTGAACGGACTGTACTCCCGATATAATTACTTTTACACGTTTTGCATGTTATTTCATACACTACCATAGCTCTCAAACAGATGTTGCTGTCAGCAATAACGCACTGATTCAATTTACACTTATGTTTGGAATGTGATTTTCTCAAAGCCATTCGTAGCGTGTACTACTGATGAAATACGCGCACAGGTAAGTCAAGATTACGAAAAATTCCTAACACCTTGTTATCGAAGCAATCAGATATGAAAGGAATTTGCAAATAAAAGAAGTATTTCGCTTTCGTTCTTAACGGGGGCAGATTATGGACGCTTTTCAAATTTTTAGAAAAATGCTCAGGATAATCATTTAAAGTTAGTATCTTATCAAATTCACTTAAGCATTCATTCATATTATTTTGTGACGAACACAGCTTTTGTTGTCATAGAGCAAGCTTGTAGCTCAATTGTGGTCGAAGTGAATAATCCGTTAGCCTATACAAGTCTATCACTGGGCGACTGGAAATGCTATTAGTCATTGTTCAATGGCAAGTAAGGATTCAGTGCAAGTCGCTTGGATTATCACTAGCCGACACAGCTCTGAAAGAGGCGCAATGAGGCTATGATGTAAATTCACTGATAATTTTTCAGGAAATAAGTAATTATTAAGGGAGTGATTTTCCAATATTTAGTAGTTTTTAGTAGTATGTAGTCCCATTTTTTCGATGGGGCACTGTCAGAGGATTTTGGCTCGATGTGACCTGATCTGTAATATAGTTTGTGCGGGACATGTTCAAATTAATTTCACTTCCCCTGAACGAACTGCGTTGCTCGTGATAGGCATTGAAAATTGTTACAGCTACAAAAATAATGAATGACAGCATTAGCAGCTAAGTAGTTAATTGTAAAACGCCTTCAATTTCAGGCAAATGACATGATATACAATGATAATAACCTTAATACTTATATATTACAAAATAAATTCGAGAAGCATGGCATAATTACATGTAAGTGCAGATGCTTTATGCCAATTGTGATCGTTGCTATAAACTTACATGCGCAATTAAAGATTGGACATAAGTGAGCATGTTTGATATGCATATATCATATTTGGGTGCTTGATGCATAGGCCCTATGTCAATTTGACGTTTTTTGCATCAACTATCTTCAACTTCATCAATAATAATTTTAGTGCAGTTCATCGGTCTCATTTGATGGTGATATTTTATCTCTTTACATTTTTATTGAGAGCTTTAGTTGCCTCACACTTGGTTTGCTGCCATTGCTTGAAACGCAACTTCTTTTCTTTGTCAGCGCTTTCCACTTCCAAATTCCACCATCAGGTCTCTCTTATGCCTGCCCAGCTTTTGCTGCGACCACACTCTTTTTCAGCACTGTGTATCCAAGCTGTCTTCATCCTGTTCCACTCCAAGTCAAATGTATTTCGGTCTGCAGTATGTCCTTCATGGTTCACAACCTCCTCGTTAAAGTGCATGGTTAAAGTGCAACTCCACAATGAACTCAGAATGCCAACGCATGACAATGTGCCATAATGTGCATCGTGCTGAAAACGAAAGATAAAACGTCTAGAAGGCATTTCCTTTTATTATCTACTTTGATCACTGCATGATGACGATTGATGCTGTTGGAGATTCGCGCGCAACATTTTTTGCTTCATCTCTGAAATATAAAAGATTAATTGGATTGAATGGTACATGTAAATTGATTATATTATTTATTTATTTCTTGTTTCCATGATTGCATGTATTCATTGATTACCGATGGTGAGAAACGAAGGAAATCGTTTTTCGCACGCATAAATTCTTGCGAATAACGGATTAGCAATAAAATTACTATTCAGACGAATTTTTGCGTCGGAATAACCGCGCCACAGTGGCCTGGTAAGGAGCAGGAATCTGAGACAAAACTATTTACAACCCATGAATGCGCCAATGGATCAGGAACGTGATCATTTTCATTTTCTATGTAGGACACAGTCAACAATGACCCAATTTTATTTCGCAGAAAATACGTGATCTAGCTAGACGTGTTTACTTGCTTCTGCTCGTGAATATCATAGTCAATGTCGATTGTGATTTGTGGATCTGACTGTGACAGTCAGTCCCTAATTCTACTGTTGAAAGTAAACAGTTAACATCTTGTAAATATTATTCCTTTTTTCTTCAACAGGTCGTCTACGCTAACCCAAAAGATTTTCAGAAACCGTCAACGATGTGTCTTGGTGTTGGTCAGTGCAATGAATCAAATTTCAAAGCCGTTCAATGAGCAGAAGACTGTGGATTGTTCAGCTGGAAAATGAAGTGCACTTCTCTTCTGTTTCACTTCAGTGTCCTGAACTCTTCAATATAGTGGAAATTAGTGTAACTCGTTGCGCAGAACGAGTTTCAGCATGATATGGCATTTTTGGTGAATTGTGATATTCCTGTGTATGATAGTGGTATGTAGACTGGGACAGTATCACGACTTTGTTGACATATGTTTTGGTAAAGTTGGACAAAGTGTTCATGTGAAAATCAGTCTGTTTTTGAAACTTGTCAGCGTTGAGAATTTCTATATGAATAAAATGTGAAGTTAATGACCTGCTCTTATAATGTGCTAAGTGTATGGAAGGTAGTAGGCGAATGGGCAAGGCAAGGGAAGCGCAAATCCAATAACAGTTAAATTTGTGTTTGAATAGCCTATGCAATCGGCTAGTGTTAGGGTTAGGGTAAGGTTTGGCGAACGGGCTAGTTTCCAGGGATGAGGGCTTCGGATCTGGATTATAGGTGAATAGAGGATGAAGACGAGTATAAGTTTGCCTGGGTTTGGTGTTGGGTCGTGTCTTAAGAAAGAGTTAAAGTTTCACAATGATGACTTCTATATGTCATGCGCATAGGCCTGCATGTCATAGGGATGGTAGTTGGCATGTGTCAGGTAAGTTTGCATAGGTGATAGAGCATGCTCATATTGCCCACAGGCATTGCTAGGAATGTTTGACAACATATTAGGACAGTAGAAATATGCTACGAAGGAGGCATGGTTATAGGCAGAGGCGTCGCGACCGGGGGGTGTGGGGGACCGTAACACCCCCCCCCCAATATGAAATTATTAAAAGATTCAGGAAAAATGAGAAATTTCAGGTAAACCGCCGGTTTGCCGGCGATTCAGCTCCAATATTCACTGACGTTGTACTTAGCCACAAAAACACGTCTTGTCACAAAAACACATCGTAATGTCGGGAAATTCTCACCCTTTCTAGACACCAGAAAGTATATGGTTGTTGATGATATTGATTTGTCACGCGAAAGCGGTCAAACATAGCGCGCTAAAACATGTTGGAATGTATGTGAGTATGCGTGTGTGCAATAATCAGGTAAATTTTGGTTCTTAGTTGTAAATCAGGTAAAATTTAGCAAACACACCCCCCCAAAGATGTTTCCTTAGCGACGCCTCTGGTTATAGCCCGTAATTGCAGTTGAACATAAATTTTAGTAATGAGTTGTATTGTAAGTGATGGATAAGCGCTAGGACTTCATGGAGGGAAGGCACTGAAGAGGTCTAAATATGTTCTTAAAAACTGTGACAGTCACGGAACTAAGTTATGCAAATCACATGTACATGCTAATGTTATACAGGCCTACACCCACTATGTAGACACGTGCCAATTGCAGCAGGTAAGAGAGGGCGCGTGAATTCAGCAGGAACTTTTTTCATCTCGAGATCATTTCATGCATATGCCAACTAGAATTCCTTCCTCAATCCATTCCTGCTCAATTCACGCGTAGCTACATGTACGTGGGTTGTGGGCGTGGCTGCGGAGGAAAATCCGCATTTGTGCGGATTCTACGCACAGTTGGGGCTGTCTGAGGAGTGGCACAAGCTGCCACACTCCCAGTAAGTGTATTCGGTGGGTTGATTCGAGTGGCACACGCGATTTTCACAGGTGGAACGGATGGGCTGTGGGCGTGGTTGCGGAGGAAAATCCGCATTTGCGCGGATTCTACGCAGAGTTGGAGCTGTCTGAGGGGTGGCACAAGCTGGCACACTCCCAATAAGTGTATTCGGTGGGTTGATTCGAGTGGCACACGCGATTTTCACAGGTGGAACGGATGGGCTGTGGGCGTGGTTGCGGAGGAAAATCCGCATTTGTGCGGATTCTACGCAGAGTTGGGGCTGTCTGAGGGGTGGCACAAGCTGGCACACTCCCAATAAGTGTATTCGGTGTGTTGATTCGAGTGGCACACGCGATTTTCACAGGTGGTACGGATGGGCTGTGGGCGTGGCTGCGGAGGAAAATCCGCATTTGTGCGGATTCTACGCAGAGTTGGAGCTGTCTGAGGAGTGGCACAAGCTGGCACACTCCGAATGCGTGTATTCGGTGGGTTGATTCGAGTGGCACACGCGATTTTCACAGGTGGTACGGATAACTTCACATCCGTACCACTTTGAGGTCATTTTGTCCATTTTCTCAGTAACTATTGTGAATTTTGGCAAAGTAGTGGCTGGCACATACTTTAGACGTGTTATTTTAGACGTCCATGTGGTTGAAAATTCATAAAGATGCGATTTAAGATTTTTTCTGTGAATTGGTGCGGCTAACTTCACATCCGTACCACCTCGAAGTTTTGATGGACGATTTCTCGCAAACTGCTGCATTATTTTGAAAAATTATTGGTGGCACAAGCTGGCACACTCTAAAATTATTCTAAAATGATGTGCAAATGCTGTTTTCGAGAGTGTCACACGCAATTTTCGATGTTGTACGGATATTGGTACGGCTAACTTCACACAAGTGTCAACTCTGATCTGTGAGCTGATGTAGCGATCGAAAGCTGTAAATCATTGCTTTACTTAGGGTCGTGACATCTTTGCTATTATTCCACTCCATTCAACCTTGCATGGTGGACAACGAGACCCCTCTATCCATATTAGACTCTTTGTATGAACAGAGAAGAGGATTTCTCTTTTAACACGGTGCATATTCAGCAGACACTAAAAATAATTCATTACAAGACCTGCATGCAATTAAATTTTAAAATTGTCAAAGGATAATCCAGTGGGTGATTATCTGGGACGAAGTTATGGGAATCGTTTATTTGATTCAGCAGTTTATTTGATATCTCATATAGAAATTCCAATTTCCTTTGATTCTCATCGGTCCATTTGCTGGAAAATTCAACATTCTGAGAAATGTGACTGCGTATAATTTTCCCTATGTGGTATACTTCCCAAGTATGTATGGTGGGTAATATAATATTGAAGTTAACCTCGTAAAAATGGACTGATCCAAGGCGTCATAAACGCCAACAATGGTCGAATAAGTCATATTCACGCTTTTACATGTATATATTAAGGGATTTCCTAAATGTAGGCCATATCCATAGTTTAGCAAAATTTTATGCGGTTTAATAATAACAAGTGTTTATTGAATGAAAATGATAATCGAAAGCTGTAAGAAAATATACTGACAAAGAACGAAATACTTAACTGGACAAGTATCGCTGTGATGAGGCATGCAGAGGTTACTAAAAACCTTCCACTCTTAACTCATCGTTGATGATCCCGGTTACAAAAGGAAGATAAATTTTTGCTTCAAGGTTCAGCAGTATTGAGGGTGTAGCATCTCAGAGGGTATAGAAATTCCCATCAAAAATTTTACAATGAGATGAAAAATGATTTTGTGCTTGCCCACGATGAGTATATGATATTATAAATTACATATGTATATATATATATTTATATACATATATATATAAGTAAAATGGTAGAAATTGTAAAGGTTATTGTATAGAAAAATAAAAACTAGAAGGGTACCTCAAACTGAGTTTAATTATGCCGCCGATCGATTTCACGAGTTGTCTCGCTTTTCAAGGCACTGCATAGAATGAAATAAGTATGTTACATAGAATCATTTACAAATTATAAAGATAGATATATGAAAATCATTAAGATATCTACAACGAAAGTACTCAACAATTACTATTCAAAGTAGGCCGAAACAAATTGATGAACATAGCTTGTTCATGTTCTCGTTTGCCCATAACAAGAATAACCCGAAAATTTTCAATGATTTAATTCAACCAATATTCAATTATTTAAGATTGAACGACTCATTCAAGAACTGTACAATAAAAGCCTCATATAAGCAACCAAAATCATTAATTTCTTTGTTGAACAACAACAATCGGAAAACCATTAATGGAATAACTAAATGTGATAATATGCTATGCAAAACATGTGAAACCATGATAACAGGAAGAACTATTCATTTTGCATGTACAAATGCTGGAAAAACCTTTGACATAAGAAATAACTTCAATTGTAAATCATCAAATATTATCTATAAATTGGAATGTTCATGCGGACACTATTACATCGGTTAATCACAGAATGACATTGCACCACCAACATATCGCCAATCAACATTATGCCGTGTTAAAAGTCAGTAAACACATAAGTGACTGTGGAGGAAAATTCAAGTCGGTCCCCTTCTACCAACTACCGCCTACGGCAACCAAGATTGAGCGAGAACATAAAGAAGCTAGTTTTTGTTTCTAGTTTTTGTTTTTCTATATATATATATATATATATATATATATATATATATATATATATATATATACAGTCCGTTTCCTAAATCGTTGCACAACTCGAAAAGCTCTTTTATCTCTTGCTTATCCTCATCAAATTTAACCGTAAGCTGCTTAAGCTCATGTAATTGATTACTGAACTGATTCACTTGGTCAGGCGAGACACTTGCTTGATGTAGGAAAAAGTGTGTTTTGCCTAATTAAAAGAAGTAATTAGCAGGGTTGCCGTGGGGATTGATATTTGAATCCCCACCTCACCCCATACCCACAGAAAAACCTGTGGGTATCCTCACAGAATCCCCACGTCCCCACAGGATAGGCTCCTGATTAATATGTTGCTCCAAGCTGTTCGCGTAGAATGATTGATGTCAAATATCTCGATCTCAGTGGAACTTCTGCACAGCATTCAAAGATCCGAAGGCCGTATTTGACTCCAGAAATGAGGAATGGGAGTCCTTGAAGAAAGTCAACGACTGTATGTTGTAACTTTTATGACTTTTCTTTTCTGTCTTCGGTATAAGCATATTGCTCTTTAAAATTGCAGTGGCCCATTTTCTATCATCATTGAGGCTTGATTTTGACTTGCCACCTAGAAATCATTGTACCGAAAATTGAACTTGATGCTCGGTCAATTCACACGTATTTGACTCACAAATTTACATTTGCTTGAATCATTTGGTTGCATTAGCAGATAAGTGTTCTATATCTATCTCTACCGATTCGGAAGTTTTTGTCGTCTGCTGCCAGCTTGCACGTACAGCTTACATAGGTTCTTCTCATTCCGCTCTTAATTCTTTAATGATTCATGAGACATGGCACCCTTTTTCTATAAGGCTGCCATAACGTAGTTTACCGTAAACGCTATTCTATCTCGAAATGTTTCTTTTTAATAGTATGACATAGTCTTCACTTCTTTGCTTTTATAACAAATCGGTTATTGATCAGCTTGTGCTTTTCAAACTTCCTCTTTTAGTCACTTTGGAGTTTTGGTTCACTTAACCTAGTTATTAACCATGTCGATCCTACTTCGTTTTGCTACAGGATTATTTAAAGGGTACAATTTTTGCATTACTGTTCCCTTAAAGGAAAAATTCATATTGTCATATAGGTTTTCTGCGTCAAATTGTCCGACTTGCGTCATTGAAAATCTCCTGTAGACACGACGATCCAAAAAAAACACTATTATTGTATATTCCATTACAATCAGGGCTGGAGCCAGGAAATTGATAATGGCGGAGCACCTCATGCATGTATATGTATATATATAAGCTTATATATAAACATACCAAAGGGTCATCCATAATGGATGTCTGCAAAATAATAGCATTTTTCGACTCCCCTTCCCTTCCTGCAGGGCAGAACTTTGCCTGATATTTTCACATAACCTTCTATTCGTTATATGCAGGTGTTATTATTTGTACCTGGATAACACACGGCTTAGATGGTCAAACGAATATATACATAGTGGCCCAGAAATCATGACCGATTTTGAGTTTCGGAATGTGTCACTTCATTCAATGCAGACGAGTTCATTAGGATATCTATGGCATGCTGTTGTACTCATCAGTGGCGAATCCTGCGTTCACACAATAGGCATGCGCCGTCTAAATATGCATGCACACAAACCAACATGCATAACATAAACCATTGACCCTACGATACTTTCATTTAAATCCCCCATACTTGATTATTTTCATCATGTTAGTCACCGATATAGGCTATACTTCTCCACACTGAGTTTTTTCATCATAGTTTATGATCACAGAATTAGATTGTTTAATCGTATCACTTTGCTAGAAGTGCAAACTGATTCAAAACAATGGCACATGCAGGAACTTGATAAGTGGGCAGAAAGAAATTTTTAATACCTTGCAGAGATAGAAAAAATAGTCGTGCGTCGTTTGCGGATTACTCTGAATTCCTTCAAAATGCTCCGATAGCCACGATTCCTTCAGATTCGAAGAATTCAGATCATTGCGCAAAAGTCTTCTCGATAATGTTGGGCCCTCCGATCATTTTAAAAAAAGTTAGCAGGCGCATGAAAACACGTTCACAAACTTCTCTGTAGAACTTGACATCGTCTGTGTCTCTTCGCTGTGTGATCCGGTTGATTACAGTCGCTGAAACTTTGCACACTTTGGCGTGTTTAGTGTTGAACTGGCTGCTCATTGTTCGATTGCTATGGTATTTAGTCAGGAGATTGTGCCATTTCATTATCGTTACGTGTTCCAATGCTTCCCTTCTAGTCAAACGGAAGAGGGTACGACCTGTCTAATTCTGTGTTTATGACGCTAATATTATCATCATCAATATTACACAATATTATTAGTACGATGAAACTAAACTCGGGTTGATGAACAAATTAATATCTTTGCAATTAATTCATATAATAGCCTATACGCTGTACACTACATATGCGCATAAACGGTATATGTAAATGAATAAAAACTATATTCACAACTGAAAATGATTATATTCTAAAACAGAAGACGACCGAATTTTTCCAAATATTATTCACAATTTCAAAAGATTGTCACTTCTCAAACGATATAAAAAATCAACCCTCATGTTTTTCTTTACAAAGTTCTCAATTACATTATAGAAAAAGGCAGGCTTCTTTTGAAGCAAAACTAATAAGCTTTTCTCAATAGCCATTAAACTCAAAGAAGAAAGTCTGTTTTGTTTCTGGGTGCTCCGGCAGTATGTATGGATTCGTTTTAAAGCCGAGAAAGATCGCTCCGCACTTGCACTTGAAGACGGGATGGAGACGACCAATTTCGCTAATTTGAACAGTTCAGGCATACCAAGGTACAATTTCTGCTCATGCCTGCTTTTCAGAATGTCAAGCATTGACTTTCGATCGAAGTCAGACATGCAACAAATTGCAATCAACTCATTTTTCAGACGAATTACATCGAAGAATCGGCCATAATGCTTATCTAGCGATTTCAATGCCGTTTCTGGAAATTGTTTATTGTACTTTGAAAAGAAACTAGAATTAAGTAAATTAAAGAATTCCAATTCAGAAATCGTTTTGAACCTGCTTGTCAGCTGTGTCAGAATATTATTCGTTATTTCCTGAAAAAGATGTTTGTAAAGATCCGATGTTTCAGTTCTACGCATTTCGAAAGGCGCATCAGCAATGACAAAGGATTCTTGAAAAATAAGTTCGAAATCACTCTCTTTAATTTTTTTGACATTTTCTATCAATTCCTGGATCTTTTGTCCACAATACAAGATATCCATACCTTTTGATTGCAAAATTTCAAATAATGTATCTGTCAGTGAAAAAATACGAGAAAATGCGGTTATCAAAAAGCGAGTCTGGAACTTATCAAGAAAAGCAATATATCCAAGACATCTGTCAATGCAATCATCTTCCCAGTTTTGGGAATTTTCCAATACACGCTGAAAAAATGCCCTCAAATCACCATTATTTAAAAATATACACACATACAAATATTCATAATTTTCCATAACAGTGTTTACCAGTCTTGAGGTGAAGTTCCATCTAGTTGGACCAACTCGAGGCAATCTTTTTTGAACAGAATCTTGAAGAGCGTCAGTCCTTAAAGGCGATCGAGAAAAGAAGGAAACCATCGAAGACAGGGTTTGGAAAAATAATGTACATCTAGGGATCAATTTGGCTGATTGTTGAAGTGTCAAATTCAGTTGATGGCTGTAACAATGAACAAATATTGCACTTGGCTCAACGTCTCTGACCTTTTTATTTAATCCGTTTTGGTGGCTAGCCATCACGGCAGCACCATCATAGGTTTGGGCAACAAGTTTACCTTCCATGTGAAAGTTCATCAACAATTGCTTCACGTGTTGTAGTAGTCCATCATATGACCGATCAGAACTCATATCAGTGAAATGAAGAAATCTTTCTTGAACTTCACACTTCTCATCAACGTATCGTACAACAGTTGAGAGCTGAGACTTATTAACTATATCGGATGTTTCATCTAGAATGACAGACACAAATTCTGAGTTTTTAAAATCTTGTTTGATGTGATCAGTTAATAACGAAATGATCGCCTCGATCAAATCATTCTGAATCCCTCTAAAAATGGTTGACTGGTTCAAGTGGGTTGCTAATGTTGCATCGTAATGACTTATCAAATCGAGAGTCCCTAAATAATTACCCTTATTGGCCGAAGTTTTTGCTTCATAATGGCCTCGGAAAGGAAGCTCACGCTTGGCGATAGAGCAGACGACATCAATAAGGCGAGTCAATATTTCGCGATATTTTTTAGCTTTTTCATTATGCATCATGTCATTGATGCGCCTCTGTTGATCAAGTTGGTGATCGATTTGATGTGATTAAGTGATTTCTTATGGCGTGTTAGAGAAATGGATAGCGTATTGAGATTGTCAAACCCAGTTTTAGACCATGTGTTGTGGTCGCCTGAAAACAACAGGCATAGCTAACAAAATAATTTGTTCAGCTCACTCGAACCAGTCAACCCAAATGTATTATCATATTGGGAAGAATGAAAAAGCCTTACAAATTCTTTATTTTTGTCCCTGTGAATGCGCGTGAGGTTTGGTAGTTCCGGATTCGGTCTTCCATTCGAAATGATGTCATTTTTCTCAGCTATATCTCTCCTACTAAACGGAGTCTGAATCAAGGACGCGATTTGATCTTCAGCCATTTCAGTTTTGGGAGTCGGCGTATACACAAGCAACTTTTTTTGTTTATTTCTCACACCCTCTGAAGAGAGAAAGCGTGCGCGTGAGACATGTCATCACTCGGTTTCTAAGCAGGCCATGCGATCAAGTTGGAGCTACAATGTCGTCATTCCCATGGCGCCTTGTGATTGGTCATCAGCTCACGTGTGCGAGGGAATTCATTACTGATGTCAGGCAACGTGCGTTGATGGCATAGCTGGAAAAAATTCCACTAAATTTTTTTAATTCCAATTCCAATTCCGGAGCAGAAATTTCAATTCCAAATCCAATTCCAATTCCAGTCGAAACAGGTCAATTCAATTCCAATTCCAATTCCATAATAAGATTCAATTCCGATAATTGCATGTCGCATATTGTGTATTATGTATATGTATCTAACGTTTGTTCGTTTCAATTTAACCCATGTGCCCTTATCCTATCCTCGTTGTTGCTGTGTGCTGTTCCCTGCGTCGTTCCTATGTGCGTTTTCATGTTCATAGTTCATATTTTTTGTGTACATGTATATATGTAGCCGGTCAGCCTACGCCATTTTCGTTTCGCAAACGAGATATTCAATATCTCGTCTCAACTGCTGACAGCATAGGCCAATACAAAAAAAGGCCTAATTTACGAGTTGAACAACCTCAATGAACACCTCAATTGACTCTGTTGCTGATATCATTTCTCCAAATAGGAAATGAAACGATAGCAAGAGCGTTTAGCTAGAGAGTATTAGAATGCATTCGAAGGCACCAGCGCATCAAGGAAACGTAGATCGATAATTTCTGACACAACCCTTTATAAACGTAGACGCACAGTCCTTTTGTGCATACGATTCCTTGATCATCTATTGATAATTTCAGTGTGTAACCTTGTTGCTATAAAAGATCTGGATAGATCTCTAGAATTGCGCTTATATACTTCTTTTAGATTCAAATTTCGAGATTATCCAGTGTTTCACGACATTCACGTCTGAAATGCATGTAGCTAGATGGAATGATTTTCTTTAGGTGTCATTGAACCATCGTTTTGTTCGGTTTGGAAGTTATTTGTGACGCGCAGCCAGTATAGGCAACGTCTTTAATTTGAATTGATCGCGCATGAGCTAAAGTATTTTTTCTAAAATCACATCTTCAGAAATATGATTATGATGCTGTCATTAATTAAACCTAATGATAGTATTATAGTGATATTTTTTGATGATATCTGGTTTCAAAATATCATGGGGAGCACCATCATAGGATATTGTTGAATATGTCCATGTCTAGTCAATGTAATTGAAAATCTAACATTTTCTATGTTAATTTGTTGACATAGATTTTAGCAGTGAATGACTTGAAATCGTTCAACATTAGATATTTAACATTACCTTCAAATAGATGTCGCCGATGTTTCTATGCCAAAGATATTCATTTCATGGATATCTTAGCTACTTATCTTTGTAAATCTATAGGCGGATTCATTGCATGATTCATTAATATGATTTGTTTTAAATATAATTTCTATAGCTAATCGTGATGTTTATATTCAACAGTAGCAATGTTAATAATCGTCTATACTCATTGACATTGTAGAGCTCGCTTCCTCGTTAACTTTTTTTTCTTGAAATAGAGTAAGTTCTATGTTGTATAGACATCGCATTAACATTGCTATCATGATGTAAATATCACTGAGTGACGGCAGTAATATCATAGTAATTGATGATTTCTGGTTTCAAATTATCATGGGGCATGCATATCTAGATATCCATGCATGGGGTCAATGATATTAAAATATCATGAAACTTGATGATGCATTTCCGCCCTGGAGGAAACACCAGACAGACAATACATTACAACTGATGCGCGATATTCCAGCAGGAATCCATTGCTTATTCTTTCAGACGAAAGGAGGCCTATTTCCGCCTACTTCTACTAACTACATATGTAAGAAATTCTTTTCCGGCGAATATTTTCATAAGCGCATAAAATTTAAAAGTTTCTGAGAAGTTCTTGCTGTATACTTTTTGATTCGAGATTTCCTTGGGACAGTTTTGCCAAAACCAAGTTTCAGGATGATTTGAATTAAATAATGACATTTTAAATTACTTAGCAGTGAAGCTAAATTCAATCGACACGCATTTAAGCAGCTTTGTATTGTGAAATTAAAATTTTAACAGACGGAAAATAGCTGCGCGTCTTGGTGGATTTGAAGTAATTCAAAGCCAGCATTATACTTTGAAAAGCATTTTGAAAAAACCGCCCGCAAACAGCGTCAATTCCAACAGCACATTTCAATGTATCTTAACAATATTTCCTATGTATGATTTTGTCTTGAAATGATCCTTGATGTAAATAGTTGCTCTCTGACTATGACTTGAAACTTTGCATTATCAGTTTAAAAAGATTGGAATCAAGATTTTATAAGGTTATGCCAGTTACTACACAGCGTTGAAGAGACAGCTGTTGCGATTGAGAGCAGTTGTTTCTTGGAACGCTGTGTATTATGACTGATATAACTTTATAAAATCGTGATTCAAGGAGTGGCTTTTTAACTATGCTCAAAAAAGTTCATTTTCTTGTTCTGGTTTACATTTGCATTATTTCTGCTGATTTTCAATCTGAAATAAAACGCGTCAAATAGATGATGTCATACAACATGTTGATGCGATGTTGATGCGATTGATGAAGATCTAGAAATTACAAAGATTAGAATTGACGAATCTTTTGAAAACGTCATGTTCCAAATTGCCAGTTGATTCAACAAGTTTACATGTTTGAAAATTGAAGTCAGAAAATCGAATAAAAGCAAATTTGCCTAACCATGTGAATCAGTAAATGAAAATTGATGTTTAGTCATCACTAGAAAGATCAGAAAATGATCTCTTGTCTTGTTATAAAAGTATAGAGTTTGTGCTTTAATTTCATAATTTTAGGCTACTCATCAAGTGCACGTCGATTGAATAAAACTATTGAATTTATGATAACTGCTGTAACCATTGGATGCTACATGTCCTGTTGTTGTGTGTATAATAGATCACTATTTAAGACAAATGATTTCAAAATCCTCCTTTTTAGATAAAATTATTGATACAACTTACATTTCATCAGATTCAGGATCATTTTGCAAGAGGATCATTTTGACCAGGAGCCATCTGTTAAGCCAAAATTCGTGTTAGGTGTCAGACATTACCAACATTCTTCCTGATCCAGATCGTAAAGCAGTCGGCAGATACAGGGAATTCTACAGTTTCTTTCAATTCGTTATATGCATCAGCTGTGATGAATATTGGAGACATGATTCGTTTCAGTCGTCATCCAAAAGATGAGTTACATGTAAGTGTTGAAGTCAAATGTCCTGAATTTGTTTTATTCTAGCTTTTCTTGATTTCTTTGTGTTTCAGATGAAGAATTACATTGCAATACTATGGCATGTACCTTGTCATTTATGCATTTTAATGATATATCTAGAAATGTTTTAGACAAGTAACCTGGCAATTGATAAATTTATGCCTCAATCTCGGATGCGGTATTAAGTGATTGCAGAATGCAGTCCGCCCTCCACGTGCCTGCGTTAAAGCAGTGCCTTCCTGGCTAATTCACGCTCTCAACAGATGGTCCGGTGGCCTTGTGGTTACAGGGTATGCTTGCACGTCCTCTAGCTCCAACGTCGCTGGTTCAAACCTACTCACGACTGATGAGGCCCAACAGGCTGAAACATGTCTCGTGGTGGTTACATCTGTTGAGATTTGATAAATATATCTAGAAATGATTACAGCTGTGTATCATTTCTCACATGTGTTGCGGTCTGTTAGGACTCATCAGACGAGGGCAGGCTGGAACCAGCGACGTTGGAGCCAGACGACGTGTAAGTAAGCATGTCCTCTAACCACTGCCACTGCACCATCTCTTAAGAGCGTGCTTTAACCAGAAAATATACACTGATTCATCGCAGACAATTAAGTGAGGGGCGAGGATTGCAGCCACTCATCGAACACTTGCTTAACATCGCAAGGGATGCAGAGGGATTATTCATGCAGACGGAAAGGAAGTTAGCATGAAATTGGATACGCAAATAGAGATCGAATTCTACAAGAACTACTAAAACTCTAATGAGACGTTTTATGCAAATGATCATAGCGCGTTCAATAATACTGTAAGGTACTCATACATCCACTCCAATTGCCCTACATCTGAAGTAGATGTTTCACTCTCATCATGACACTTTATTTTCCAATTAAAGCATGCTTCACTCTAATTGTGAAATTCTCCTTTTCAAGCTTGTACCGGTACTTTTTTCCAACCACAATTATTCAATTCATCATAAAATTGATGATCGTCATGACATCATCCAGTGATGAAATTCTTGAATGATATATTTGAATCTGCCGTAAATCACTGATATTAAATCTAGTAGAAACTGAACTTGATTTTCTTCACCGCTTATTTTTCCAACAGAAAATAAAGCACTGTTTCAAATGTCAAACATGCATTAAATCAAATAGAGCATTTTATTCTCATACTTCAAGGAAATAATTCGATCTTCGAGCTTTATCCTAATAGAGTATTCGAAATAAATACTGTCTCTAATAATAGGCCGACTTCATCTGTGACCAAAATTATTCAATTCATCATAGCAATTTCATTATGACATCAATTGATATTTGAAGTGATCAATGGAATGCCTGAATGACATGTCAAACATGACTGTGACACATGAAGCTGCCGTAAATCACACAAGTAAATCTCATGTATTTAGGGCAGCTGAACTCTATTTTCCTCATCGATGATTTTTTTCATTTTACATCAACAATAAAAATAAATTACCATCAAAGTGTCACTCTAATTAAGTGATCCCTATCAAATAATTGTGAATAGCTCTCCTTATACATAAAATTTCTTTGATTGCACTTGATCCTTGAGATTTGGTCCAAATTGCAACTATATTTATGTTAAAACGAAAAATGACAAGGCGATGATTCAAATGAGGTTTTTTTCTCAGAGATAATCTCTGAATTCTCGCGAAAGAATTTGCCTCAAATAGTCCTATATTCGTTTTTATAGAAAAATACAACTTCGGCTCATTGACTCCCGTTTAGGGTACACCAACGCATACTTTTGTATAATTGCTATGATCAAGTAACTTATGAAGAAAAGAGTTTCCCAAATCGCTCTCCTGTGTCAGATGCAGCATTCTCACTTCTCCGTGAACTATGACATTTTAAATCTACGAATGAGTGCCTTCACTTTCATTCAGAGGAGTGAAAAACACTGTAGATCTAAAGATAGTACTGCATGAAAAATGTACAGTTGAATTTCTTGTTCCACTGATATTTTAACTCCGTGGAAAATTAATTACTGTCTCTGCTTACAACTAATTTTCGAAAGAGTTAAAAAATCAATATGTTTTTATTGCTTTGCTTTCTCTGCTACATGGCGAATTCTGTGCTAAATTCTGTTTGTCACTTAATATATGCATCTGTATTATTGTGTTTGTATGAAATACATTTGTGATTGATAATCATAGAAATGATCGACACAAACGAAACCCTTTCCTCCTCCATTCAACTAAGGGCATGTTGTCTTTTAAAACGAATTTGAATGAATTCTATAAAATAATTGTGAATATATGAAATGAATAAATAAATTATTTTATTAGAATAATCAAATTTTGAGTTTTGCATCTTTAGTTGAAAAATGGAACCAGACCTGGATAACTGCCATTTCATCCAATATCAGGAATCATCAGAAGGCCTAGTTAACATCTCAACATCGACACAACTCCGTATTTAAAGTTGCAGACTAGCTGCACGTGTTCGCACCAGTGCATCATTCAGTGTACTATATGAAATTTTTAATCGCTGCTGCAAAGCACCTATTAAAGTATGGGGAAAGTATAATGTGTCTCGCGCACTAGATTGCCTTGAAGGCAGGGTCTCTATCTTTCATAATAAATGTTCATATTTTCCAGTGTTCAATGCCAATTTTATAGAGCACTAGGAAAATTCTAATTGTGCTAAAGACTTTGAAGCAGACTTGACCCATAAATAGGTCTCCTTTAATTTTATTTTCCAATACCTGCAAGTGACTCCCATTATACTTAACCCGTACGTCTGTGTGATGGTTCTACTGGAATTCTTTAAAGCTACAGCATGGATCAAGAAGTTTTTGCATCGAAGCATCCAAAATAGAGCTGTGAGAGTCTCTCCTGTCTCCCTCTCCTGCTGCCTGGATATCCTTCAGTCCTTACTTCAATCATGTTGGATGTGCATAATCAAACAAAATTTGAATAAATTCATAAATTGAAATCGCTTTTAAATCGGCAGATAAGATAGAAAAAATATATTTTAAATAGAATCTTGTGAATTTACTCATATGCAAAAGGGTAGGCCTATTCGACAGTATAGCACTTGATGACAGATATATAAACAAATACGAGCTAACATGGCTGACCACACTTCTAAAATACAAAACAAGTTTGCCGAAGCTGTAGGAATAAACCAGTAACCGCTCAAAACAGTCCAGTAAGTAGAGGTGCAACAGGTGACGTCGAACCGCAAATAATGAGAAAGCGAAATCGACAACAAGAAGATTCGACGATCAGAGACATCGCCATATTTCCGCATTGTCTGAAAAAAATCCGACAGCTTGAAAACAAAGGATTGAGGCCCTCAGGCGCACTTCAGCTTTTCTTCAGTCAGGAAACTACCCCTCTCATAGCTCACGAAGACCCATACTGTCTCGATATGCAACACCTCAATGTCATGAGCTGTCCGGCCCAATCCCACACGATTCACCAACCAATTTGGAAATTATGGGGCAGTGTGGAACCAGAGACTTAGAATTGCAAATCTCATTTCTCGCACGAAAACCATCTACGTTTTGGAAAATATGGGAATCGAGAATGAGAAAATCAGAAATGTGCACGCATTTTTAGTTGATCAATCAAGTGTGTGTAGAATCGCTTCAGTGATCCGCTATCCGCGGTGACATACTGACTATTAGTAACTTAGAAAGCTTCTTCTACTTTTCTTTTTTCTTATCATATTATTCTTATATCTAATAATCACGAGGTGTCTTTATTTTTATATTGATTTGAAATGGTTACTCAAAAATTCGCAATTTTCTTTCTGGCTTGATGCAAACTATGTGGCTCTAGATGAAAACAGAAGTTATAAAAATATTCAACAAAAATTGCAAAAAAATGCAGTGACTAGATTACTAAGTCAGTGGCGGACGAAGCGTCGGTTTCTAATTGTTTTTTTTGAAAATACGTCTTTGTTCTTTATTCCTTTTCAAAATACTTGAGCACATCAGCAAATGCATTGAGATTCGAAACAATTTTACCGGTATCTGCAAATAACTGCAAGAATGTCAACATCTCAACATTACTCGACTTCAAGCTGTCTCTCTGTGATGTGACAATCTTGCAATAAAAAGATCGTTCGCTGGACCTTAATGATTTATCATGAAATTGAATTATCTCATTTCCGTCATTTTTCACGTTTCTTTCTCGACATCAGGAAATACATCGGCTCCTTGATAATGTCAGTAGTGATTTTCAAAAGGTTTCATGACATAGAAATGTAAAGTTTGAATTGAATTGATAAATAAAATTGGAAATAATTCTCCTAGTTGGGTCATTTTTACCGCATGCTTTAAATATTTTTCAGTACAAATTACTGTGACTAGAATAACCAACAAAATGAATTGATTATAATTGAAAATATACAGTATAGCATCAATCTTATCGAAATTCACATATTTCGAGGCACCGACTTGTGAACCGCTGCACAGTTCTAATTAAAACGGACATTTTCAACTTGCACAGTATACTCTTGTAGGATGACTATCAGTACTCCCATGAAGATCAATACAAAACTCATCGAACCACCATACGTTATTCTATTACCTCATTATGACATGATTTAAAAGTACAACGATCAGATTCCGCCAGCAACAACATCGAAAGACAGTTAGGAATGAAAGAGAATGCTTTGAGTCTTACAGTTCAGTTTTTCAGAAACAATGCCAGTGATAGGTCGCCATGCGTTCCTTTTCTGGATCAGCGAATGTACTTGGCCCTTTCATGCACACACAGCGACTTCCGTCTCGCATTTCCTGGTAGCCGAACTTCTTCCATGTGCCGTCTGTGTTGAGGCAGCCATTGGCTTGGCTAAGGGCCACCAGCAGGGACAGAATGATAGAGAAAACAACAATCAAATATTTGGAGAACATAATGCTGGTGAATTGAGGAAAGCGTTTGAATTGAGAGACGTTTGAAAAAAACCTTTATAAAGAGGCACAAATAATGAATGGCCGACTTGCGATTGGGGGAATCAATGACACCAGTGAATTCACCGCGATTGGCGTGCACGATTGGTGTGCGTCACATGTGACGCTATCAAATTTTAAGCGGTTTGAGCGCAGCGGTAATAAATGAGTGGAGGGATTGAGGTGATAAATTGCATCAGAGAGCTGAGTTCCGCCTCTAGAACCAATAGATTACATTTAAACCACGGAAGCGATCACACATTGAACGAGAAAGATGGATTTCGGGTGGTAAAGTTCTCAGATTTGAAAAATTTGCAAATTTGATTCATTAAAATTGTCGTGGCATCGAACCATTTCTCCCTCGTGCTTCTAACAATGTCTACTTTCCTGGATTGAAAGTGTGGAGAATTCTATACTCTATGAAAAAGTCAGAAAGCTGCGCAAACGACAAATACCAAGCAAAATGATGACCGAAATGATTGAAACAATGAATGAATGTTATTGAAAAGAATTCCACATCCCTTAGAAACACAAACATAGATCCGGTAGGCTTCAAGCGTACCTACTCTTCATCTTCGCTATTTCTTCTCTCCTTCCAACTCTCTCTCTCCTTTCTCGAAGTCATTTTTGAGAAATTTTTACAACATAACCCTTTCTTGCAACACATTTATATCACCCGTAAACAACATCAATTCAAATGAATGCCCCACGTGCATTTCAATTCTAGTGGCCTCAAAAACTGCACTAAGGAAACCAAAAGTTTAAAAACAGAAAACGCGGGAACGATTTATCGGTAGGGGACTAGAAATTTACGTGCTGCAAAGCGAATTTTCAGGCCGTTATCGGAGGCATGATAGTACTACTCACTCTCAAGGAAGGTACACTCGTCTTGGATGTTATTTCTTCTACCGTTCCTTTTACATTCACGGCGAATCTTGTTATCATGTTTTGACTTCAGCTTTTTTATCATCATGGCCTCCCGTAATCTTGAGTTTGCGTCATCGCCTCCATAAACTAAGCGACAAATAGGGATCTCACTCTCCAAAGTAAAGCATGTTTTTCACAACATCATGCAATCCACATTTATTCTAACAGCATAGATATATAGACATATATTTTGATTTTAGTGCATCCATTCGAATTGGCCAATGCATTGACAAGATTAATTTTGATTATTTCAATAGAAAACAGAAATCTGTTTTTCAGCCCATCCTACCGACTTGGCAGTTTTTAAATCGCTTGTTTATCGATGTATGTACTGTATTACCTACTGCATTGCTGCAGACGCAGTTGACTTCTACCACGTATTTGACCTATATTACCGAGAAAGAGATCCATGAACTGCACTTGATGAACTGTAATAAAGTGATTATTGATTCAGCAAGTTGATGCAAAAATCGTCAAATTGATATAGGGCCTACGTATCAAATACTCAAATGACATTTATTGAACAGGTTCACTGAGCTGTGCAACTTTTTAAATTTGCATATTTTTATAACAACAATCACATAGGCATACAATATCAGCACAACCATTAATAATGCCTTGTGCCTCTAGCATTCATTTTGTATTTTCCTGCATCAAGTTCAGGGGGGAAATTACATTAATTTGAACACGTCCCACACAAACCATATAACAGATCAGTTCAAATCTAGTCGAAATACTCTGACAATACCCTATCGAAAATATTAGTCCGGCAGCCAGAACGAGTTTGTGCAGGGAACGAGGCCGAAACTGAGACTTTCACAGAATGATGTGCACCTTATGCCTACTACGAATCGGCACGTCGGCCGAGTTCTAGTGAGTTCCTCTTCTTGTCAGACAAGATCAAAGAAAAACATGTACATATCCAATGGAACGCAGATTTCAGTATTTGGCTAAAATGAAATTTTCCATGTTTTCTCTAATTAAACGAAAAGTATTAAACCCAGAGTCATAATCTTTAACATGTAATGTCTTCAGGTCATTTCCTATCATGTTCAGTCACTCCTGTCTATAAAGCTAAACACATTTATATTTGGCGAGCCTCTTAATGTCGGCAAACACAAACATTTTGAGCAACTTTATTCACATTTAACCACATTCCCGCATACATTCCCGATTAGATGCATGATAAAAGCACATGCACATCATAGGAAATGACCTGAAGACATTACATGTGAATTAAAGATTATGACTCTGGGTTTAATACTTTTTGTTTAATTAGAGAAAACATGGAAAATTTCATTTTAGGCAAATACTAAAATCTGCGTCCCATTGGTATGTATGTGTTTCTCTTTGATCGTGTCTGACAAGAAGAGGAACTCACTAGAACTCGGCAGACGTGCCGATTCGTAGTGGGCATAGGGTGTGCATCTTCTGTCAAAGTCTCACTTTCGGCCTCGTTCCCTGCAGAAGCTCGTTCTGGCTGCCGGACTATATATAGGCTTGCATTCATTTAAGTTATATTAACCAAAAAATGGACTTAAATTAACATGCAAGAATGCTTATATTTTTGAACATACATTCTTGCAGAACATATCATGCTGAAATCAGAAATGTTCTCAGCTTGAGATGATGTTAAAGATCATTGGTAGGTCAAAAACCAAAATTGCACGATTTACTCGCGGCAAAATGAAAACGCTGGACATGTGTGAAAGGCTCCATAGGCTGTAATGTTAGACAAACACCCGCGCGACTTCCACGCTGCAAAAAGTTGCATGTGTGAAACAGTCCTTAGTGTATATACACCGCCAATGTGGTATAACACTTGCAAATTCAATTCATACATTTGTAGCACAGATCTTTAGGAATAATTCAAACGCTCATTCAAGGAAATCGGTTGATTGGTTCAAATTGTAGAGCTGCAGAAAGACACCGTGTTTCTAAGGTAAAAATGTGAATTCTGTTTGAGGCATGATATTTATTCGAGTTATTAAACCAAAATGCTCTTGTTTTCATTTATCTTATTTGATGGAACATGCGAATTTGCATGCGCAGTTTTTCTTGTTGATACGGACCGGGTTAGTCATCAAGGAAAATACTTTTTGAAATGAGATTAAGTAAATAAAATAAAGTTGAATTGATTTTCTAAAAAAATATGAAAAGATAAATGGAAAATGAAAATGGAATGATGTTCAGACACTTATTTTCTTCCAATAAATCATCATTGGACTACTCACTGATTTTGGCATGCGGTTGAACTTGTGCTTTACATCTCCATGACAAATTCGGCATGAGCAGCTCATTAGACGACATGCACTGTTTGTGCAGTGACACACTGTCAATTAAAGAAGATCGATCGGAGCAAGTTCTTTTGCCATTAAAAATGCAAATTAATAAATAATGATAATTAAAACTGCAAAAATTTGCATATCTCACATTTTGAGACAATTCATTCCGACTGTATCCGCCTTGAGCTCATTTAATAAAATCGAAAGTGTATGCACATTGGGAATTTAATAAATGCGGAGTTACCACGCTACCTAACATACTTACTCTATGAGCTGTAGTTAGTGTCTTGTCTACAAGTGCACTACAAGTTCCCGTTGTATTAAAAGTAACACCTAAAATCGCAAGTTCATGGACAGATTTCACGTTCGGTAGACTATCACTTACAATGAGAGTATTTTTGGTCTTCTTGACTAACAAAGATTTGCATTTTGCCATATTGAGCTTTAAATTCATATTTTCAGACCATGTGATAGGCTATTGAATATATTATGACAGATTTTTAATGTCACTCTGTGTGATGCTGTCGAATGACATGCTGATGTGCTGTCTTGCTACAGAATGACTGAAGGGGTACCACTGTATCAATAAGACAATAAGCACACGTGGATGACTTCTGCCTTCACTCGCACTGTTTTGTACCGTCGACGCGACGGATTAAAGAAGATGCGAGCTCGTCTCCGCCGCGGACTTCGTCAAGCTTCCCAGAAGAGGCGAGGGTGGTCAGGAAATCGAGAATGGTTCTGCTATCTTGGATTGACTAAATACCTGTCATTCTTTCTAGATGTTCGTGGAAGATTTTCTTTTGAAAGAAGGTACCTACTCAAAGTTTACAAATGATGAACGAATGTGATATTACTGCTGCAGCATCTAAGCAGACCTAGTTATACAGTAGGGGCTGCGTTCCATGCATATTCATATTGATCATGAAAATAATTATGTATAGTCTCATGCTAGTTTGTAAATCAGCATGCACAATCATAGAAATTTTGATGCGATTCATCGACAATTATTATGGGCGGCCTAGTTTTGAATTTCGTAAAACTATATGTTTGGGTACCTCCTTCAATATCCATAGAGTCAATATATAGGTAGAGTGTCGACTCAAATAAGTAATTGTATATATTGAACATTTTTACATCAAATGATTCTGTTTTTTTGAAGATATCACATTCCTGCGGTCTAAAAAATTATTTGAGCAGTTGTTAAAAAGTTAAAATTTTGCAAATTTATATACCATCGACATGAAGTCCCTTTATAGCATGAAACAAGTTGGATTTCAAAAGGAATGAATATTTGATAATTAGCATTAGATATCCTAACTAAGTGGAAAATAAACTGTGATTATCAAGGGAATTTCATGATCCGTATTATAATGGAAGTGTTCATGAAAAAGTCGCGATATTATTCGTCCTTTCTTGGCTGGAATTTCAAGTTTTTAATTCAATTTTCACCGACATGATTTTATGATTCACTAAATTCTTGTTTCATTTCTTGAATATGAATAGTGATGTGGAACCATTTACATCTTTCACAGTTAATTGAAATAATTATACTTATCAATTCCGTGACAATCTCTTCAAGACTGCAAAAATTTGCATATCTCACATTTAGCAGCAATACACAATTGTATTCACTTCGAGTTCATTTAATAAAATCGAAAGTGTATACACATTCACCCAATCTAGGCTATCGAGCTATTGCTGCGGAAGCCTCATTTTTGAATTTCACAACTGTTTTATATCAGGCCTAATAATTGCTATCACTGCTTTGTCATTACATCATGAGAATATCATGTGGGTAATAATCAATCAGTCTGATGGAAATTATTGCTGCATAAAATTAGCAAGTGGATATTACAATTTGAACACATTTTTCACACCCTGATGACAGCGCATAGTAACAAACAGATAAGTGTAAATGTTGAAGAAATTAATGTAAATTCTATTTTTGACGTTCAAATAAAGATGTCATGCTCGCTTTAATTTAAACGTTTCGGCTCAAAAAAGTGTGGCACCTACTAGTCTATGCCTAACACACTGCACAGTGCACACATTGGAAAGACAATCATAGTCTTTCAACAAAATTTGAAGGGGAGTTTGATATTTCAAAGGAAATCTGTCCAATGATTGATTGCTTTTCGTATATCATGAAATTCAGAGAATATTGTTTCCATAGCACTAGCTCGATAAAATCTCGATTATTTGGTGCAATTGAGCTTCCGTTAGTGCTCTTTTGATTAATTATTCTAAAATGCAGTGAATAAATCATCGATATTGATTTATGTTGAGAGTATGGTATAAGGATGCATTGTTTTCCATATATGGAAGTCATGAAATCAAAAAATGAGGCTTCCATAGCAATGGCTCGATAGCTTGGTGTACTTGTTCTCTTGTGTGGTGAGTAATTGATGGAAAAATTTTATTTGACGCCGAGATTGTAAAGGTAGATTACTTCTCAGATGTGAGAATTGAGAACTTTAAATCAATAAAAAAAATGCGATTACCATTATAATAGTTTAAAGAAGTTCTCAGTTCTCAATTTTTTGCTGCTAGAGGAGTGAAATCATTGTCTTTTTAAATTTCCTCTTCGCTTCGATGGGCACCTTTAATTTGATGCCGAGAATTGTCTTTATGATTCTACTTATTAACCTTAATCAGTATTATATCTTTATCTCTTTATTTCTTTTGGCAACAAAATGCATGTTATACGTGATCTGATTGCTTGGTTAGTGACACGCTCATGACATAGTTAATGAACTGCTTTTATTGACGATGTGGTCGTTGACCATTTTGTATTTATCACTTGCTTGACGATGGCCGTTCTCTCGCAATAAACGAGAGAAAATAATCCTAGTCTGTTCTGTGGACTTTCGTCGCTGATTTGAAATTCAGTGGCGTAGCGTGCTCTCGGACCTTAGGCCATCGCTCCATAATGGATTCCTATTTCTGCAGCATAGTAGCATAATAGCATAATAGCTGCATGCATAATAGCATAGTATTCAAATTAATATTTTCACGCTGTATGGTTGACGCTATCTTAATTTCAATGAATTTTCAAGCTTTTGATGTACAAGTACAATTCGAGGCATTCTGTATGACCGAATAAAATGCAAATGAAAATGGATTGACGTGATAGATAAATAAACCGACATGTAAATGAAAATTGCGCGCCGAAGTTCACAGACCAATACCTTATATTGACATAAACGTATTTGAAATGATTCATTTTAAGTCCAATGTGATAGAGTTTCCTACTCTCTAAACAGCCTCTTAATGTGCATGCAATTCTATACGCTGAATGCTCGGTAATTTGACTCTGTCTTCCCTAAAATTTTAAACGTCAAATGACAGTGAAAATCTGATGTTTATTCCTCATTGACGCTGAACCGCCTTGGTCAGGGATGAGATCATTATAGGGTAAAGTCGGGTAATATCGACAATTAGCCACTTCTCTAAAATGAAGCTGTAGGACTTCAGGAAGTCATCCATGCGTGCAGTAAATTGCACCGACAAGTAGTCAACTCTCAATGGAGAACAGAAGCTTGGTGGAACACTTCTGATTGTCTCATCCTGACAGATATCGAAGCGTGAAGTGAGTCGCCGAATTCTACAATATATTGCCATCTTCAGTGCAACTCAGTCACCTCCTTCACACGCCATCTGACAGCTGAGTGCTTGTCCATTCTACAGCATAGAGGATGTAGCTTTATTGAATAGTAATGACTCCGTCAAATTCTTTAGTTGTTTTAAGTTATATTGTCACATAGAGTCGATGCAGAGTCGGGCAATATCGACACCGATGTCGAAAGGTACCAAAGAACACTATTTTAACAAGATAATAGTAACGCGTTTTATTTTCGTATGACTGAAAATCAATCCGTACAGGAAATAAGGTTTTGCAATATGACACAGAGAATTTATTAAGTCAAAGAAAAAAAGATCAATGATGTTTGTTATACACACTAGTAGTGAATGGGAAGAAAGAATTTGATCGGCGTTTGGTGTGAACAACGGACATGACTAAATGACGGAAATGGATGATGAGACTTTTAGGGAAAAGTTGATGAAGAACATTCTCACTGTCCTTTATCTTCTCAAAAAATCTCAGAGCAAGAGTCACGCATCGTGTGCCCATCAGTTCGAACTGGCTACAAGCAAATGCAGACCCACAGAATATGCGGTTGCACCTGTCTGAGTTCTTTCGATCCTTTCGTTGTCCTGAACATGCAGTCTAACAAAAAGGGGCTTGAATATTGATGCATAGACCATCTGATTACATTGCCGTATTCCACGTCAATCATATCTTGAGAGAGTTGTGGGGATTGGTTTTTAGGAGGTACAATGTCGTCAGCGTACTTGACCATCAGAGAAGTACTGTGAATAGCAGTCAAAGAACCCATAAATGCAGCAAAAATAAACGTACTTGCCACAGATCCTTGGGGAACTCCTGATGCCACATTTGCGATTGAACTATTTGTGTCATCAATTGATGAAATTTGGCATCTGTCACTTAAGTAATTTATTAACCAGTAAATAAAATGCGATGGCAAATCACTGTTGCTCAGGACATGAAGTAATTCGTTGTGTGGCAACGAATCAAATGCACGAGAAATGTCAAAGGAAAACATGACCACGCCAAGAGTGTCGGGATGATCCAATTTTTCCGTTATAAAATCGTGTATTCTGATGACAGCAGCACACGTGGACGAGCTTCCATATTGCTCAGGATCACATAATCGCAAAAGATTGTCGTAAACAGATTCAATCACAAGTCGCTCCATCATTCTTGATATCGCAGTTAAGAGAGAAATTGGGCGGATATCATTAACATTTGGCTTTCATTTTTACGGATTAGGGACAACCTTGCCACACTTCCACTGAACAAGGACAGATGCAAATTCAGCGGACAAAGCAAATAAATGTGTCAAGGTCTCTGCTAACACGACACTTGCCTCCTTCAGTAGACGATTTGGAATGCAATCACTACCAATAGCTTTGTGACATTTTAGGTTTGATAAGCAATTGAAGATGGTGGCCGGGTCGAATGAAATATTCCATGATCTGCTTTCATCGTTGAGAATCTCGTAAGTAGGATGACTACTGACCGAGAAGAAACTGACAAGTCTATCATTGATTGCTTGAACAGCGTCGATTTTGGAAGGATTTGAATTCACTAAATTCACAATATCTTTTCAACGTAGCAAAGTGCGTCAAGGTAACAAAGTTAAAAAAAAACAAGCTAATGACTAGTTAATTTTCAATAGGTACAAAATATGATTTAAAAGAAAATTTTTATATCCTAAAATGTCTAAAGATTTTAAAAATACTTACTAGAAGGACAAACAACGCTTCTCTTCTCCTCATGTGTAATGAATTGGCGAGTAAGTCGTTCTGTTCAAAATTATGTTTATCACTTATATATTGAAAAGATCCTATTTAACAGTCTTCCCATTCAGATGATAAGAGGACAGGTCTGGTTCCAATCAGAATACCAGATCTAGCTAACACAGCGGGATTACGCTATCTAAAATCTACCAGGTGTGTTAGAGAATTAATATTAGTTCCTCAAGCTAAAACGTGAAATAGAATTCTACAAAATATGCATGCAAATTATTTGACTATTTCTAATGAGGCGTTGACACTCCTTGGATATGAGGATGGTACAGAGCAAAGTTTCCTTTGCGATAACCCTCGCAACGTAGATTAATCAGCTGTTTCAGGAGTGGCGTTACTCCGGGTCTATCTTGAGATGATATTTCAGTGACAATTTAGGGAATATTTGCAAGAGGTACATGTATATACAATATTTGTATATAACCGTACAAACACTGTAGAAAATATCGAACTTTTCTTGAACATCGCATTGTTAACGGTAGAAGTTATGCCAATCGAAAGAGGAAAGCTGATTGACAAAGTTAACTATATTACTACTGCGATAGTCGAACAATTTACGATATGAATGCACGGAAATTTCAGATTTAGCTTGGACATGAACATTATTGTGGTCGCCATTGTCAAAATTCGGAACGATTTCAGCTTCATGATAAAAGTCAACGAGAGTATGATGCATGTAGCATTTGTCAAGGATCGCAATACCTCTAGTAGGCTGATCTACAGCTTGCACCATGCCGTAATAGCTCGATAAAAAAACCGCAGGATACCTGTGAACCATCATTTGAAGAAAATATGCATAGTTCATCGTACTTAGAACACAAGCACTGAATATTATAAATATACAAAGTTGGATATACGGCATGGATTAAAACTCCTTTGCAAAAATTTAAGACATGTTTCCGTGGAACGATCTCGCCGCGATAGATGACAACATCATCGCCATTCGATCGCCGTACGTCTCGCTCTTCTCAGTTGTTTCATGTGAACTTGTTGCTTCCGTGTCATATCCTGATTAATATAGATACCACGAAAATGGGAGAAGTTTCAAAGTCTTTTGGCTTTGCGTATTGCTTCATCAGCCCTCTGAGGATGTGTCATGCAGAAACGGTCAGTCACAACCGATGAGAGATACTCACTTACCACGGAATGGATGAATTGGGAGGTAACTTCGATATTGCATGAAAATGATGAGACGAATGTATAATCCAATACAGTGAATATGTAGATGGCGCGAAGAGGATCATGTAGGTGTATTTTCCTGTGAAAAAAGATGGTATAGATCCGTAGAAAATTGATATAACATAAACACTGAGACTAGCAACAGAAGCACAACCGACGATTGTTGACGTGCAATTTGTCACGATTCGTTACGCAATTTGCAACGATACTGAGTAAATAGCAAGTATTCTAGCATCATTGTTTACTGTCTCATAGAATATCGCCTTCACAAGATTTAAATGTATGCCTATATGAATTATTACGTCTATTTAGACCATGCGTAGAAAAGGTCGGGTAATATCGACAGTTAAAAACAGTTTTAGGGCTCTCATGGTTGCATTTCGTGCTTTTTATCAGCTGCGATATCCAAGAAATCTCTTCTTTCTCGAATCTACTAATCCATCGATTTAATTTCTGACTTTAGGTGAAAGTAAGGTGTGCAGCCAATAATGATATTCGCATAATATCGACACATTGCAGGGCGACATTGGCAGTTCACTAAAAAAGCGTTAAAAAAGGACAAATAAAATAAACTACAAACATTGTATATTACATGAAACGAAATTTTACACATCTGTTGTCTCTTTGATTGTCTGAACTTCATCTTTCTCCGCTGCGTTGCACGTTTGCGTTGCCTGCGTGAAAAATGTGCGGAATTCTTCTTCGTCTTTTACGAAGATGGATTCGCCTATCAATACCGCATTCAGTTTATGAAATTTCAACTCAGACAATGAAAGAAACAACAAATGTGCAAAATTTCACTTTATGCAGTACAATGTCCTTAGACTACTATACCTGGCAAATTTTGACGCTCTTTTTGGGACTGTCGATATTACACGAACATCATTATAGTTTACACACCTTGTTTCTCCCTAGAATCAGAAATAAAATTGATAAACTAACGAATTCGAGAAAGAAAAGATTACGTGGATGTCACAGTTCATATCAAAACCAAGAAATACAGCCGTGAGAGCCCGAAAACCATTTTGCTGTCGATGATACCATCATTTTAGCCTAGGTATGGCGAACTCTCTCCAACACAAGACTCTGTTGCGTTTATTATCACTTTTCAATCACTCAGCATGCTTCAAATTTAGAGCTGTTGAAATGTCTTTCGTGTCCTCTTTCTTTATGAGAAGCTTTTATTTCGAATCCAGGTGATGGTCTGACTTCGTGCACGATGGTTAGCTTAGCCATATACTCCCTCCGGACGACTGGACACTGCAATAAATTGCCAGTGGCTGATGAAATCACCAACATAGATATAACATCACCATTCGAAAATACAAACTATGATGTACGATTTGTCAGTTTCGGTAACAAAAAGTTGAAACAGGCTTTGAAAAAAAAGAGACACGGTAAATAAACATGAAAATTGCGTTGTTTGCCATAAACTTCCACAAAAATATAATTGTGATATCTCCTGTGTCGTATATCAATTTACCTGCAAGATGTGTAATTCCAAATACATAGGAAAACAACACGTTCTTTTTATAACAGATATAATGAACATAAGAACAGCATCAAGAACAAAAATAATATCAGCGCGTTGTCAGAGCACAATAAAATTTGTTGCATGAATAATACAATAGATGATTTTACCATTGATTTGCTGGGTTGTTTGCGTGATCCTGCAGAAACAAGTTTGGTGGAATCGCGTCTCATTGATTTTGATAAACCTTCATTGAACAGACGTCACGAGACAACTGGAGGTTCAACAATTCACATATCGTAGCATCTCATTTTACTGTTAACTGCCTTGAGATAGGGTCAGGACCTGAAACGTTGGCAACTCTGTACTTATACACTTAGCACAATTGAAAACGCACCACCTGTAAAATCCAGCTAATTCGAAGTAAATCGCTTCGATTGAATATGGAATGAAGGACACACGCTAATTGACATAGATATCTGCACGACGGCGGTCTGGTGGTGGGATTGCGTAATTGTTCAGACTGAATTACTGAAGCAAGTATTATTATTACCGAATTACTTAGCAAGCATGTGCTCAAATTGAACTTCGATCGATCATGAAGTATAAAACTAACGACTTATTATGGGAAATGACGGTTTTGTGAAAAATCTTAAGATGGTGCGTCAAATGTCTGATGCCGAAAGATGGCGTGCTATTGGCATGCTTGACGCTGGAATGTCCCTTCGGGCAGTCGGACGACATTTCGGTCGTTCGCATACGACGATTGTCCGACTTAAGAAAGCGAGAGCAAATGGTACCGTGGCACATGCTGGAGTTGGTGCAGTTCGTCACACAACTGCCAGAGCTGACCGGCGATTGCTCAGAATGGTGCGAGGCAATCCCACACTCCCCGCAACTGTGCTACGACTGATGTGGAGCGAAAGAAGTCGCAGAGGCAACATCCTGAGCTCGGGCACCATAAGAAATCGGCTTCGAGAGCAAGGACTTCGCTCAAGGAAGATGCGCAAATGCCCCAGATTAACACCTGCGCATGTGGCACGAAGAGAGCGGTGGGCGATGCAACGAGTTCACTGGAGACTACCACAATGGAGACGTATCATCTTCACTGACGAAAGTCGGTTTCGTCTGTTCCGCAATGATGGCCGCATTCGTGTTTGGCGTGTGCCACGCCAAGAGATGCTGCAGCAACACGTCCAGCCTACTCATCAGCAACAGGGGCCATCCGTTCACGTGTGGGCAGGCATCACCCTGACGGGCAAGACCGAGCTGGTAGTGCTCAACACGAACGTGACTGGTGAGCGTTATGCTGAACTGCTGCAAACGCATCTTCTGCCATTTGCGACTCGAACATTCGGAGACGTGGACAACTGGATCCTGCAAGATGATAACGCACCTTCGCATCGTGCATACAATGTGACGCAGCTGAAGGAAAACTTAGGGATACGGACTCTTCGCTGGCCATCAAGGTCGCCGGACATGAACCCGATCGAGCACGTGTGGGATTATCTGAAGCGCCAAGTTCAGCAGCGGGACCCGCCTCCGCAAACACTGCGTGAATTACAAGAGACAGTGGTTGCAGTTTGGCAACAAATTCCTCAAAATTTTCTGAGACGGCTCGTGCTCAGAATGCCGCGACGAATCAGTGCCTTATTGACTGCTCGCGGAGGTTATACCCGCTATTAACTTGTACAAGTATAGATGTTATGTTTATTAATTACTTTTCTTAATCACTAAAAGTTTGTCCTTTTCATTTACATTAGCTGTCAATCATGTCATTAGACCCCTGACCGCCGTCGGGCCGTAGCATAGATATCTATGTCGGTTAGAATGCGTCCTCCATTCTTTATCAATCGTGTATAGCGATCAATTTGACGGATTTGACAGGTGGTGCGTTTTCAATTGTGCTAAGTATACTTTATCTTTCTTTTATTGTGGTATAAATACTTCGCGAGAGAATAATTTAGTTTTGAAAATTTGTTGGATATGGTCCTCCAAACCCACTGCCATTACTTATTATTTATCACCAATGACTTTATCATCACACAAAAAACTCACCACTGGCTTTCGCAGGAATTAAAAGCGAGATTTTTGATTCAACTTTTCGAGATTGACAAAATATCATTTACAGTGTAGCAACAAACAGTAAAAACTTTCAATGATCTAACATGAGAATATTTACATTGAAAAATGCGATATAGAAATATCCTTAAGATCATCTATCATGACAAAAGAACACCGGTTCAATAAAGTGTTCTGTTATCAACATGTCGATTCTTGTGTCGTAATCTGTCGCCTATTGAACTTAGTAATTCGATGAGAGTTTTCATTTGCTCCAATTAAATTCATCGAAGTTAAATGTCAAATTCTCAGTTGCACAACTGCTTTATCTAATCTTTAAAATTTCAGATTAGCGTATTTAAAGTCATCGTGCAACTTCAATTAAATTGCTTGTGCAAACTAACGCAAGCTATAGAATCGTCTCCTCAAGTTCTTCAAAAACTCGTCTGTGCAACTCTGGTCTTCTTTGGTGATTGCTATGATTTTGGGATACCACATGGAAGGAGTGGAAGGAAATATTAAGAGGCATACTGATTTGAATTGTTCAGTTAAGGAACCTAGGAGCATTTTTGCTTTATTACCTGACCACTGGGACATTCAGGATTGGAATCGAGGTGACTTAAGACGTTGGCGCTATGCTTTATTGATTATAAGCACGATTCTAGTCTTCATTGGGTCATTCGCAAACCCGTTAGCTCTCATTGTTATGTTTAAATTCCGAGCAATGAGATGGTCCACAAGGTTTTTTCATTGCTCATTGGCATTTTGCGATATGATTGGATTTCCTCTCAATATGGGGTATGTCTGGTCCCTCCTTTTCTACAAAGTACCATTGCCGAAAGTCAGTGAGCTGTTTTGTACATACTATTTCGTGGCCACATATTGGATGATGTTGAACAGCTGGTGGATTTTACTCGTTATTGCAATAGAAAGGTGCCTGTTGGTTTCAAAAGCATCAAAATTAACTTAATTCAACTGCAAGGCTAAAGCTATCTCTGCAATCTGTATTGTTGTTGTTGTGAACTTCTTTATGGCGTCAACTTTCATTGGCTACCGAATAATTCAAGGATGTGGCTGCATTTACACATGGCCCCCAATATTAAACTCATTATATCTTATTTATCTGCTTGTCAGCTATTTCTGTGTTATAGCACCAGTCATTGTATCTGGAGCTTCACTCTTGTGTGTTCTCTCACATCGAAATGTGCAAATTGCAGACGAGGCAGTTGCAGCTAAACGCACGTCATTTAATAATATTGACTTAAATCCATTGAAAATATCGTTGTGTGCCAGCGTGATTCAATGCGTGTTGGTAACTCCGTATGGACTCTGGATGATCGTTGCGAAAGTTCATGCCCTGAAAAACATCGACCCAGCATTTGCAGCGCTGATATATTATTTCTTTGTTATTATTCTAAACACAAATTTCGGGGCTATTTTCTTTATCTACATGGCCGTGTCGAAAGGATTCCGCAATACATTACGTCAATTGATGCTTAAAAGGAGTAGCAGATAGATATGTAGATAGTGTGCACAGCTATAGAGTAGGGATATATAGGTAGAGTGTCGACTCAAAAATTTTATGAAGAGATTCAGCTTTTTGCGGAGATTACATTCCCGTGGTCCAAAAAATTATTCGAGCAGTTTTTAAATAGTCAAAATTTGCCAATTTATATACTACCGAGATGACTCTCCTAAATAAGTAGTATCAAACAAGTTGGATATCAAAAGTAATGAATATTTGATAATAATCATCCCAACTAACCGGAAATTAAGCTGATTATCAAGGGAATTTCATTAATTGTATTATAATGGAAGTCTTCATGAAAAAGTCGAGATCTTATTGTGTTTTCTTGGCTGAAATTTCATATTTCTAATTCATGAAAGCAATAGCAGGTCATCGAGTTGCCAATCATAGAGTAAATGTATTAGGTAGAGTGGTAACTCCGCATTTATTAAATCCACAATGTATAGACACTTTCGATTTTATTAAATGAACTCAAAGGAGATACAGTCGGAATTGTTTCCAAATGTGAGATATGCACATTTATGCAGTTTTGAAGAAATTACAACGGAATTGACTGATCATGATAGCATAAAGCAGAAGGAAATGATATTATTTTACAAATAATCCGTGTCTGACAGCCTTGGTGAGGTAATGTTTGTTTAATAAGCAACTCGATGACCTGCGCTATTGCTTTCCTGCTGAACCTCAAGAGAATATTTTTAAGCGTGATGAGGCAACAGCTGCCACTGGCATGGCAAAATCACATATTCAAAGACAATGATTTCAATTAACTTTGAAAGATGTAAATGGGTCCACATCACTATTCAGATTCTAGAAATGAAACAAGAATTTAGTGAATCATAAAATCATGCCGATAAAAATTGAATTGAAACCTTCATATTTTAGCCAAGAAAGCACGAACAATATCGCGACTTTTTCATGAAGACTGCCATTATAATACGGAGCATGAAATTCCCTTGATAATCAGCTTGATTTCCACTTAGTTTAGATGCTTATTAGCAAATATTCATTCCTTTTGATATCTAACTTGTTGCATACTACTTGTATGGGAAGTCATCTCGATTGTATATGAATTGGCAAAATTTTGACTATTTAAAAACTGCTCGAATAATTTTTTGGACCACGGGAACGTAATCTCCGCAAAGAACTGAATCTGTTCATATAAAAATTTTCACTGTATACAGATACTTGTTTGAGTCGACACTCTATCTACACTGTATATATTCCTACTCTATGTTGCCAGTTTAACATTTATTGCCTATCCAAGGCTGTCATGATACGGACAATCTGTAAAGTAATATCATTTCTTCTGCAATGCTATCATGATCAGTCAATTCTTATGAAATTTCTTCAAAACTGCATAAATGTGTATGTGTCACATATTGAAACAATTCCGACTGTATCCCCACGAGCTCATTTAATAAAATCGAAAGTGTAAACACATTGTGGATTTAACAAATGGTGAGTTACCACTCTATCTAATATGTGCACAGTCGTCTTGAGAAGTACAGAAGCCATCGGGTCACCATCAGGAATAGTACAGAATATTCTCAGAAACTAAACACCAGATAATCAAACCATATTTCAATATACAATAGTAGATATACTAGATACATGTAGATAAATGATATATTCCTTACGGAATATTTGTCTCACACATTGTGTTTCAAGTATCCCTAGACTTTCATAACAGTAAACGTTCATGTCATTGAAATGATGCTGTGTAATCTGATGCTTGATGAAGTTTTAGTATCAATTCTTCCCCACTTGGAGCTTGAATGGTTCTGACATCGTCAGACTTTGTCTGGAGTGATACTTTTAGCTCGGATGCCTGCCAACTTCTAATGACACTCAAGATTCGACCACACGACCAAAAGATCACTAGGTCAAGCACTTAATCACTGTGCAATAAGAAGACACACATTCTATGATGCATTTCTATGAGACTGCTTTTCTGACACCCTGCATTTAGAATGTTAAGTAGCAGTTCTTCAGTTAAATTAAGATTTTCACTAATTGAGACTCGTCTAGGAAACATACAAGCTGAACAAATCCGTAGTGAAATAGACATCACTAAATTAAAAGAAATTACTACGTTACAACAAAACCAAATTGAGACTTTTGAGGCCGCTAAACGTCAGCAAAACCTGGTTATTAGCGGCATACCTGAAGCTGAAATTTCCATCTGTGATAAAGTATTGCAAGATGACTTAGACAAGCTGCAGTGCCTGTGCAAAACTATTGACAGGAGCTTCAAAAACGAATCAATTGTTTCTTTCACACGTCTTGGTCCTTTACATGGCGGTAGGAATAGGCCACTGAAAGTCGTCTTCAGAGATCATGCTAGTAGAAATGAAATTTTATACAATCAGAAAGTGCTGGGTCAAAAAGATGATTTCAAACTTGGTTTTGGATCAGTGTATATAAATAAAGACAGCTCTTACCTCATGCGAAAAGAAGAACAAAGGTTAAGGAATGTTCAAAAGGAACTAAGGAACTCGTCTCTTCCAACTGACAAAATTTACATTCGCAATGGTAAACTGTATAAGAATTCTGTATTGATTGATAGCGCTGATGTGGTAAATCAATTATTCTGACAACTTTCCCGTACTGGCTTTGACACTGAAAATTCCTTTTGTTTTTGTTGCTACTTTTTGTTCATAAATCGCCATTATCCTGATTTTGTAAACTCACTTTCATCACTTTACCAAAAATTTGAGCACAAATGCGGCGATTCTTTATCTGTGTCAGCAATGTATCGACCTACGTTTTCGAAGACACTCCGGTCAGCGTTCCTCAATTCCTACGATGTATGCTACGTCCCTAAATAACAAAATAAATGAACTGTATGGATGATTGCATCTTATTATTGCTGTCCTGATGTCCTGTTATTCAGCGAGACATGTTCTGTAAACCGTAGACCGACAATTATCCTACAAAATTGCTGCCAAAATCAACAGACGATTGTCACCTCCAGTATCCTGCGATATCCGACGAATTTGTAGGTTCTCCACCGACATCGAAACAGATGCTTTGTATGCAAATTAACTAAACAACAACTGTTGAATATTGATTGATTTTTTCGATTAGTGATTGCTTGACTTTTGAGCAATCTGTATTATTGTGTGGTAAAGTCATGATTTATTTTGACACAATTTAATTAATTACCTACATTTTTGATAAAATTTATGCTATAATTCATTGCTATTCATTTTGTCGCTTTTGTCAGATATTGTAGGTGTTCAGTGGCAATCATCCTACAAGAACTAACAATAATAATGATAATAAATCGTAAATATTGCAAGAAAAATGAAAATCAATACAGTTCCGACCGACAATGACCGACAAAATAGATTTTGTAGGATAAATGTCTGTCAATTGTCAGTCAACGGTTTACAGTGTGATTTCATGACCAATCTGTTTGTAACATTGATAAATACCAGCTTCATCGTACGGACAGATCATCTGGCAAGGTTGGCGGTGGGGTATGCATTTATGTTCACTCTAAGTGGAAGTCGTGGACTCTTTCGAAATCTAATTTTTGCACGTGCAACATCTGTGAAATGATTTGGTGTGGAATAAACTGTGGTAAAGAAAAAGTTTTGCTTGGATGCTTATACCGACCTCCAGATAATCATCTTATGGGACTCATTTGTTTTGCTAACAGTCTGAGAGTCGCCAATAACATGCTTTTGAATAAAAGATTTGACGGAATCTTAATAGTTGGTGATTTCAACCTCCCTATGATTCGTTGGTCCGATGGTAATATTTCAAACATTTCAGATATTACTTCTGATGAAATAATTTCATTTGTCGATGCGTTTGAGGACTGTTTCCTGATGCAGCATATCAAGTATCTTACATTTCAGCTAAACGATGACACCAATACCAACATTTTAGACTTGGTCATCACTAATGACTGTGAGCGCGTATGTGATGTACAGCATCAGCCACCTCTTGGAGGTGTTCGAAAGGGTCATCATGTTCTACTGTGGAATTATCGTATTGAGTGTGTGAAGAAGCCATTGAATACAGTAAGACGTTTCTACAACTTTAAAAGAGGAAACTATGACAAGCTTGCTGACTTTTTTGGTGAAAAAAATTGGGAAGATGAGTTTAATGATAAATCCGTGGATGAGTGCTATCGCATATTTCTCAGCAATTATCAATTGGCGTCCGAACTTTACATACCTCATTTCACTGTCGATGAAACAGCGAGAACTCGCCCTCCTTGGATGACAAAAGAAGTCAAAAAATTGATACGCGAAAAACATAAGATCTGGAAGCGATTTCTGGCATCTGGTAAATCTGAAGCCTTGCTGATTTCCTTTCGACAAATCAGAGCAAAAGTTAAAAAGGAAGTAGCTTGTGCAATTCGAGTCTATGAGATTAACCTAGCCGGAGATGCAAAACATAACCCAAAACTCTTTCAAAAATACGTGAGATCCAAGCAAACTGGCAATAACGGCATTCAATACCTAACAAATGACAGAGACGAGATTCTGACTAATGGCAATGACATAGCAAGAGCTTTAAATGAGTATTTCTCTACAGTTTTTACTGCTTCAGTTAACGATGCTCGGCCCGACTTCGCAATGCAAACTTTTGATCGGCTATCTGATATCGACTTTTCTATTGATGATGTAGTCAACAAACTACAAAAATTGAATTCTTATAAATCCCCTGGAGTTGATAATGTGTCCTCGTATGCTCTTCGTGCCGCAGCCAATGGTCTTGCTACACCACTATTTCACATATTTAGACGATCCCAGGACATGGGGAATATTCCTTCGCTTTGGAGAGATGCCAACGTAAAGCCCCTCAGAAAAGACAAGAAAACGTCTAAGCTCAATAATTTCCGACCAATTTCTCTAACTTGCATTCCTTGTAAAGTACTCGAGAGCATCATTCGTGATTTCGTTTTGCGCTATCTAAATGATAATTCGCTTCTTTCGGTAAATCAGCATGGATTTCTTCCTCAAAGAGGCTGCATGAGCAATCTCATGGAAAGAATGAATGTTTTAACAGAGGCAATGCATAAAAGGGAGTCAGTAGATGTCATCTATTTTGATTTTGCGAAAGCATTTGATACGGTTTTCCACGACTTGTTGGCGTTTAAACTGTCTCGATATGGTTTGAGGGATAATCTTTTGCGATGGATCGAAGCACTTTTGTACAAGAGAAGGCAGCGTGTTGTCATTGGATCTAGTACCTCAGACTGGACAATGGTTACGAGCGGAGTTCCACAGGGCTCTGTTTTGGGTCCCATCCTATTTTTGCTATTTATAAACGACTTACCTTTAGTCTGCAAAAGCAACTACAAACTTTATGCGGATGATTTGAAGTTGATCATAAAAGTTACAAGAGATTCGAATTCACATGATATCCAGCATGAAATCGATAATGTAAGCAGATGGACTGATAGTTGGCAGATGCAATTAACTCATCTAAATGTGAAGTTGTTCACTTTGGACGATCTAACCCCCATTTTCAGTATGAAATTGCTGCCCAAGAAGGCCCTACTACAGTTAAAAAGTTCATTAAAGAGAGCAGGTCTGTCATGATCTAGGAGTAATTCTGACTGCCGATCTGAAGTGGAGGCTACAAGTGGAATCTGTCGTTGCCAAAGCAAACAAGTGCCTCGGGATGTACAGGCGCACGTTCAGATACCTAACAGAAGCGTCACTAATGCCAATATACATCGCACATGTCAGACCTCTGCTTGAGTATTGTGTTCAGGTTTGGAATCCATACAATGTTGAAGATATTCAAAGACTCAAAAGAGTTCAGAGAAAGGCAACACGACAAGTTGCGAGTTTGAGAGGCTTGACATACGAACAACGTCTTCAAAAACTGAATTTGAGAAGCCTCAGTGATCGTCGGATAAGATCAGATCTTTTGCTGCTTTACAAGATTCATCACGGCCTTTTCAAATTGACATGGGTTTATCCGCTCCAGCCTTTTCATCTGAATGGTCCCGGCGAGTCAAGCGTTACAACACGTGGACACGCTTTTCGGTATCGGCAGCAGCTAGTCAAAAATTGCAGACTGAGATCCTATTTCTTTACAAACAGAGCCGTCAAGATTTGGAACCAGTTACCGTCTTCAATAATTGAGAGCCCGTCCGTGACTGTCTTCAAGACAAAACTTGATTATTTTTTGTAATGTACGAATTGATTTTTTTACTAACTTTCTTTCGTCGATAAAGCGATTCTTCGTTATTGTCGAATTTCGTTCGATTTCGATTGAAATAAATAATATAACACAGCACTTCTAATGTATCTGGCAGATCCGGTTGTTAACGATGATTGACACTTATCAAAATGACAAGTGACTGATTGATATTAGAAGAATATCGCAATGGCAAATGCTTTTTTTGTACAATCATGCATGAGTGAGAAATATGGTTTATACCAGTTTATATTTAAAGCCTATGTTTGTATATGTTTCTTCATAGTATTCCACGAGTTGAATCTTCGAAGAAGAGGACATTTAATCTAATGAGTTGAAGAAGCACGCGTACTGTTCTTGCTCTCGACTTTGTCAGGAAGTAAAAGGTGTCATAATTTTGAAACAATAAACAATTATTTCCAGATAAATTTTGCTATCATTTGCTCATCACTGATGCAAAATGGGAAGTTCACGGAAATAAAATGTTTGGAGATTTTTTGTTCATTTTCAACAATTGCGAATTAGACATACAATAGCAATATTACATAATATCACGGCACACTAATAGTCACTTGGTGACATCACAAAATATCATTCCATTGTATAAAATGTCAAATTGCACTAACTATATTCATAACAAAAATATAGAGAGTAGATACGTCAAAAATATACAATGTATTCTCCAGTTACTGTTGATATACATTACTGATATGATGCGCATTTACAAAAATGGTTTATGATATTGCGGCATCGCTTTGTAGGAAGCAAATTCGAAGTTATATCACAGAATTTGTCAAGTTTATTCATGGCAAGCTACATCCCTATGTCAAAATGAAGCTTAAGCAGTATGATGTAGTAGTGCATGAAAAATATTTCCAAAGCTAATTATGCAGTGTCCCCATTATGGTAGTGGCTGTCTGCGTCGACTGCATTACAAAAGGCAAATCCTTGTAAATTTCTACGACGAAAAAAATGCCGCTGAATTATAATCTGTGATATCATAAAATGTTACCGTTGGATCATTGTATTTTTCTACAATGTTGTAGAAGTTCAAAATAATCCCAAAAACACTTCAAGTCAGTATGTTAGTAGTATTAATCGTATATTTGTATAAAAATGAAAATCATAATGGACATGTACACAATACACACTGGCAAAACACAGAAAAAGAAGACATAAGGAAGTTAACTTGTGTACAGAACATATGCTTATAAGGAGACTCCCAAAAAGTGAAGAGTAAAAGTCAAAATTCATGCACATCTGTGAATTTATTCAAATCTTCATTTATCTTTTATATTATGTAAAAATTTTTATAGCTCTTCAACATGTAGGCGTACTTGGATGCATTTATCTATCTGTATATTATTTTAAAGTTCAAATTCACTTGGATATCAAATCACATTCTGAATATCACCAGGAGTAGGAATAGACTTGTAAAGATATTTCGACACACACGTAAAGCGCATTGATCAAATATCATTGAATGATGATAACTTATGACTTGATTGACAAATTAATGAAGTCAAAAGTCAATAATGATTTATTGCAGATTTTCAGCTAACAAAAACACAATATATCAAGGAGGAAGTGTAAAACAGAATATATAGAACTAACACAGGTAGCCCCAAAAGTTTTTAACTTTTTATTTTTTATTATAGAAGGAGTTTTCAAAGTATTATTTTAATGGAATGCTCATCACAGACAATCTTTGGGACGTGTCACACGATTTTTGCAAATGACAAAAATTAAAAACCTTCAACTTTCAAAAGAAACAACCTTTGAAGTAACCAAAAATTTTGACAGTGTCACCTTATGAATCATAAACTCTTTCTAACTCAGGATGCAGTAGACAGACTAGTGGTTCACTAAAAGTTGCTATGCTGCATCGCTATTGATAAATCGCTTTTTATTGTATTGCTATCGATTAGTTAATGAGCAAAATTAACATTAACATCACATTTTAGAAGTGACGAATCTTGCTATAGCAGATGTTGAACTTAGCGATTGAAGAAAAGGTCTATCTTGTGTTGTGGGCGATTGCACACGATGTTGGAGAGGAGAGTCGTCGATTATTTCTTATGAAATACGCCAAGGAGGCCCCAGGTCCCTCTCTTATTCGATAGGCTACTGTTACCTGAAATTTCCTGAGTTTAGTGAACGATAGAACACGTTCGATGTTTCGCGATTCCCTGAGAGTTTCCTGAAGCGCATCGATAAATGCTTGGCTTTAGATGGTGACCAATCTGAGTTTGCATTGTAGCCTACAATATTTTTGCTTACTTTATGAAAAGATTGTTTCGCTTTTATTGTGTTTATACAGTCAAATTTGAAAACATAGATTTTTCATTTGAAATGCGGGAATTAAGAAAAACAAAAAATTACAAGATATAAATTAACACATTTCAATAATTTTTTGAGTTCAATGAAGCATTTTCTATTATGTGAGGAAGAGATGATTTTCTTAAGATTTAAAATGTGTTAGCAAGACTAAGAGCTTTCAAATGACAAGCACTCTAATAAAACAGTACCTGTACTTTGGGCTCATTTTAAGATTCAAAATAAAAAAATAAACACATGTTAAAAATATGTTATAACTAGAGCTGGAGTAATCAATCATTTAATCAATCAAAATCTTTATCAATTAACTTTTTCAGGCTAATAACAATCATAATCACGTCATTAAAATTTAGTTCAATCATTAATCTCAATCATAATCAAGGTTTTTGAAATTTAATCAAAATCATGTTAATTTATCAGAAAATTGGATTAAATTTGATTTTAGTCATCCAGACATCAGTTGGGATCAGAACACGGCCACCGATGGCAGAGTGACAGCTAGACAACGTAAGGACGATAAGTACACAGAGAATCACACGCCTCGTCATAGAATATCTTCACAACAATATCATCCATCTGATGTTTTCTCTTTAAGCGTACTTTAGATTATCAAAACATGCTCAATAGACTACTGGGCTCAATATTTTTGTCAATTTGTACGCTATGATGGCACTAAACAAAATCGAATACAGCACCGGTAATAATACTAATGAGTAAACCTATTTTTTGAATTTAGTAAGCTTATTACTTCTATCACTGCGCAGTATTAAACATTGTTATCACGTTTCAAATTATTATTTAAACGCGCTATAAATATCATTTACTCGACAAAGCGTCTGAAAGCCGCAATCAGCATCACATTCAATTTACCAAGCCATCATGATAAAGCGTCTGACCCACAGAATTAGATTCATCTGCGTGCACTTCGGTGTCCTAGAAAGGAAAAGTTATATGCAACCTTTATATCGAAATGGCACATCATAGAATTCGACAACTTGCTCCTTCTCGAATGGATAATTCGTGTATCGCTTGCTATTGGAAATGGCAAACAATAAGCTGTCAGCAGAGGACACCAGAGCCAGTGAGAGATGCGTGCGTGCTGTGATATCACTTCGCACACACCAAAACACACATCCCTGTCTTGGTTAACATTCGATTGTATGCACTATACAGTGAGAAATGCCGAGGAGAGGATGTGAAATCATCAACTGAACTAATTTTCGTACGCCTGCTACTTTCTTTAATAATGATCGGAAGGGCCAACATTATGGAGAAAACTTGTGCGCAATGATCTGAAGTCTTCGAATCTGAAGGAATTTTGGCAATCGAAGCACTTTGCTGGAACTGACATTAATCCGCAACCGACGGACGACTTTTTTCCTATCTCTGTAAGGTATTAGGAATTTCTTTTTGCCCACTTAATAGGTTCCTCGACGTGCCGTGGATTTCGAATTAATCACACTTCTAGCAAACCGAAGCAGATAAACAAAATATTTAATTCTGTGGTCTGACCACATTAATCACAGTCACAATTTCGAACACCTTACTTAATCAATCATAATCATAATGAAGTCTATTGCCGCCTTAACCATAATCACAATCACATTCTTCAACTCTTCAGTCAATCATAATCATAATCAAATATTTGAACACTTTAATCATAATCTCAATCACGCTCCAGCTCTAGTTATAACAAATATGCTGCTTAATATAAAGTTCGAATGTATGTTCCTATTTATCCGGTAGAATACAATAATGGTGGAACGAGCATTATGTAAAAGATGATAAGAGACCTGCACACTTCTCAATCATCAGAATTCGAACGTCAACAATCAACAACGTTCATCAAACTGCAAACATGTGTTGCCAGTAAGAAAGCTAGCAAGTTGTTTCATTTTGGTAGTTGATATAGTACTACCCTTTGGGGCACTTTTTAAAGTAGTAATTGGCAGCAAGTAATTGGTAGTGAGGCATCAAGTCCAAGGGAATCTGCGTATCAACGAAGGAAGTCAAACGCATCAAAGACGCTCGAAAGCTGTAGCTTAGTGGAATCATTGTAAATGTATTTACATTAAACTGCATCCACTTAAGGACGCTTGCTTTATAATAGTTGTACGATTATCTCCCTAATAATTACAGAAGGAACACAAGTATGTGATTTTATTTTACATCATCTGAAATTCCTTAAATGGACACTAAAAGAAAAACACGTAAAAATCTTAAAGTTAAAAATTCTCAATATATATTTTTATATTCGATTGATTTTTGATATAGGCTGTACCCGTATTCGCGAAACACACTCTCTTGAATTTCTGCAAATCCGTCAGTAAAAAGAAAAAGAGAGTTTTTGTCGATGCTTGTCCAGACCCTTCTTCACAGAGTTGAAACAAGATCTATCTACATGTAGTAATGAAACTTTTCTATCCGTAGAAAATATTGGAAAATTTTGAAAGTTTTGATTTTTTGTGATAGGCTCTATAACTTGTGCACTTACTACCACAGCCGAGGCACTACACAGCAATATAGAATTTGTCTAAAACTCTTGATTACATCATTATTTCGATTAAAACGATCGTAGCAATACGAGTCCCGTCCGTGGGTTTTTTAGCATTCCTTTGCCACCAGTGGCTTGTAATAATTTGCTACCATTTTTAATGATCACACAGACACCTTTTGGGATAACGTGAATCTTGCTTTACAGTAGGGGTGTATTTTCATGCAATGAGAAAAATCTGGAGCAAAAATGATGCACTTTATCTTGGAGTTTGCTTATAGCTTGAAAGTTAGCTTTATTATCCAGCGTCAATTATAGTGATACAAATTTTCCATGTGTTGATGAACATGTGAAGTACAACCACACAGTCCACGCAGCATTATGCATAAACTACCATATTGGAAGATATATAAAGACTGTAAACTGGTGAGATATTTGGAAACTAAAGATATCTGTGATGAGCAGAATATCTATGATAGCTTCTAATTAATTTCTGGCGTATTGTCCGATATCTTCGTTGAGGACAACTTATAAACATTTTCCATTTCTATTTCAGATAGTTCCAAATCGATTTCGGATCTGCCCAAATGAATTTCAGACATTTCCAGATGAATTGGAGATCTCCAGTTGAATTGAAGATCTTTTCAAAGTTGAGTTTCTGACAGATATCTGAAATTCAATTAGAGAAATCTGAAATCCATCAGATGTCTGAAATTCATTTGGAAAGATGTGAAATAGACATGGAAAAGGTGCAGTTGCAGGTTCCAAAAGTAAACATGCAGGGATGGAGAGGTTTTCGTTCTTTGAATACACGTATTCTTCTTTTCAAAAGACTATAATAAGTCTTCAAAACAATTGATTCAACAATGCAAAAACTTCACTGACCGATAAAAAAATTTCAAAATTTTCCATTTGAAAATTTTCCGGAATATTTTGAAAATTTTGGAAGATTTTCCGGGAAAATTTCTAGAAAATTTTCACGGAAAATATTTCATTTGTATCACCATCTACATTTACATTATGATATGATATTACTAGGGTTGATGAAAAGTTTTGACCGATAGAAACTTGATTTTGACTCTTTGCTTTTAACCTATAAATCACATATTATATCCAGGTAATACCTGTATAACTGCAATCTTAAACTCCTCGCATTAATCTGATACGATTACTTTATCACTACCTGAATTATGAGTAGTCGTGCCAAATAGAAAGACAAGATACAGGTGTCGAGCGGTTGTCGAGAGGTTTCCAATTGTTGTCAGCTTTGCTGTGTGCACCAAGTACACGTACGTGGTACACATAGCAACAGCTAATATTAGAGCTTGCAGCCAAGTATGCAATACATTATGTTATAGTCGTATGCTTGTTTACGCAGCCATCTAACAGAGCAAATGCACAAACCTAGCGCACCTGCACAATTAATTTTCATGATACTATCAAGATTCTGACATTATTCAGTTTCGGTAATATTTAATATTTATTGTTTAACCTTAAGACAGCATTTAATTGTCACTCACTTAAAATTCCAAGGGTAAAACAAATAAGACAAAATATATTCCAATTCAAAATGCAACCGTGATTAACCGTAACCGTGGTACTTTCAACCGTAGCCTAACCGTAGCCATTTACCGCGGTTACAGCGGTCAACCGTATCCACGGTTATAGCCGCACATCACTAACACGCATACAAAAAGTGACTCACGCCACATGAATTCAAGAATAAAATGATTTTTCAGTGAGGGCACCTCAGATCAAGGGTGCCACGATGTGAGAAAGGCTGAGAAACCCTCTTCTAAAAGATCTGTGAAATTGTTGCGTTTTAGAATACAATCTTGTTTCCGCATCAGCCTAAAGTGTTAATTGATTGAATCGATCCCATGAAATTATATCGACTCTGCTTGCTGATGGAGGTGACAATTATCAACATTTCTTCGCTGTGGGACATTAGAAGACGCTGCATAATCTTCGCGATTTGTATCTCCATAGAGACAACATAATGCTATAAAACGTATATAATGTGAGGAAACAGTCGAAAAAATGCTTTTGTGTTGTAGATATGGCTATTGTCAAATTTCTTAGTCGAAAGCGAAGTGTAGGCCCAAATCCAGAAGCAAGCGCAGAATCAAGAAGCAACATGTGGGGTGGACTGTCTATTAATCGGCTGGGTGTTGGCGCTGTGTCTTCGATGTCAATGACGGGATCTCGCATTGACCTTGCTCTTATGGAAATGTTCAACCTTACTCGCGGATCTGGTCTTCTTGCAAGATGTGAAGGTGAGGTAATTGATGCGTGAATCAACTCGAATTCGGATCGTGCTTAGTAGAAAATCTTGGTGTGTTTTAAAACATATTTTAGTGTTTTCGTCAGAAATTTCAAATTATCAATGACATTTGATATAGATTTACTGAAGCAGACTGATGAGTGCTTGATAACATAAGATTTATAATAATAATGATACAAAAGAAGGCATACAAACCTAGCAATGGCATGGATAGACTACCAAAATGCGTATGATTCTGTACCGCATTCATGGATTATGAAATGTCTAGAAATGTACAAAATCAACACCACACTGAGAAACATGGTTCAAGCATCGATGAAACTTTGGACAACTACACTTACGTTCGATAAACAGGATATCGGTGAAGTTAGGATAAGAAGAGGGATATTTCAAGGTGACGCTTTATCACCGCTACTCTTCTGCCTAGCACTAAACCCACTAAGTGAAGTTCTCAAGAAAGTCGGTAACTAATATACTCTCGCAAATGGCAGTAAGATCAATCACCTGCTTTACATGGATGATTTGAAATTGTATAGCAAGAAAGAAGCAGACATAAACAGTCTCATCCATACAACAAAGACATTCAGCGATGACTTTAAAATGAAATTTGGGTTTCAAAAATGTACAAGGCTGATTATCAATAGAGGTAAAGTCAAAGATACCCAAGGCTTGCAAATTGAAGAAAGAATTATACACGATACTAGCAAAGATGGTTATAAGTACCTCGGCATACCACAGCACAGAAGCAATATGGAACACGAAGCCAAAGAAAAAGCCAAGAAAGAATACAAAAAGCGACTAAGACAAATCCTGAAATTAAGATTGAATGCAAAGTATAAGATAGACGCAATCAATATCTACGCAATCCCTGTGATAAGTTACACAGGAGGAATCGTGAAGTGGACTGTCCAAGAAATGAAAGAACTAAATCGCAAAACTAGAAAGATGATAAATATGTACAAAGGCTTACATCCAAGATCTGATGTCGACCGCCTATATCTACCCCGAAGATTGGGTGGTAGAGGACTTAAGAACATCCACGACTTACTTGAGGGTGAAGACAGGAGCTTCAACCAATACATCTGGAATGACACTAATGATCCACTGCTCGCGGTGGTGAAAGCAGATGACGTGTATAGGCGAAAACCTGAAAGATTCCAGGAATGGAAAACAAAGAAAATTGAGATTCGACAAAGGACTTGGCATGAGAAACCTCTACATGGACAGTATCCGAGGCAGACCAAAAATGTGACGACGAAAGATACTCAGTACAGATGGCTCAAAGAGGTGAAGCTAAAAATTGAAACAGAAGCACTGCTAACAGCCGCACAAGATCAGGCCCTAAACACAAAAGCACACAAAACGTACATCACGAAAACAAGTACTGGTCTCAAATGCAGACTATGCAAAGCAGATGAAACGGTCTCTCATATCCTAGCCGGTTGCTCGAAACTAGCAGGAACGTCTTCGCAGACACAATGACGTTGCTAGATCGATTCACAGAGCAATTTGCAAGGAGAAAGGAATCAGAGTTGAAGAACAATATTGGAAACATGAGCCTGAAACAGTGATAGAGACAAACAGCACTAAGATCCTGTGGGACTTCGAGATACGCACGGATCACTACATTAAAGCAAGAAGACCAGACATCATAGTGGTAGATAAGACCCAGAAGAAGACGCTCATTATAGACATCGCAGTTCCTGATGACCGAAATATACAAGAGAAGGAGAAAGAAAAGATTACAAAGTACCAAGATCTAAAGTTAGAAATAAAGAAGCTGTGGAACACAGATGCCAAAGTCGTGCCGATAATCGTCGGCTCATTAGGTGCCCATACACCAAGGTTGAAGACATATCTAGACATGATCCCCGGTAACCACCACATACCAGACTTGTTGAAGTCAGCACTCCTTGGTAGTGCCCATATATTACGTCGCACCCTTGATCTCCCTGAGGCTTGGTAAGTCTCCGAGAACATGGGTTCATACCGATCTGAATGTATGAGATCGTGACTAAAAAAAATAGGCATTTATTGAAGTATAGACAGCTGTGGCTGATCATAATACATACAAGAAGACAAAGGCATGTAAAAAGACATTAGTTACGTTAAGTCATACATCCACGTCCTTATCATTAGATTCGTCAAATTATGAGGCAGAAATATCACGAGACAAGAAAAGTCGCACCACTATACGATCTTGAACTGTCTTTTATCTTCTATCTGGATTATCTCTTCTGAATATATGATAGCCATTGTTGACGTTGGAAGTCCAAAGTTAATAATGTAAATCGGAATTAATTGTATTACTTTCTCATTTTCTTCTTGAGTCTATTTCATACATTGTTTGATGACTGAGCTCTTCCTTTCTGAATGACTTAAATGGCTGGTGCTTTGACAATGACGCTGTACATTTTTGATCGTAAGAATAAAAAATCTGTCTTCTAATTGATCTTTCTAATCCAAAACATCCAAGATATCAAACAAATTTCACGCAGTATTTCTGGGTGTATGTTATGCGTGACTCAGATCATATCCATGCTCAGATAGACAGAGACTCATAGATATGCAAGATGGTAAAACATGTAGATTTGCAACATGTTCTCTGTTTCTACAAGTGTCTGGTATCTAAATGGACTTGATAGTAATATAGCCACTCATTCATGTGCAGTAATGCTCAGTAGCTAATATATGAAAAAACTAAAACGCATGAAGCACAATAATACAAAATTTTAATATCAATTGAATGGATGTGCTTCCAGGGAACGACAATAGCAGTTTTGATACAATGTATGATTTACAACAATTATTTAAGGCAGGTTTTCAAGTATGTATGTAAATCCTTGCTTTGTGCATTGTTTTAAAGCATCATCTTCAGAAGCTGTCTTAAAATCAGGCTGTTGAACATGAGCCGGTAGCCAGAACGAGTTTCTGAAGGGAGCGAAACCGAAAATGAGACTTTCACAGAATGATGTACACCTTGTGCCTACTTCGAGTCTGCGCGTCTGTCGAGTGGTTCCCGTCTTGTCAGACAGGATCAAAGAAAATACACGGTGATTCAATAGGACGTAGATTGAAGTTTTTGGTTAAAATAAAATTTTCTAACTAGGTTGAGAACAAAGTTCTCTGGACAACTATTACTTTGAAAAAATAGCAGTATTTTTATAATTTCGCTATCAAAAATTATCCAATTACTTGAGATTATGTGCGCATGATTTATCATGCTTAATACTAGGCCTCTATGCCAATGCTTAGGACAATCGACGCCCAACCTCCTGACCACGTAACCTCCCTGCTCTAGTACCTACAGCGGCTATCCATTCGAGACCGTATAACATTTCGTCTGTCAGTCCTTGCTTACAAAAGTGTCTTAGAGGTGGTGCCTCAAGTTATCTGTCTTCCTGCCTCCAGCCTGTGTCTTCCAACCCTTCCCGCAGCCATCTCCGATCTGCCTACAGCCTACAACGACCAAATTCTTATTTCGACTTCCCAACTGAAGACAGTTGGTGTTTGAGCTTTCTCTATAGCTGCACCTCGCACCTGGAATGACCTAACAACAAGCTTGAAAGCTGCTCCGTCAGTGGTCACCTTCAAGAGAGGCTTGAAGGCTGACCTGCTGCGAAGAGCCTTATCCTGACCATTCCTGACAGTGGCACTGTAGATGGTTTCAGACATATTCATGTCTTCATTGTAAAGTGCCCTTGAAGTCCGATCGGACAAAAACGTTATTTAAATCTGTCTCGTTCAATAAATTGACTCCAAAATTTAATAGCAGCCCAGTCTACATGTACGTGCACACTAGTTTCTATTGTATTTGACATAAAGTACTGAGGAAGCCTTGGTTATTCATTTTTGATAAATTTCGCTGGGAAACGAAGTACATAAGATGGTAGGTATCTCTACTTCTGATGATTGCCTAAGAGGAAGCCGAAATTAATAAGGCGTAATAAAACACCATATTCTGTACTTGATTTCCCAATGAAATGTATTTGACATATTTACATGTATACAGAAATATTTGAGTCTTCAAAATACAGAACTAAATTCCAAATTCGGATGCTGTTGGTTCAGAGATTATTTAAACTTATTTACTTTACTTAAATCATCACAGTCATCTGCATACCTATAATAGTAGATGGGTCTATATTTCACTTTAAACCAATTACACTCCAACCCTGAAAGAAAGGGGTTTGCTAGAGTAAGTGCGACGGGCGAAACCCATGTTTGCACCATCGACCTGTCGGAATATTTTGTCATCGAAAAGAAAATGTCCTTCCGTTGCAAATTTACAAGCTTTCTCAGACAAAATCAGCTGCTAAGCAAACAGTTTAATGTCCATGTACATTTAAGCTTTGATATACTTATAGTTTCACTTTTAAGAAATATATCAGTCGATAAAGCTGTTCGCTTGGCAGCTGATTTGGTCTGTGAAAAAAAGTATCATTAAATGCATGGAGTAGGTATATTAGGTAGAGTGGTAACTCCGCATTTATTAAATCCCCAATGTGTATACACTTTCGATTTTATTGAATGAACTCAAGGGAGATACAGATGGTATTGTCACCAAATGTGAGATATGCAAATTTTTGCAGTTTTGCAGAAATTACAACGGAATTGAGTGATGATGATAGCAATGCAGAAGGAATGATGGTATTTCACAGATTCTCATGACAGCCTTGCAGATTTAATGTTTGCTAAAATAGCAATTCGATGGGTTCCTATTTCTTTCATGCTCAACCTCAAAAGTATTTTCTTAAGCGTGAATATTTCACAGGTAACCTGCCACTGACACAGCAAAATCACATAATCAGAGGCAATGACTTCATTTAACTTTGAAAGATGCAAATGGTTCCACATCACTATTCATGATTCAAGAAATGAAACATGAATTTAGTGATCGAATCATAAAATCAAGCCGGTGAAAATTGAATTAAACGCACGAATAATATCGCGACTTTTTCATGAAGACTTTCATTATAATGCAATTCATTAAATTGTCTTGATAATCAGCTTGATTTCTGCTTAGTTAGGATGCTTAGTATCAAATATTCATTCCTTTTGATATCCAACTTGCTTCATACTACTCATTTGGGAGAGTCATCTTGGTAGTATATAAATTGGCAAATTTTGAATTTTTCAAAAGTGCTCAAATAATTTTTTGGACCACGGAAACGCAATGTCCACAAAAAACTGAATCTTTTGATATAAAAATTTTCACTGTATACAGACACTTTTTTGAGTCGACATTCTACTTATATATCCCCACTCTATGATTAAATGACATTTCACTCCATAGACATTCTCACAGAAATTATTAAATTAAGCATGTTGATATATAACCGAGTTGATTCGTGAAGGCACAATATTCGGGTCGGGCCAGGTTCGGTTTCAGGAAAACATTCAAATTGTCACTGCGTATCTCTACTGTGCAGTGTGATACATTTTTCCGTATGCATCCTGAAAGCTGTGGAACATGTACGGAATCAGAGTGTTCACTCGCCTCGGTTCTTCAGAAACACTGCCAAATAGGAAACGACCGCATTCTAGTGCTTTTTGTTGAACAACTTTGAACTTTTACTTGAATGTTCATCAACCTCTACGCAGAATTGATCGACGAGCGGTTGCTTGTCTGTGAACTCCATTTAAAGATCACAACACAAGCCACCAAAACAAACTTTTAAATGACGTTCCTTTTCTTTGTAGGTAATCCCATAACCCACCGAGGTCGACAAGTACAACGTGGCAAAATGATCATCATCGTACTTATTCCTCTGGTCATTATGATGGGGATTTCATTGAATATTCTAATTGATTCAGTCAGTCGCAACATGCAGTTCAAGAAAGTTAATCGATCAATTCAACTTTGTATGGATTTGGTTGACCTGCTTCATAGACTACAGATCGAGAGGGATGAAAGTATTCTGTATGTCAGTGATTTTGGGACTGATGTGAAAAGCCGACTTGTTGTAGCTTATACTGCTACTGACAAGGCGATTGAATTGGTTGCTAACTGGCCTGGTGAAGCTGGAATGTATCTGATACAGCTCTCGACCAAAAATACGTTTCAAAAATACCTCAATCAACATCGATACAATCTGGACTTGATTAAGAAGACCATCATGGAGGTAAGATAGGCCTACTAAATGAATTAAAGACACTTTCAACCTTGGAATTAAGGAAGGCGATAACTTGCACGCATTAGTCGATAGGTGATCAGAAATTGAATCTGCTGTATAAATAGCCATCCGAAAAGCAATTGGAATTAAAGAAGGGAATCTCCCTGCTAGGGAACACGCCATCAGTACTTTTAAGGATTAAACCTTTACTGAATCGAAATACAAAAAAGCATTTGGCATGATCTAGGAAACAAGTATCTGCTATTTGTAGTCACGAAAACTTGCTGCTCTCTCCATTAATATTGTTTTTTAGCTACACGTGACGGCCAACTATTTATGAAACACGTTGTATATCAGACGAAGCGCGGTATCTGTGGCCATCAAAACCCTCGTGTCTGCATATTAATTGTATCAGTTTCTATGCGATCTGAAACTAAAAGTTGTTTCTTTGATATTGCAGGAAATACGATTCTATGGGAATATCATTGACAGTGTCCAGCGCTGGCTGATAGGAAGTTTGATTGAATTCAGAGGTGGACAAATATGGAAGGAGCTAGTTGCATATTTTGAGATTCAAAAGTCGAAAGAAGAATTTGCTATTGAGCGCGGACTTGGAACATTATTCTTCACAAAAAATGGATTTCGTTCTATTGAAGAATATTTGAAGTTCATTGAAGCACAGGAACAAGGAAATGTTTCTTTTACTCTTGCCAGACGATATTCACCACTAGTCCTTCAAAAATATAATGAAATGATAAAGAACAACGACACCTTTGAAGTAGTAATAAGAAGATATAGAATAATGGTTCGAGATAATCGTACTTCGGCAGCGATAGGTGAGTCAAAATTGGATAATCAGACTACAGCGGAAGGTGAGCATTTTTTATTGTTGTGACTATCAGAAATTAACTATCAGCACATTGTGTCCTTTTAAATTAGAAATCGAGACAATTCATATTCATAGTCACTGATAAACGTTATAAAACTTTAAATGCATTCACTTTTATAACACTTTTAATGCATTTTTTATATATAAACTTTAGATGACTGCCGTGTGATTATGTCGAAAAGATGAAGTATTGAAGGCATGCAGAAAATTGAACAAGAATAGCAGCATAGAACGAGCAACACATCCATCTGAAAAGATTATTCACTTGCATGCACGTACACTGTAAATCGCTGGATACGAAAATTACATACAAACATATACCAAAATTACATACAATTTGAAACTAACATCTGATACGAGATTCTCGTATGCTTACAGATATCTGGTATGTTTTTCATACCACATCTCATTTACTTTCGTATGTGATTGGTATGTAGCGATACAAACTATTCTATCTGTGATTGACTGTTTTACACTGAAATACGAGTTATTGGTATGTTTTATATACGAGACCCGATGGAAATTCATCCTTATTCGTATGCCTCTGGTATGTGTTTCGTATCAGCAGCTTTAAGTCACATAGCAAAAAAAATATATGTATTACATACTACTGTCAAATAACTTTTTTCGGTAATATCACTCGTGAATATCACTCGTCTGATATAGTGATATTTAACTAGATTAGATTTTTTGTGAAGATTACGCTCCACGAGAATGACGTCGTTGCTACTTGTGTTGCTACTAGCTCTACATTATGAACCAAGTTCATTACCATCAATTGATTCACACGAAATCTTTCGTGAAATCATGTTGACTTATATATCTCAAACAAAACTATTTTTGCGTTCATGAATTATAATGTGTTTTTATTTTGGATTGATAATATGCCTAATTTCAAAATTACATAATGCATTATTTTTGATGGTTGAATACTTATTGATTGTTCATGAAGTGCCTTTGCCCTACGTGTATTATAATCGAATTCAGTACTCAAAGTATGACTCTTGAATGAGAACAGTAGTAACATTAGTGTGATCTTTATTGACAAAAGGCCTTAAATCAACATACTTTGGACATGATTTATGCTTTCTTTTAACATTGTGCTGGTATGGCTTTAGTATGTAAAGCATACCACATTTGAAATAACATACGAAAAGCACACAACTATATACCAAGAGAATACAGAAATATACCAAAAAAATATCTTGGTATGCACCCTTCGTATGTGATTGGTATTGAGCGATTTACAGTGTAGCTTACGACTTCGTTAACAAGAAGACGTGAATGGTTTAAGATAGTAGATACGGTATTGATTTCGCAAGATACGGACAATGCTCGGCCCAAAGTGTCTGGATAAGAGAATTCTGAGTACTTTTTCAATGTATTTCAAGTTGCCTTTCCTTTCAGATATTTCCGCAAAAGAATGGACGGAAAATGTCAATGTTTTTCAAGAATTTTTGAGATATTTGTTATCAGTTCTAGGCAACAACATTTTGACTTTATTGTCATCCAGAGAATCTGAAGATAATATTCGACTATCGCTGACGGCCTCAGTCATGGGACTGTGTTTGATGATGTGCCCAATCATTGTCCTCAGTGTTTTCCGTCTCGTGAATACCATGCAGACATTTAGTTCAGCCCTAGCTTCAAGGTGAGAAAATTTGAGGAGAGATTTAGATTTCTGAGAAAAGTTATATTAAATACTCCAAAAGTCCAAATATTATCATCCGACTTGTTACGACACAATGAGCAAATTCTGATATTAGCATTCGATTGTTTAAGTAACAACCTCGTCAATGCTTGTGTCCAAATACTACTTCCTACTGTTAAAATTAATAAATGTTTATTTGCTCAAAAAGTTTGTAACTGACGAATATTTTCATCCGACTTGTTACGACACAATGAGTAAATTCTGATATTAGCATTCGATTGTTTAAGTTACAATGCTTGTCAATGCTTGTGTCCAAATACTACATCCTACTGTTAAAATTAATAAATGTTTATTTGCTCAAAAAGTTTGTAACTGACGAATATTTTCATCCGACTTGTTATGACATGATGAACGAATTCTGATATTAGCATCCGATTGTTTAAGTTACAATGCTTGTGTCCAAATACTACATCCTACTGTTAAAATTAATAAATGCTACTGAAATGAATGGATGAATAATTTCCGATGGCAACATTTAGCCAGACATTTCTCTTATGCTTGTGTCCAAATACTACTTCCTACTGTTAAAATTAATAAATGCTACTGAAATGAATGGATGAATAATTTCCGATGGCAACATTTAGCCAGGCATTTCTCTTATAGCATATAACTTTAAAAATTCATCATATTGCTGTATTGCTCAAGCAATCTATTGCTCAAGTCATAATGTTCTTATTAACTGCTTGAATGGTTATGTTGTTGGAAGCAATGCATGCAAGTGGCATCAATGACATTCGCAAGGTGTCTGAGTTTGTGTACAAGATAACGTATCTGTCCCCATCTTATCTGATCGGAGATAATTAAAACTTGATTGCGTTAGCGTTCGTGAACAATCATTTAACTGCAATTGAAATTCTCACAGATTGGACACCTCACAGAACTCTTAGATATTGTCGCGTCCTGCTGTCAATGACAGGCTTCCGTGCGAATTGTGGTCTACTGAGACACAAAACATTGTCCAGATACTATCTGTGTGAGTTTCTTCATGATCAAGTGCTGTGTATCGGAGTCCCTCAGTCGAAATCAAAGAGGCATAAAAATATTCCTCTGAGCATCTGAATGATGTAGACCCAGTGAATTGTACGCGAGGCTGCCCAAATTCATTTCACAAATGAAAAGTCGATGTGGGCGAATCCGGTTTCAGGCGAGGCATCTCTCGTCATGGTAGGACAATCTTTGAAAAGCGACTGTCACGACCGGTTCAGTCTATTTTCAGACATCTTCAGGTGTATGTAAAGACACATGGAATCGACTTATATATACAAATGATTAAAACTAAAGGAGAAGTGATCAGTAAAATTTCGTCGGTCACAGAAATTGCAAAGGTCACAGAAAGACCCTCAGCTTGTATGACGAATCGTGTTCATTCAATGTTCTGTCAGTGCTATGGCAAAGTGCAATACTTTCACTATTTTCGTATACTTGGTTTTGTAGATTATCGTAAAATCGTCAAAGTCCGCTTTGTGCAGATGTTTAGAAATTTCAGTTTCATTAGGAATGCCGCGAATATGTTCTTTCATTCTAGTGTAGAGATGACGCTTAGTCTCACCAATATAGCTGCTTGAGCACAGCTTACAGGAAAATTTATAAACTACATCAAGAAGAGGAGGACTAAACTTCAACCTGTTTTTGTTTGGAAAAAGGTTAGCAGTCTTAAGTGTTCTGTAAGAAACAATAATTTTATGATTCACTGGAAGGAATTTGTTCAAACTATCAACAGTCTTTCTAGTTTGGCTCTTAAGACTTTTGACAAAAGGGAGGCGCCAGTATATGTTTTTAATATCACGATCGCTAGTTTTGGAAAATCAACACATTTTTTAATTCTCTCTCGATTTTATCATTAGAGTAGCCATTGGCAATGAAAATACTTTTGATGACAGAGAAACTGCTTTCATAGGCATTTTGACTGCCACTTAAACGCTTAGCTCGAATAATCAAGGCGCGAATAGCCGAGGTTTTATAACGAACAGGAGCATGAGCACTGTTTGGAATGTACAAACCAGTGTTAGTATCTTTTAAATGCCAATGATAATTCAGAGATTTAGCATTTTTAGTGACCATGACATCAAGGAATTTCAATGATTATTGACCTGTTTCTCACAAGTAAAACGAATGCTACTGTGAATATTGTTAAGAGAATGCAAAAACTTTTCAGCATCCTTTTCGTCTCTAACGATTGCAAAAATATCATCCACATACCGACGATAGTACATGGGGAAATCAATAATTTTGGACTCAATTAAATTCATCGCAAAAGAGGCCAGAGTTGGGCCGAGGATCGATCCCATGGCAACGCCTTCGATCATTAAATTGGAACAACATATTTTTGCACGATAAATTTAGGAGGGAAATCAGGGTTCCTTTATCGACCGGAAAGCTGGTAAAATCAATTAGACTACAAATATGATTGAAATACATCATACGAAACCATATAAAAATGGTCATGAGAAATATCTTTGATCGAATCAACGAATTCGAAGGAGTCTTTCAGCTCTAAAGAGCGAGGAATGTATGGTTTCAGAATTTGATTCAACCACCTACTTAGGCTAGTATTGTAGGCTTTTGGCATACTTAAAATAGGCCGTAAAGGCGGATCGGTACGCGATTTGTGTATTTTAGGCAGGCCATAGAGCCTGGCTGGCTGACTACCAGTGCTTCTAACTTCACTATAAACACTTTCAGGAAGCTTGCCTTTTTTCTTTAAATCAGACAGGCTACGGTTGAACCTCTCCTCCGCAATAATGAATTGACTTTTGTCTTTGGTAGACGGTTTCAAATTTTTGAATTTGCTACGATCACTTAGAATTTCATGAATTTTATTCATATACTTGTGTTTATCCATAATACACACGCCGTTAACCTTTTGTCAAAACTTGGTAACGTGTTTTTTTTTTTTTTCGCCTAAAACGGAGGAGAGTTTTGATTTTTTCATCAAACCTTTTTTTGGAGAGACTCATTAAATGTACGTAGTAAGTTCCTTACTCAAACTTAGTTTCGCACATTGTTGAAAACCACTTCAGTTCAGTTTTTGTTTTCAAGCGCATTGACCTTTTTTTTTTTTCTTGTGACCGACGAAATTTACTGATCACTTCTCCTTTTTTTTTTCATTTTTTTTAGTATATAAGTCGATTTTTTCCATGTCTGTACATACACCTGATCTGGTCTGAAATAGACTGAAACGTGAACATCGACACATCGACTCATTTTTTGTGAGATGTAGACCCAATTTTAACATAATGGCGGACAAATACATCAAGCAGAAATTTTTTTTGTGAGCAAGCAATTTATTGCAATTGGAAATTGAGTCAACCAATTAATTAAATTGCGAAATTTATGAAATCGATTTATTGACATTGGAAGCTGAGCGATCAATGAAGTTTCGACAATCCCTGCATTTGATACTTGCATTCGGGAGGCAATTGTTCATCGTAATTGAGTGAAACGGCGTCTCCCCCACTTCTTTCTCCACTTTTACTGGCACTGAGGCTATGATGGAGTCACGAATCGCCTGTCTGTGTACAGTTTTACTTTTTCTTATAACCAAGTGGTAAGAACAGTGGGAGAGACGACTCTTCACTGAACTATCCCATTTCTCTTTCATCAATTGCAAGCGATAACTTGTATGAAAGGCTTGTTCAATCACAATACTTGCAAAATGCAGCTTTATTTCCACTTTTACAGAACACGTGACTTAAATCGGGAAAAACGTCGAACAGACACTTTGCTTTATCAAATGTTGCCCAGACAAGTTGCAGATGCATTGAAAAGGAATGAGGAAATTAAAGCAGAAGAATTTGAAGAAGCCAGTCTTTTCTTTTCTGACATCGTTGGATTTACGAATATTTCTTCAAAATCATCTCCAATACAGGTGAGTAATACACTTTCATCAGAGGCCTCAGCATCAGCATTGTAGCTGTGTGTTTGAAAGTCCATATCCGATTTCATTCCATGTCACCGCGGTTGTATTCAGCGGATCGTTGCAAGATTTGTTATATATAGGCTATAAAGGAATATTTAGCTATTTTTACAAGCTAATCACCGGTATCTCAAAATGCCCATCGTGGCATTTCTAATTAAATCTTACTTTCATGAATGACATCACTGGTGTAAAAGAAAAAGGGACCATAGATTCCTCAAAGATATCCGTTTTGACTGCGTTTAAGGCAAGTGGATGATCCTATAAAATGCTCAAGTAATTGTCTTCGAATGTTTCTAAAGTGAACATTTTTCTGTTTTGAACAGATTTATGTACTTGCTGTTACTTGATGCGTGATGAAGAAGTCTTTCATTGCAATTTCCTTAACTTACATGTGAAATACATTTCATAGGCAAGCACAAATGCGTTTAAAAAGAAACGCATGTCCATAGAGCAAATTGCCTTATGTGGATTAGGTATTCACTATCTATTACGTGTACGTCGCCAATTCCCTTTCAATTTCGTCAAATGATTTCTTTGTGCTACGTTGCACCGTGTGCAAGATGCGCATTTCTACATTGTTATGGAGAATTTGACATGGAATTGACTATATCACTGTCGTAATACAGAACAAAGTGTAATATTTTAACATTTTGCATGCCATCAAGTCACAGATGACGCTACTTTAGAGGAGCTCACTTACTTGGCTAAATGCCTATTAAAGGTCAAGTAGTCATGATTCTAAACATTCATTATTCAATTAAGATGACTCATTATAAAAAATTGGCTCTTTATAATGTACTCTAAAATCACACCAACAGGATTAGATTTCTTAAGCGTGTCACTTTGTTTAGACAAGTAACCTGGCAATTGATAAATTTATCAAATCTCAACAGATGTAACCACCACGAGACATGTTTCGGCCTGTTGGGCCTCATCAGTCGTGGGTAGGTTTGAACCAGCGACGTTGGAGCTAGAGGACGTGCAAGCATACCCTCTAACCACAAGGCCACCGGACCATCTGTTGAGAGCGTGAATTAGCCAGGAAGGCACTGCTTTAACGCAGGCACGTAGAGGGCGGACTGCTTTCTGCAATCACTTAATACCGTATCCGAGATTGAGGCGCTTCACGCAGGCGCTACTCATTACATATTTGAGTTATATTACATTTGAGTCAATCAGAATGATGCTGAAGACAAATAGTATAATTCTCGGGTGCAAAATCCAACTCAATTGCTTAAACAAAACTTTTTTAGTGATCATAGCAGAGATGCTGAGATATCACCACTGCAAATCAATTGGTAGTTTAGTATTTCAAACATTGACGGTAGCAGTTCTGAAGTTGGAAATGCTTTTGACGATTAAGGTGTATACCATCTTCTCTCTAAACAGCATTGGCGGAGATAGGACTTCAACTTGCACTGTGTTCAATACAATTTTAACGCTAGAAAGTGTGATTTTGAACTCCTTGCAACGTGCACATTAAATCATTGATATTCTTCTTCATTTCGACATCAGGTGATTCGAATGCTGGATAATCTGTACACCAACTTTGACGAAATCATTGATCGGTACGAGGTGTACAAAGTAGAAACAATCGGAGACGCTTATATGTGCGCTTCAGGAGTTCCCCGAAGAAATGGAAAAAAGCACGCGAGTGAAATTGCAAAGATGGCCATCCAAATCCTTGACAGAGCTCGTTCCATAGATATCGAACATCTACCAGGAAAGAAATTTCAAGTCCGCATTGGTTTACACACAGGTGAGTGGGCTCACTTTTGTGTCCTTATTTGCATTTTGTGTTTTATATCTGTTAGTGATTTTCGTATTCTTATTCAAAGACAAATTCGGAATAGGTTTTCGACTTCCTGGCATGATAATTTTTCATTTTTTCTTTTTCAAAGCCGCTGAAAATGACCAGATGCGAAAAAATAATCACATCAAAAGACATTAAGGTTTTTAACCCTTTCGATCCTAATGACGACACGTTGTCGTCACGTCATATGCGCTATGACGACAAAGTGTCGTCATTTACTATATTGCCCTATATGTAACCTTGAGTTATTCCGGTAGATTGAATTGTGTTATTAATTGCTCTTAGCGCTTAATTTTTAGAACCATACTATAGTTTAGCAATGTAAAACGGCAACAATGGAAAATCAAACGTGTTGAAGACAATCGCACAGAATTCTGTTGCTGTTATGACGAAGAGTCTGTAAGTGACTTTTGTTTGTCTTTTGCTTGATTATCTGCAATGCAACTCAGCGGCGACAGTGTGATATCGCACGCGCATAGTCGTAGGGCTGGGATTGGGGAAGTGCTAGCTTATTGATTACTGATGGTCGGATCATGGCGACACGAATACTGAAGACTGCGCGTGGTATATTTCGTTGTTGTATACAATAGCTTGTGATAACTCATTTTTATTGATATTTTCAATGGCTGCGGTCTCATCGAGTACAAGGCGTTCAACTCGACGAGTGCAACCAGTTCATCGATATGGGTTTGATTCTGATGATAGTGATGATAGTTCGGTGAGTTCTTTACTATGTAAGTTCAATCATAACTAATCCCACCATGAGGGAAGTCACGAATACACTGTATGTATATGGTAGAGAATATCGAGTATTTTGGATAATTACAATTGTTTTCGTTTGTTTTTGTGAAGTCAGAGTAATATTTGACATATTAATCATCACAATTTGTGTTATTTAGTGTCATGACAGCAATTTTTAAGCGAATACACACTAATTAAAAAATCATGAAATTTCGGATTTTTACAGGGGAGTCATGGATGAGAAACAGGATCGAAAGGGTTAAAGAATTCAGATTTTGAATCCATTGCGTGAATTTCACCAACAATTTTCCTCCCCTGCGTGGAGTTTGAGGGATGATATTTGATAGTTGAAAGGAAATCAATTGTAGCCACTGGAAAATTAGTTTTTGACAGTTGGCATAGATTGGGCTATTGAAAGCCAGCTGTCAGTGTCTGTGAAAATTCTGCCAAATGAGTATCTTTTAAGTCTGAACCAATTACTCCGTCCCATGTACAGATTCAATGTCATGAGAATTCATACTTTTCAGGAAACGTTGTAGCTGGTGTGGTCGGTGTGAAGATGCCGAGATACTGCCTTTTTGGTGATTCGGTGAACATTGCATCAGCAATGGAAGCCCTGAGTCTTCGTAAGTGAATTTCGTATTGTTTTTATAAAGGCTATTTGTATATAGCATCATATCATTTAGTATGAAGACCACAGTAAATGTAAAGAGGTTACACCTTTGATTTTACCTGCAACTGAGTGACTCACTCAAGCAAATTTATCTTTTTCGAATCCTTGCTTAGATGCTGGCGAACAATGAGATAAATTACTAATTAGTGTTTCCTCCTCCTGTGCTTCGTATTTTAAAATAGTATTTCAAATGATTGTTCGTTTAATTATCTTACTTTTTTGTCAATCTTCCTTTGTAAAAAATGATTCTCATTTTCTTACAGTAAAATGAGTTGATAATCGAATCTGATAATCAAAGTATCATAATTGTTTGAATAAAAAGTACCTACTACTTAAACAATTGATCGATGAAGAATCATTCAGATCTCTCATGAAGTTTTGTCATTCACTCAAATCAGCAAAACTTTGAATGAATGATTGAATGGTGTTCCATTAATGTCAGGATTGGAAGAAAAGGTTTACTCTACAACATTCCTACACTTAGCACATGGCAGTCTTTTGACCTTTGCTTGAGGCAAAATCGCTGTTTATGAAATTGATATTTCTCTTTCAGCTAATCGAATCCATGTCAGTCAGCCAACATACGAAATCTTGAGTTCTTTCGGTGACTTTACATTGAAGCCAAGAGTTGATCGTCTCAATGAAGTAAGAGTGATAATAGAATCTGAAATTCGTCATTCACAATGCATGTTACTACAGGAGTTATTGATTGATCAGAAAACGTTGCCATTTTTCATTGTAGAAAACACACTGAATCATGAAATGACCTTGTAACTGATGATTAGAATATCGGCCTCATTGATTCCGTACCAAAAACAAGACAAGAAAGCACTTATTCATTTTTTGATATATGCATATGAAAAGACCATTGTCCTAAGCTTTACCATGATAGTTTCCCCAAAACTTATCATATCAATGCGCTGAAAAAACACGATATTTTCTCATTGAATATTATTTACATGAATATATCTATAACTCAAATGACTCACGCTTTTTTCTGCATTGTTTCACGGTATTTTCCCATAGAAATACAGCTTAGGACAATATCATTATTATGTAGATTTTGCTATGTAACAATGCAGAATTTTTCGTGCGCTTCCGCGCACTGAAAATTCTGCATTGTTACATGCAAAATCTACATAATAATGACACATTGATGATAACAGATGAAAGAAGAGGGAGAGATATTCCAAAAAATGACATTTATGGACAGATAGACTTTTCCAGTTCCATGCAGCCGCTACCATCTTCAGAACAAGTGTCGTTTTAATTTTACGTACAGTCCATGTAGATGACCTATGGTATCTCCTCTAATCAACTTGTTGACTATGAAGTAGATAATTGCATTTCTAATGAAACACGATCCCCGAAGACATAAAACCTTTTCTCAATAGAAAGGCCTCACCATCGTTTACCTCATAAAGTTGATGATAATTTTGTGCATAACAATGTAATTGCCCTCGACTGTTTTTCTCAAATATTGAGATGGTTTCATCATTTTAACGACAATTATGAAAATAGAAATACTAGCCAAAAATTTAACATTCCTTTTGAAAAAATACTGTAAGTTTGCCGCCTAGATGAAATGATGATCTAGAAAACGACATTAAAATCTTTCAATATGAAGCCAGAAAAGTTTTAGAGGAAGAAACGAAATATATCAAAGATAGCAAAAACTACAGAAGTGTTAATAAAATAATTTGAAAAACTAATAAATTTTCAAAAACACAGAGATTCAATGACTGCTTCGTCTGATGAAACCAATCGAATAGTTATAACTCACAAAAGTTCCCTGATCGAAAGGACTGGAAAGATATTGCAAGACAACTCCACGAATAAATTAAGAAGTAAATCAAAAAATAACGCTATTGAAATTCAGGCTAACAAACTAGTCAGAGCTATATGTCAAGAGAAAGAAAAAAACTGACCATAAAACTCTAAACGTCTGGCAGTAGTCCGGCTAAATTTCACACTTCGGTAAAGGATCACAATATAAAAGAAAATAACTTCTTTCCTTTGAGAACTATCGCGGATGTTGCTAACACACCTACTGAACAGATTGACTTGTTGACTAGTATTATTATCTTGAATCAGCTTGTAGAAAAGATTCCAGCTTACGTAGATAGTTCTCAATCTTTGATTGCGACTTTAGAAAGTCAGTCAAAATTTCAATAGCTCAGAGAAGTTTTCATCTCAATAGATGTAAAGAATTTGTACCCGAGTATCCATACTGATTAGTGTCTCGGGGCTATCCAAAAAATTGGCTATCCACAAAAATTGGCACGAAATAAATAATTGTGGTTTTGAGGTTGTGGATATAGTAAATATGCTAAAGTTGATATCCTACAATTACAAAATTAGTGATATATATATATATGTATGTATATAATTAATATATAATTTATATATATAAATTGCGACACTCAGATGTTAGAAGAAAACTAGCTTGTCAGAAAGCCCGACCGGTTTATGCCTGTTGCAGGCATCTCAAGGGCATAAAATGGCTTCTCAATATCTCAAGAGCATTTTATGCCCTTGAGAAGCCTGTAACAGGCAGAAACCGGTCGGGATTTCTGACAAGCCAGTTCTTCTTCTAACATCTGGGGTCGAAATTTTTATATTATTACGTGCCATTTTTGGATTCAATAATTTTTGTAATAATTTAATATATATGTAGATGATATAATTGTGGGACCGTTCCTAAAGATGATGGAATTTTTTGAAAAATATGTTAGAAACATCTGACACAGCAAATAGATACATTCAATTCATGATAGACTTACCGAAAGATAACTTTTTAGATTTGAGCATCAAAATAGCCAATAAACAAGTACATTACAAATGGTACAGTAAAACTAGCCATTCAGGAATATGACTTCGCTAAGACAGTTGGCTCCCACAACACATAAAAGATAATTTTGTTAAAAATTGCTTTGAATATGTCCAAGATCGCTGTTCTAGTCCGAACGATAAAGATACACCTGTGCAGATGGTGACAGACAGACTGGTTAATAACAGATTCGAACCGAACACTTTCAAATACGAAGAGCCTAAAAAAATTGAAGGCAAACTAAAAGACGTCAATTTAACACTTGATTTTGTTAGTGACAGCTTCACTCGAAAAATATATTAAATCAAAACTAAATACGACATCTCCGCTAGAATAACCTGTCGACCAGGTTAGAAGATTGCTATTGCAGCGAAAAATAAAATAAAGAATAAAAAAATTCTCCTGTAGGTTCTGTAAGCTTTTTGGCCCTCAATATTGCTGCAATGACAAATACATAGTCAATGAATTCAGCTGCAACTTCTATAATATAAAATGCATGGAGAAAGTTGTCGCCTTTCAGACTTAAATATCGCGAGCAATTAGAAATAAGAGCAGTACAAGTGCACTTAGTGAGCAGCACCACTTAAAACAACATCCCAATAAAGTGATGAAAATTGACGATTTTAGTTGCAAAACCCTAGCTGTCTAAATAGCTATCAGCGATATCTACTAGAATGGCTGAATCACGGTGTATCACCAAGAACATGACACATCTCATGTATAGACGTCATTATAAAGGAGTGGTAGCTTTTCGTGTGATTCGAGTGAACATGAACCTCCCGTTCGACCGACTTTGACCGATAACCCAGCAAGGATTATACAAATAATTGCCAGTGGAAGGAATTCAATGATGAAGCTATATTGGATGTCTTCCTGAAGTTCGAGCAAATTCAACATGGTTCGAAAGAAGTGCTTTGAGGGATCAAATTAAGCAGGGAAAGTGACTTCCCTACCCCAAGAGAACGTTTTGCATCATCCCAACACAAGACGTTTTGAATGGAGAGGACATCAGACAATTACAATAATTATCATGGATAACACGATGGCATACTTCCCATTGAAAGAGTCGATTTTATCATGAATGTTGTGAAGCAATGTAGTAAACAGAAGACAGCCGTAGCACAATGGGCCTCGTATTAGACAATGATACACAGTTCTAGCCACAGAATTAGATTGTTTAATCGCATCACTTTGCTAGAAGTGCAAACTGATTCAAACAGATGGCACATGCAGGAACTTAATAAGTGGGCAAAAAGAAATTTTTAATACCTTGCGGAGATAGGAAAAATAGCCGTGCGTCGCTTGCGGATTGCTCTGAATTCCTTCAAAATGCTCCAATCGCCAGGACTCCTTCAGATTCGAAGAATTCAGATCATTGCGCAAAAGTTTTCTCGATAATGTTGGGCCCTCTAATCATTTTATAAAAAGTTAGCAGGCGCATGAAAAAACGTTCACAAACTTCTCTGTAGAACTTGACATCGTCTGTGTCTCTTTGCTGTGTGATCCGGTTGATAACAGTCACTGAAACTTTGCACAATTTGACGTGTTTAATGTTGAAATGGCTGCTCATAGTTCGATTTCTATGGTATTTAGTCAGGAGATTGTGCCATTTCATTAACGTTACATTTCCAAAGCTTCCCTTCAAGTCAAACGGAAGAAGAGACGATCTGTCTAATTCTGTGGTTCTAGCAGTCTGCATATTTGCAGTGTCTCTTTTACAAGTGTATTTATTGCTCGTATTGTTCATTGGCTTCAAAGAATTTTCATGTTCGAATTGATGCCATTGACAGAAATGATGATTTATAAATGAGTTCAAATTTGCACATTGACTAGAGTAAGGAAACTCATGTACGATTAATAAAATGTGATTCTTAGAATGCTTGATTTTCAACTTAGTTTTCTTGAACTAAACCCAAAACTCTTTTGAAATCTTGTTAATTATTGAAAAATGACCTAAGCGACATTGATAAAATAATTTAGGATTTAATTTATAAAAATGAAGCCATTATGTCTTCCGAATTTGATGACGCACACTCCATCTGGCTACTTTTAACTATTTGCTTAGTGAGGATTTTGCGTATAGTTGAAAAAGAAATTGATAAACATGGCTAGCTCTTTTTAATTGATAAGAAATAACTTGATTGTCTCAGATGAATCGATGATCCTGTAATATAAAGGGAGAAAAAGTTGCAAGGATTAAGAGCAATATTTAATGAAAATAGCCGAGTCTTTCGCAACGAGCTTTGTGCCGCACGATGGGTAGGCCCATGATCGAGGTGGGCGTGTCTTGAAAATGCTGCGAAGAGGATGGAATGGTAATTTCGACCCGTAGCCCCTTCCTCAAGTTTGCTCCCCATCAACTGACTTTCCAGCAATGCGATGTGCCCGACACTCAACTTTGAAAGATGTTTAAAAACATTTAAAATTTTCAATAGTTTCTACATTATTCAAGTTTATGAACTTTTAGTATATGTTATCAGAAAAAGCCGCCGCATTATTCAAAAATAATGACATTAATCAATTCATTGCATAATGTTTAACAGTGATTCAAACTTCATGATATTCATTGTCTGTAGATTTACTCTGCGAAGTTGCTTAGAACAAAAATGTTTCTGCATTCAAAACTATATCACGCAGCTAGATACCATATTTCTTTGTAATTGTGGGTAGCCATTGTTTCTTTTCTGCATATTTGACTTACAGAAAGAAAGAGCACTTTGTCTGGTGATCAGATTCATTAAAACATACTGGCTGATTGACTGCACGTCCATGAAAAGGAAGCTAGCGGCAGGAGACATGGTTGAGGATAGCCCAACAGAAGATGACGGCAGACCAACGAAGAGTGAATCAGGTAAATGATGAAGAGGGAACTTTACTTGACAATTTTGATTATCTCAAAACAAAGTCAATATCAAATAAATTCTTGAAATTTCGAGGAATTCTGAGTACAGCCATTTTCTTGAGAGATGAAATATCAACTTTCCTCCCGCAGCTATGTTGTACAGCCCGAGCGCAGCGAGGGATTAAGGGACGGACAGATAGCTAAGGGAGGAAGCGTTTATTTCTTCTTGGAAGAGTGTAGCTTTTTATTTTGTGACTTGTAGATGTCTATTGTTCATTATGAAATTGATGGTTGCATCGCGAAATCTACGAATGAGCAAACCAAGGGGCTGTATCGATATCTTGGTAGTCTCTGGCTAATCATAACTTGTTTATAGACTTCTATGATTTGTCCTTTATAGGACTTTGCATAGAAAAGTTAACTGCGGGAGGAAAAGTTAACTTTCTGATCCGTGGGACTGAAAAGTTGATTTTTCCTGCCGGCAGTTTACATGGGAGAGATATCTTTTCACTCCCACACAAAATGAAAATGTCTTTTCAGAAGTCGAATCATACAATCAAATATCGAAAGTTCTGCATTTGAATATGCATTTTTATTGAAATGCTATTCAAAATTGAAAATTTTTCAAAACCTCTACATGCATTCGAATATCAACTTCCAAAATATCACACGTGTCATTCAATGATTAATTGAAAAGTTCCAACGACATTTCATTTATTTGAGGAATGATTGTCGGTAAAGAAACTTTCAATGTGTTGATTCCAGAAAGCGTTAGGTTTCTTAACCGCTAGAAGGAGAAATTATCCAATGATTAGAATTTTTATCTTTGAATTCTTGAGATATTCTTACAACCAGTACATCAACCATTTTCAATCATGACTCTGAACCAATTTTTGATTCGTATTCCAGCATTGAAAAATTGGATGACTGCTTGTCAATGACTGCTACAAATAGACACAGTATATTAATCGATTGAATAGTAGGCTAATTCACATGAAACAATGACACCATCTCACTTAAAGTTCTCTTGATGAAAATCCTGTAATTTGCTGTCAACAACTTCCACAACCAACTTGGCAAACAGTTTCACTATAATACAATGTTTTAGATCGAAGCAGATCTACAAGCCATAGATTTTTCCATGTGCCATCATTGCACATAGGCAAGATATCAAACTTCCATTCTAGTGTACTATTATCCACTTCTATTCTTTTAACCATCACTTTAACCATGGACTTCTATAATATAGCATTCTATAATTTAACTAAATGTGGTTGATGAGTTGCACTTCTATGCCAAAGACATTCAATTCATGGATATCTTCGTTACATATCTCTGAAAATCTATGGCCTGATTCTTTGATGTGATCTGCTTTGAATATATTTTGTATGGTTGATAGCGATGTCTATATTCAACAATAGCAATGTTAATACTCGTCTATACTCCTTGAAAATGTAGACATCGTATTAGCACTGCTATAATGCTAAGAATCTCTGCTTGGAAAAACCTCAACCTCTCTCATTGTACGTCCGACAGATAGTTATTGATGCTAGAAAGAACTATTGAAATGAATCAATTTAATATATTCAAGAACATTTCACCGCAAGACAGATTTAATTTATTACATATTTTTCCTGAAACCTTAATTCTACGTTTTATGTCAAAATCTGTCGGACGTATACGCTCTGTGCAAACGCATTCAATCTACTAAACAAAGATATTGAAGAACATGCGGTCAGTTGTGTTTACATATGTATTTAAAGTATATAGGATAATTTCATGGAATTTCGAAACTTTGTTCTTTCATAAACATTTCGTACATACAACAGATCATGTGCTATTTTTCAGGAGTTTTTTAAAGCTTGATATCCGCGTGATATCATTCCAATTTTTTACAAAGCAGATCCATACGCCAAAAATATCATTTTAAAAGTTTATTTGAAATTTTTCTTTATACTTTCGATAGAAAAATAGAAGAAGTGACATCATAAAAAATGATGAAATTTATCGCGCACGTCCGACAGATTGCCTGATAAGCTAGTTTGTCCTGACGAAATTTCAGCATCCAGATGGCTTTATGCAGTTTTTAATTTCAATTTAAAGTATCGAATGTACGTCTGAAAGATTTTCAATTTGGCAACAGGCCCATATGCCCATTTTATGCGAGTACTCTCAGAGCACTTGAATCACTACTCAAGCACTACCGAACAAAAGTGAAAACCGATAAAGATAATTGCATGTTCTTTAAATACACCGCAGATGCAATTCCAACTCACCCTTTTCTCATTCAGAAAATGAAGAGGATATCAATGCTTTCATCGAAAGAAGACGTGGTAGTTTTGGATGTTCTATTCCAGCTTACTCGACGTATGTTCCAAAAGCTTCACAGAGTCAAAAATCAGAGACTTCAGACGTGGGAGCATTTTGAGTTTCTCAAGTCAACCTCATGGAAAACGTGTTTGTATTGAAGACTTTAAGATTATAACTCCATGTTCACAAGGGTGTATTATTGTGTGTAATCATTGTGTAAAGATTGTATTGAAGATTTTGAAGATTGCGTTGCACCGAAGACTTCTGTTTTTTTCAGGGTACCCCTCAAGGTCATTACGGACGATGACTTCAAAATAGAAAAATGGCAACACCAATATCACTACATCACCAAAGAACGTCTGAGACTGTAGACAAAACGCAGCGGGTGATACTTTTTGTAGCCGTTCCGCAAATCTGAGATATTGTGTCCCTTTAGTGGGCTCCGGGTCAAACCTAAAACTGAACAGGGCTATTCCAGGGCAGTACCATCTATAGTGTGATATTTTGACATTATTGTTATTCATCTTTTCAAATGCAGGCTTGATGTACGGCTTCGGCTGACGATTTCCATGGAACCCAAGTCAGCATTGTCAATCGATTGGCCAATGTCGTCATATCGTGATTATAGGGTAGAATGAACACCTCAAAATATTTGTACTTACACCTGAATGACATTGCTGCGACACAGAGTCTCGGAGCCGACAGGAACAACCACGGCGCCGGCTTGAAATTTTATGTGTGTTAAGAATTTAGTTACTTTGAGAGATGAAGTGTTGTTTGACAATGTAGCTGAAATATGCTTCACTTAATTGATGAATATTAGAGCCCTGACAGCCATGTAATTGAATAATCTCGCCCGACCGGCAGCACCTGTTTATGTAGGGACCGAGGCTGAAGCTTTCAGAGAATGCAGTACACCTCATCCATGGCTGCTGGGAATCTGCGTGTCTGCCGAGTTCTACCCGGTTCCTCTTCGTATCAGACATGATCAAAAAGTGCACATTTCCAACAGCGTACGGATTGAAGCTGTTGAAAACCCTTTCACGTCTGACTAAAATACCTCGATGAATCTGATGATGATGCCTCACTCTGGAAGAATGAAATACTTGTTCTCGCCTATGATTAAGCGTTAAGAGCTGTAGTGGACTGGTAGGGACTAATTCAGAGACTTCTATCAGTCCGGTGCAGAGAAAACTTTTATAACAGAGAAAAGTTTTACGGCTCCCTGTGCGACTCATGCTTCGTAAAGAGTTTTAAGGGGGAAGTACTAGCTAAGTCAGATTAGTCATAAATTATGCTTCCGATCATTGATATGTACGAGAATATATTGAAAGAAAGTTTCAGCTAAAACTTAAACAGGATGCTGTTCTTTACGACAAAATTACGATTTGATAGATATAAATGTGTTTAGCTTCTTACTAAACAGTATGAACTGCAGGACATAGAGATGGTTCTACACGTCATAGTATTTCTCACTTAATCACAGAAAACACAGACAAATGTCATTTTACCGAAAACCTCAGCCTGCTCCCATTGGATGTGCTTACTGTGATCCTGTCTGACAAGAAGAGGTACCAGGTAGACCTCGACAGATGTACAGTGCTGCAGTAACAATACGGGGTACTACATCATTCTGTGAAAGTCTCTTATTCGGTTTCGTGTTGGGGGCCAGAGAATATGTCAAAGGGTCTTGTTTCGAAGCTGGAGCCGCCCAGAGCCGTGGTAGAGAGTCGGAGTCGTGGTAGCTGGACCACGGCTCCAAAACTCTGCGGTGTGACAGAAGCATAACGGGAAGCCATACCAGATCCTCAATTCTCTTAGCGGAAATATTGATGATAAAAATTGTGGTTCTGAAATGAAATGTTCTACACAAAACAGTTGAAACAAACACAAACAAACGAAGCTTGAATTGATAGTAACATTAATGATAATTTGACCAATGCCTACATACAGGCACTTTTCTATCTCTTCTTTAAACAAGATTGTTACTTCAGATATTGAACAATATTTTCATGATTTAACACAATTCAAGCAGAAGTCATCCAATTAATATGGAAATGCTATCAAATTTCTCATAGAGCTTTCTTCTTTTTGATATGATCAAATTGAAATAGACAGCACTGAAATTAGCGTTCAAAACTTCGCAAAATCGTGAATTTTCAAAAATGTCAGTTCCTCCGTGAGTAAAATATCAAATTTCAAAATTTTTCAAAATTTTTTTTGAAGAATGCTCAAGAGCTCTATGTGCGTATATGCTGATGTGCAATTTACCTTATTCCTCACATTCTTGCATCTGATGATTTTTATCAAAAATGATAATTATGAAGTTAGCGCTGAATTGAATGGTGATTCTAGATGAAAATCTAAATGTGGCTGAGATGGATTTTTTTGCTAGACCATAAGGGATAGAGTGAAAATCTGATCTGGAGGAATCATTAATTTGCTCCGGAAAAGACTTTGTATTTCTGTGGAATTCGGAGAACGACTCATATCAAAAAAGGTCTGCATACAGGTTTTTTTCTCTTTAGAATTCTTTGCTTAAGAAGTATAATCCGGGCACAACATAATAAAAGATATGCATACATACTAATAGTAATATAAATAATATCCAATTATCATTCAACTTTCATCAAAATAATAATGAAGACGAATGACACACCAGAGAGATTCAGTTTTTTGTAGAGATTGCGTTACTGCAGTCCAAAAAATTATTTAACCAGTTTTTAAAAAGTTAATTTTTGCAAATCGTTCCTGTGTTTATATAGCCTACAACCGAGATGAAATAAATATATAAGTAATATAAAAAAGTTGAATATCAAAAGGAATTAATATTATTACGCGGAAATTAAGCTGGTGATCAAGGATGTTTCATATTAACTTCATTATACTGCAAGTACGGTACCTGCAAGCCTTCAAGGGAAAGTTGAAACTTTTTTACCTGAAGATAGTTAGTAGATGTTAACTGAAATTAATTGTAACAAATAACGAAAAAGGAAATAAAACCACCATCTTTCAATATGGACTCCAAATACATACAAAACATGAAGTCTTGCTGAGAGGCCGAGATGTCATGTTTTTAATCTAACTTTTAGCGGCATGATTTCATGATTCACAAGGTGTCATCTTTTGAATTTGAATAGTAATGTGGACCCATTTGCATCTTTTAAGGCTAATTATGATCATATTTTTTATTATGATTTTTTACTCTTTCAGTGGCAGGTAGTTTTAGACGATCACGCTTAAATCTTATTATAATGAGCCTGAGTTTTAAGGTAATCCCATCGAGTTGTTAATTTATAAGTTACCTCTCCAAGGTTGTCATGGCATGGAGGGTTTATCAATTAGTTTTTCTTCTGTATTGCTTTCATAATCAGTCAAATCCGTGCGCATTTCTGCAGGAAGTTCGAGAATTTGCACATCTCATGTGATGCTCATGGATCTCAACTCAAGTTGATTTAATGAAATCGAAACTGAGAGAGAGAGAGAAACGTTTATATTTTGTAAATGAAAATCATACATTTCAATTTATAAGTCAGATATACACATGCACAAAATAAACGTATAACCAATTCGATATATTAAAAATCAGACCAAAAATACACAAGAAATACAAAATTTGTTAAAGAGTATTTATGAGACCACAATAAATTAAGATGAAAATTAATCACAAGAAATCGTTGGTCGCGCCATTTGCAACACCACAAATCCATGGGAAAAAGCGTTCGAGCGTCTGGCGGTTGATGAGAAAGGAACCCGAAGGTGTCCAGTATTGGGAAGTCGGATTGGAACCATGTCATGCAGCGGATGAGTTGAAAATTTCTCACAAACCTCCACGATCTTTGAAAACTGAAGTTAATGGAGGAAATGCGTCGCAAAAACAATCAATTCCGCAAATTAGTTTATGGGTTCTCTTCTGAAACCTCTCAAGCTTTGCCATCAAGAGTTTCGGTAAATTACCATACGTAGGACTTGCATACAGGAAAAGAGAAGTTATAATCGCATGATAAACAGTAATCAGTTCCCTTTTGCTCAGCACAGATCTTAAACAACGCACTATATAAAGTCTTTGCGCGGCTCTCTTCAAAATGGTACTTATTTGATCTTGCCAAGACAGAGAGTCGGAAAACACAAAACCCAGAATACATAATCGAGACACTCGAGCAAATATAGGTGGAAACATCTGGTCAACTCGCAAAGTGGATCTCTGAACAAACAGTTCCTGACATTTATTCAAATTTAGCATAAGTCCAGCATTAGAAAACTTTTCTTTAATTGAATCAGTCTGTAGAGGATACTGTGATAATGAGTCAATTTTCTCAATTATTGTAGCATCATCAGCGTATTTAACACACTGTACGGTGCTCGACTTGAAGTCAATAGTTGACATAAATGCCGCAAATAGAAAGGGGCCTAAAACAGACCCTTGCGGTACACCGGAATCAGTGCACACTAAGGAACCATATTTACCATGGATATGAACTTTAAAACATCTGTTACACAAATACGATTTCAACCACAGAAGAAGACCGTGGTTAAAGCCAGAGGTTCCAAGGAAGTTCACAAGTCGATTGAAGTGAAGTCGATCGAACGCCTTGGAAATATCCAGGGGCAGTAATTCGAACAGCCATAGTTTGCGTCTCGTCCAAATATATAGTCACAAGATTATGAATTTCAACCAAAGCTGATGAAGTGGAACCATAAGGTCTATATGCATGTTGGTTGCTACCATACAGTTGAACCAATTTATCTTTCACATCAGGCAGCACAAGACGCTCAAAGATCTTACCAATGATTGATAGCAGTGAAATAGGACGAAAATCCTTCAATCCTGGCCTAGATTTCTTCGGAATAGGCTGTACAATGGCAGATTTGAAGGAGTCAGGAAAGGTTCTTGTTTGTATGGAGAGATTGAATAACATGCATAGTGATCTGCACAAGAAATCGGCTCCAACTTTCAAAAGTCTCGCTGGAATATGGTCAGGTCCACAAGCTTTTCCAATATCTAGACGAAGTAGCTCCCTCAAAACATCCTGCTCAGATATCACAAAATCGAGCTCAGCATCCGAAGTATGGTTAAAGTTTTTCTGAAACTCTTCGGTCAATTCTCGCAGCAACTCGTTGTCGCTCGAAATGTAGGAAGGGATCGGAAACAGGGGAACTTTTTACCTCATTCACAATTTTCCAAAGATCGTTGATGTTCTGCTTTAAGTACTTATCTGTCCAAGCCCGTTTTGCTTTGATAATTTCGTTTTTTACTTTGTCCTTGAAATGATTGAAAAGTGGCCAATCTCGACGTCTGAAGGCCTCCCACCTCTTATTTATTAGAAGTTTAAGAAATGGAGTAATCCAAGACTTATCTCTTGATGTTAGAGTCACCATTTCGTACGGAATCACGCTCATAGAATAGTAAAGACGCCGATAGAAAAGGTTGCACATATCATTCACAGATCCAGCATTTTCGATCACAGAGAAATCAGTCGAGACCAATCAAGATACAAAATTCTTTAAATGAGATTCACGAAAGTCCCACACAGGAAAAGACATTATAGTCAGGTCACCAGCTGAATATTTTGATGCTCGTAGAAAGATAGAATTATGGTCAGAATTGTTTATCGGAGGACAGGAATATGCAAACTTGAGTGTATGCAATCTTTCACCCATAAACATACGCCGCCTCCCTTACGATTTCTGCGATCTTGACGATAGAATCGGTAATTTGGGATGTTGAAAAGTTGGTCACTCATCAAATCAGTTAGCCATGACTCAGTCACCATTACAAGACCATGATTGAAAGTACTGATTGTGGAACACAATTCTTCAAATTTTGGCAGAAGGGAACGCGAATTGAATAGAAATATTGAAATATTGTCAATACTATTACTAAAAGCTGTTACCGAAAATTTTGTAGGTCGGACCGTTTCACTATCTTTCCTTGGTAGATGACCACATCTTCATTATTTTGACGACGTGTCTTCAACTGAAGTCGCAAAACCCTGTTTCGTTCTTGCTCAGTAGGCGTTAGATCTTGGTTTATAAATACTCCATTAAAGTCTGAAGAAATGCGAAGGGTTTTTGAACTTTCATGATTTCATTCTTCTTGCTTAAGTCTTTCACACTAATCTTCAATAACCGAGGTCCATTGTTTCGAGGTTTACCAAACCTCCTGCACAACCCCAGCGTTGGAAACTTCGAGCTCATCAAAAAATATGTTCAACTTGAGACAAATCGAACTTGGTTCGTTCATCAACAGAACCTGTACACTGTTCCGGAATTCCACGTAATATCAGATTATTCATCCTCGATAATCGTCCTTGAAATTCTTCCATACAAAAGTCAACGTTTTTCAACATATCATTCTGTACTTTTGTCATCTCCTGCTTAATCATGTCAACCTCCAAAGTAAGCTGACTATGATTTGTGTGTATATTTTCGATAGAATTTTCAATTGCCACAATGCGGGCCGGGCCGACAAGGCATTTTCCATTTCCCTCAAGTCCGTTCGAATTGTTGTTATCACAGAAACACGAGATTCCTCAATTAGAGTTTTTAATTCTGATTTTACCAGTCGCTTTATCTCTAACGTTTGATGGCGAATCCATAGTTCGGGAAGGTGGCAAGATTTGAACCAAGGCCAAAATGATACAAGATTGGATTACCGACAAATTAGCACCTTAATCAACTCGACCACTGAATCAACGTTGAAAAAGCGATTCAATAGGTTTACTTAACTCGATCTTCAACAGTTATGTTGATGCAAGGACACCAATTAGTGACGTCAGAATTCATTGTTACAGAGTCACAACGGAAAGAGACCGATGAACAATACTCTATCGGTATAGGAATCTAGAAAGAACGGTGCACCTAGGGATAATTCCAGATATAGACGATGAGGGCCAACAGCACAGCGATGAGAAGCACAGAACGACGAGTACACAGGCGAAAATTTCAGGAAAATTGATCCTCAGAAACCGAAGATAACCACAAAGACAGTCACTGACAACAGAGAGCGCGCAAACCGACCGTTCACGTACACGACGGCAGTTTCATCCGCGGCAGTTCAACTGTATGTGGTATATCTTTGGCATGCACATTGGGGACTCGATAAATGCTAAGTTGCTACTTTACCTAATTGGAATGAACAATGTTCAAGGTTGACGCTGACAGCACTGGCCAGGGAGCATCAACATTGGACGTCTGATTACTGGACGCTAGTTCTACACTGCAAACTGTGGGGCACTAATTTAGGCAAGAAGCCGAAATTTCGTGCCAGTTAGCGCATAGTTCGTGCCTGTCTAGTGCCTCGAGGCACCAATAGGCGCCACTAGGCAATAATAGGCACCAAACCAAATGTTTGTTTATCCAATGAAATCGAAGGAAAAATCATTGGGCACGAACTCGGAACTATGAACTTCGTGCCTACTCGTGCCTTGTGTTGGTTAGAATTGATGCCTAAATTTCGTGCCTAATTCAAGCGAAATTTCGTGCCCTAGAGTTTACAGTGTATTCACAAACGGAGACTGTGACAGAGCTACGACAAGAAGCTCCTCAATATACAATTGAACTCCTACCCAAGATTTTGTCAGAACAACAGTTCTAAGCATCCTACAAACACATGGTGAAGCAACCGCTAAGGCAATGCCGAACCGATATGAAGGAATGGATAATTTGAATTCCGAGATGAAATCAATTGAAATGCATAAAGTTGATCATAAATGGTCTTTTGAATGAAAGACCATTTCCCAGAAGGTAGTTGACATGGTTGCAATTAAAAGCAAGTCCAACAAGCAAATGCACATAGCCATTTCAGCAAACAAAGTCTGATACATTGATCTCCAATTATATGAATCCGAAGATAAATTAAATGAAGTAGGCCTAGTCAGGAAGTAGTTGGTTGCAATTGTCTTTCAGACCTAAATGAAAGACCTCTTCCCATAATGCGAAGCTTCAGTAACTGTTATTAACCGGATCACACAAAAGAGACACAGTCGATGTCAAGTTCTACAGAGAAGTTTGTGAGCGTTTTTTCGTGCGCATGCTAGCTTTTTAAATAATGATCGGAGGGCCCAACATCATCGAGAAAACCTTTGCGCAATGATCTGAATTCTTCGAAGCTGAAGGAATCGTGATGATCGGAGCATTTTGAAGGAATTCAAAGCAATCCGCAAGCGGCGCACGACTATTTTTCCTATCTCTGCAAGGTATGAAAAATTTCTTTTTGCCCACTTAGTAAGTTCCTGGCTGTGCCATTGTTTTGAATCAGTTTGCACTTGTAGCAAAGTGATGCGCTTAAACAATCAAATTATGTGATTATACCATTCACTTTGCTATCACCATACCCTAGCAGTACTAAAGAATGCCTGAATTTATCAAATTTCCAAATGCCATTTATCAAACACATGGTGAAGCAACCGCTAAGGCAATGCCGAACCGATATGAAGGAATGGATAATTTGAATTCCGAGATGAAATCAATTGAAATGCATAAAGTTGATCATAAATGGTCTTTTGAATGAAAGACCATTTCCCAGAAGGTAGTTGACATGGTTGCAATTAAAAGCAAGTCCAACAAGCAAATGCACATAGCCATTTCAGCAAACAAAGTCTGATACATTGATCTCCAATTATATGAATCCGAAGATAAATTAAATGAAGTAGGCCTAGTCAGGAAGTAGTTGGTTGCAATTGTCTTTCAGACCTAAATGAAAGACCTCTTCCCATAATGCGAAGCTTCAGTAACTGTTATTAACCGGATCACACAAAAGAGACACAGTCGATGTCAAGTTCTACAGAGAAGTTTGTGAGCGTTTTTTCGTGCGCATGCTAGCTTTTTAAATAATGATCGGAGGGCCCAACATCATCGAGAAAACCTTTGCGCAATGATCTGAATTCTTCGAAGCTGAAGGAATCGTGATGATCGGAGCATTTTGAAGGAATTCAAAGCAATCCGCAAGCGGCGCACGACTATTTTTCCTATCTCTGCAAGGTATGAAAAATTTCTTTTTGCCCACTTAGTAAGTTCCTGGCTGTGCCATTGTTTTGAATCAGTTTGCACTTGTAGCAAAGTGATGCGCTTAAACAATCAAATTATGTGATTATACCATTCACTTTGCTATCACCATACCCTAGCAGTACTAAAGAATGCCTGAATTTATCAAATTCCACACTACAGGTTTTCCCAGTCGAAAATATCCATTTCTCAAATGAAAATGACCATTTCTCAAATGAAAATGTCTATTTCTCAAATGAAAATGACCTTTTCTCAATTGAAAATGACCTTTTCTCAATTGGAAATGACCACTTCTCAATTGGAAATATCTATTTCTCAATTGAAAATGTCCATTTCTCAATTGGAAATGACCAATTTTTTTTCATTTTTTCTTTAGCCTTAACAAGTTTTTTCTCTTTGCATTAGGTGATACGCGTTAAATTTATCGTTTATCTGCAATGTCTGCTATTCATTGTGGGTATCTATGACCGAAAATAAACCACATTAGTTACATAGCTAACTGTAACAGCTTTGGTTTAATGATTAATGTAATTTATTTTTCCAGTCAATGATGAAAGAAAAACGAACCATTTTGCTAATATGTGAGGGTCATAATTTGATTGCAAAACAAGAAAAATTACAGAACGTTATGATTTAACTCCACAATCAGTTAAAAAACAGGCATCATGGCCTCAACAGGCTACAAGTCCTCCATGTCAATCGCTTTAGGAATGAAGGACATTTGATGTCGATCATAATTTGCACAGTCATACGATGGCATCGAGTTCTTAGCCACCTCCGCCGCTGTTTTAAGCATATTGAATCGGTGCATTGTAAGTGAAGAATCGGCGGGTCGCTCGTACAAATCTGATCTGCGATCTTGTAGATGACGTTTCACAACAGCTTTGAACGATGAAAAATATTCTTCAATTGGGTTGAACCTGGGGGAATATGGGGGCAAATACTTCACTGAATGATTAGAAGGCAGGTTGACTTCACTTGTCCGTTTATGGGCAGGAGCGTTGTCCATGATGAAAACAACATCTCTGTCTAATAGTTTTTGAGAGCAAACACTTAGAAATTCATTGAAAGTTACATGAGAAACTTTCGTATGAGTCTCAAAGTGGATGAGCCCAGAAATATCAATAGCTGCAATGATATTCAAATTCGCACCTCTTGTTGATGGTCGACTCATCGATGCTGGTACACCTCGCTGGGAGCGGCCAAATGATCGAGAAACCCATATATTATAGTTAGTTTCATCGATATATATTCTTTGCGTATGCATGGCGTTGTCCCGCAACCAGATAGCGAAGTCGTGGCGGAGATGTTTGGTGCGTTGATTATTTCTTTCCTGAGGCTGGACGACAAGCTTCTTCAAACTGTATTGCATGCCATCAAGATGACGATCAACAGTGGATGTACTAACTCTCAGATGAAATTCCTCGAACAGCTTATCTTGTAATTTTTTTAACGTCAGTGTTGGATCGGCGTCAAGTTTGTCTCTTAAAAAAGCTGTATGAAGATCAGTAAGCTTCTTTTCACGATGACCACGTTCGCGTTCTGGAGAATAATCCTCTCGTGCAATACGTTTCGCCGTACTATATTTGATTCCTAAGCTTCTCGACAGGGCAAAAATATTTTCGCCTGATCTCGAAGCCGTTAAGATACGATCTTTGTCTTGACGTGAAACTTTCTTGTATTCGCGTCGTTGTTCAGCCATTGTAAGACGAATTCGTCGATGAAATGATGCTTCACTTGCACAGATCTCACGTGACCTTATCCAATGCGAAACGAGGGACGCGTGCAATTGACTTTCTTTGTGTTGCTATTAGTGTTGTGTTCGAGCAAACGAATTAGATCGATGAGGTTACTAAAAACTACGAGAGGTTGCCATTGCCAACAATGTGGTTTATTTTCGGTCATAGATACCCACAACGAATAGCAGACATTGCAGATAAACGATAAATTTAACGCGTATCACCTAATGCAAAGAGAAAAAACTTGTTAAGGCTAAAGAAAAAATGAAAAAAAATTGGTCATTTCCAATTGAGAAATGGACATTTTCAATTGAGAAATAGATATTTCCAATTGAGAAGTGGTCATTTCCAATTGAGAAAAGGTCATTTTCAATTGAGAAAAGGTCATTTTCATTTGAGAAATAGACATTTTCATTTGAGAAATGGTCATTTTCATTTGAGAAATGGATATTTTCGACTGGGAAAACCTGTAGTTGCTATCTCTTCCATTTAAAATATTCTAATTCTGGTCTCTCATTGGTTGAGACGATCGCTATTGCTCTCTTATCACTTTTATGCACCTTTATGATGATTGTAGCCTGCGCGTGCATTGTCAAAATACAAGAGGGACGATACCTGCATATTCTTTCCATATATGATCTCTCTCTCTCTCTTTCTCATATTATAGTAATATTTAGTACTAAGTTATCAAAAAACATTTCTTGAAACAATATTGTCTCCATGTATCTAAATTTACTACGCATAGATTTCATGCTCCTTCTATCATTGACAACTACAGGGTGTTCAGTAAAAAACCAGGAAATTTCAAATGCATTATTTGTGTATTACAAAAACAATAGTGAAGACTCGGAAATATCAATAATGTTCAAAATGAGAACCACTGACTTTGACACAGCGCTTCAAACGTTGCATCCATGCAGAAGTGGCTGATTGAATGGTTCTGTCGGGTATTCCATTCCACGCTTCTGTCAAAACATTTTAAGCATTTCAATGTCAGTTATCGGTCATTGAACCATCAAGAACCATCTTGTTGTCACGTCCATGGTTCATTTTGCATTATGCGATTGATATCTTCGAAAACCCGCGGGCACATTTCTTCTCGATGAACGTCCTGATTTACTGTCTTCTTCTTCTTTTTTGAATTTGGGATGTGGTCTTGGCCAGCTTCAATAAAGTAAAGATTTGACTTCCCAAACCAGGAAACCGCAGCATAACAAACTATCGACTTTTGCTGACTGTCGATTTCTGCCAAAATATTGTTATCATCGATGTCAGTATTTACGTTCACTGCTCTGTAGATACGCTCATTCTGCGAATTTAGTGGGGCGTTGAGCATGAAACTTGCTTCGTCAAAGAACCAAACCGACTTCCACGAATCTCCTGGTTGAAACTTATCGATCATAAACATTGATTTTTCAAGTCTTCTTTCTTTATGAGCATCTTTTAGGTTGTTACACTTGATTCTTCGATAGCATTTTAGCGATGACATTTTGAGAATGTCATTCACAGTCCCTAATGACATATTCTGTTGGTGTGATATTTCCTTTTGACTACGATGCCCTCTTCGTGGTGAACCAATTGGCGTAACAGCCAAGTCACAATTTCCAGTCACAATTCTTAGAAATCGCAATTACAATTCTTGGAATTCCCAGATATTACAAACTATGCAGGCATAAATTTGGAATTTCCTGCTTTTATACTGAACACCCTGTAGTTTGGATTGTATTTATAGAAAGCGAGGGATCTGCAGTGTATAATTTATAAATTTATAAATTTATTATAGAGCGTGTGGCCTTTCCCTAGAACAATGTTTATTTGCCGTCAAACTTTTATTACTATGGTCTATTTGGGTGAAATACCAACAAACTTCTTAAAAATGTCAATTTTTCATTTCTCAATTGCAATATCTATGACAGAGAAAAAGACGTTGAGCAAAATCCAAGCCTTCATCAGAATCAGATTAAGCCAAGTGTGTATTTAGTTAAAATCAAAGCATATTGGTGCGCTCGATTTGAAGTTATACGGAATTGAATATAAATTACCGGCAATTTACCGATAAATTACCAGTAACTTACCGGTAAGGTAACTTAAAATAAATTACTAGTAATTTTTAAACATTACGAGGAACACAACAAAGGCTGCGAAAGACAAGAAGGTCCCTCGTGCATGCATCCAACAGTAGACGGAGCAGAAAGCACACCTTGAGCCTCAGTTGAAGGCGTCTTCATCTTCTATCTCATCAACTAAGCGACTCCAAGGTGCCGGACGCCCTTTGAAGGACAAGGAATTCGACGAGAAGCTCATCTGTTGGGTTCGTCAGCAACGACAGAAAAAGCTACGCGTCAGCCGCACGATAATCCAGAAACAGGCACTAGCTTTGTCGACAGACGAGGATTTCAAAGCGAGCAACGGCTGGTTGGAAAAGTTTTTACTTCTCCACAACGTGGTCTCACGCCGCCCTACAAAGACCTGTCAGGAGCCGGAACAGCACGCCGAGAAGATCGTGAATTACATTTTGTTCGTCGAACAGTGCCGTGTACCTCCAACTATACCTACATCTTTGCTGCCGACGGGACGGCCGTCTACTTGGACTACTCAAGCAGCCTTATCGTTGAAAGTAAGGGAGTCCGAGAGGTCCCGGTGAAGACTGCCGGTCATGACAAGTTACATGTTACTGTCATGCTGACCGCTCGATCCGATGGAAATAAGTGTCGACCGTACGTTCTACTCCCGAACAAGCGACCAAATAAGGAGATCGCCACAAAGTTCAAGAACACGCTGGAACGTGTTGGGCCGCCGGCCGCACGTTCTTCGATGACGATCTGACTTCTGAGTTTCTGCAGAATATCATCGGTTCTTCAATGTTTGGCAAGCGCCTGCTGGCCTGGGACTCATACCGTTGTAGTTGTCACATTAGTGATACCACCAAGAAGCTAGAAGAATGGTCTAGTGTCAATGCTAGCGGTCGTGTTTCTTCGCTGTCTCTCATCGTTCTGATGTTTTGCTATCATCCCGTCGTTTTGTGTATTCTTTAAAAAGGAATTAGAATACCATCGTGATCGTCGTTTTCTTATCCATCGTTTGGTGTCATCGTCCTACAGTGAATCGGCTTAATTCGTGCTCTGGGGACATTTTTGTGCTACTCAAAGTATTGTGTCAGTCTGCGCATGCGGACAAACTCTGCTGTTGAACACAACACGTTGTCCTTCCATCAGATTCTCGGAATACTTTGGATCTGTAACCAGATCTCGCTATTGAGTGAGTGGCCGAGTGCATACGGCGCCTGCTTCATATTCCAGTTTTGCTGTGTTCGAATCCTTACCAACTCGATTCGTCTTTTCGAGTGTGACTACATCCGACTTTGTTTTCTATCATCTGACCATGCCAACTCCTCCAACACAGGAAGTGATGGCATTCCGATGTTCATCATCAGAGATTGTGCGCCTGTTATTGCTGCCCCTCTTACACATCTCTTCGCTGTCAGTTTTGAGTCATTCAGCCTACCAAGTCGTTGGAAACTGGCGGGCATTGTCCCTGTTCCTAAACAGAAAGCCAAATCAGTAGAAGACTTAAGACCGATTTCGTTGTTGCCCTTCTTCGTCAAAATATTCGAGAAGATTATTCTTGATTGGATAAAGCCGAAGCTCCTAAAAGCGTATGACAAATCTCAGTTTGGTTTTCGCCCTCATTCCTCAACATTGCATGCACACATCAGAATTCACGACTATATTACGAAAGAACTCGATCAACTCGATGTTGCTAGTGTCGGTGTTATTTCCTTGGACATAAAAAAGGCATTTGATTCGTTGTCACATACCGCATTACTCAAAAGCCTTATTTCGGCGGGCCTCCCAATAATCTTCATCAAATGGTGTATTAGTTTCTTGAATGACAGATCGCAAAGAGTCTTGCTACATCATCGTGTCGTAAGCAGTACAAGTAAGATAACATCAGGAGTTCCACAAGGGTCATCAATTTCGCCGTATCTATTCGCTATCCATGTGAGTTCACTTGCACCAACTTCAAACAATTCCATAATCGTTAAATTCGCTGATGATTTGGTTTATATACAATCTTACACTAAAACCTCAGATATTGTGAAGGAAATAAATTGTGAAATTCAAAACTGCAGTGATTGGTGTAGTAATCATGGTTTATGTTTGAATAATGGCAAGACAAACATAATGCATATACGGAAAAGCAGGCCCATCACCAGTAACAAATGTCTCAACAACCATTAAAATTCTCGGTGTAATCTTTCAGCAATCTCTGAAATGGAATGAACATGTTGATAATACGATCAAAACAGCCAATAGTAGACTTTACGTTATTCGAAGACTGAGAACTTACCTTCAACGTCATGATCTCATCGTCATCTACAATTCGTTTGTAAGAAGCATTCTCGAATACAACTCACCACTCTTCTTGGGAATCGATGCTAATAATGACGCGAAACTTGAGAAGATCCACCAAAGAGCACATCGGATCATTTGCGGACGAGGTTGCAGTTGCGCAGAATTTACCCCACTATGCATTCGGAGACAACACCAGAGTGTTAAATTTTTCACCAATATGATGAAAGAAGACGATATTCTCCACGATCTCATGCCCCCTCTACTCCGATTCTCACAAAAACGCTGTCAACCGATTTCGAGATCTCATCGAAGAAGTGCGTCCTTTTTGCCAAGCTGCTGTTCAAAATATAATCGAATGTATGCTCGTACTCACAATGGATAACGATGTCTTTATGTTTTTTGCTCAATACTCTTTTTTTGTGAACATTCAATTTCTGTAACTTAATGATTTTTATTATTATTTGAAATAAACAACAACAACAAACAATTGAAGAAACTACAGATTGACGTGGGTGTGATTCCAGGCGGGTCCACCAAACTCATACAGGCCCCGACGTCTACTGGAATGCCCCATTCAAGGCCAAAGTCAGACAGTTCTACGAGAACTGGATGTTGCACGGCGAGTCGAGCTACACCAAATCCGGCAACATGTGAGCGCCATCAATGGAAGTAGGCCATACTTGAAATGTATTGCGATGCCTATGGTATCAGCTGCCGAAGGATGTGATCATCAAGTCATTCAAAGGAAGCGGACTGACCAACGATCTCGACGACTCGGAGCATAGAGTAGGGATATATAGGTAGAGTGTCGACTCAAAAAGCATCTGTATACAGTGAAAAATTTTATATCAAAAGATTCAGTTTTTTGCGGAGATATCGTTCCCGTGGTCCAAAGAATTATTTGAGCAGTTATAAAAAAATTTCAAAATTTTGCATATTTTTATAATACCGACATGATTCATCTTTATAAGTAGTGATGCAAATGGAAAATTTTCCAGAAAATTTTCCAATTTTTTCAAAATTTTCTGGAAAATTTTCCATTGGTAAATTTTGAAATTTATTTTTCGGTGATTAGCGTTTTTTCTTTTGTTTTGGAGAATTAGTCGTTTGAAAAGACTATGTAGTATTCAAAGTCCGAAAACTTCTCTATCATCCCTGTATGTCAACTTTTGGTACCAACTGCACCTTTTCCATGTCTATCAGATATTTCCAAATGAATTTCAGACATAAGATGGATTTCAGATTTCTCTTGCTGAATTTGAGATATCTGTCACAAGCTCAACTTTGAAAAGATCTTTAATTCAAATGGAGATCTCCAATTCATGTGGATCATACCTAAAATTCATTTGGGCAGATCTGAAATCGATTTGGAACTATCTGAACCATCTGAACTAGAAATGGAGGATGTGTATCCTCAACGAAGATATCGGACAAAATGCGTCGGAAGTTTGAAACTATCAAAGATATTCTTTTACTCATCACAGATATCTTTAGTTTCCAAATATCTCACGAGTTTACAATCTTTATATCTTCCAATATGGTCACTCATGAATGCTGCGTGGACTGTGTGCTTATATACTTCATCACATGGAGAATTTGCATCACTATGATCAACGCTGCATAATAAAACTCAACTTTCCAGCTATAAACAATTAGCAAACTCCAAAATTAAGTACATTATTTTTGCTCAAGATCCTTCACATTGCATGAAATTATACCCCTATTGTAAAGCAAGATCCACGTTATCCCAAACGGTGTCTGCGTGATAACTGAAAATGATAACAAAATGGCACAAGACACTGGTGGCAAAGGAATGTTCAAAAATTCGCGGACGGAAATCGTATTGTTACGATCGCTTTAATCGAAATAATGATGAAATCAAGAGTGACCCAATTTATTGGTACGCAGCTGCCTCGGCAGTGAAAGCGCTCAAATTAGGCCTATCAAAAAAATCAAAACTTTCAAATTTTCCAAAATTTTCCATAATTTTCCAATATTTTTCCAAAATTTTCCAATTTTTTCCATAATTTTCCACGAAAATTTTCATCACTATTTATAAGTAGTATTAAACAGTTGGATATCAAAAAGGGGAATGCATACGGTATTTGCTAACAAGCATCCTAACTAAGCGGAAATTAAGCTGATTATCATGGTAATTTCATGAATCGTATTATAATGGAAGTCTTCATGAAAAAGTTGCGAGATTATTCGTGCTTTCTTGGCTGAAATTTCAAATTTTAATTCAATTTTCACCTACATGATCTAATGATTCACTAAATTCATGCATCATTTCTTGAATCTGAATAAGTAGTGATGTTGAGCCATTTGCATCTTCAACGTTGATTGAAATCATTGTCCTTGATTCTGTTATTTTGCTCTGCCAGTGGTAGGTTGCCTGTGATATGATCTCGCGTAAGAAGATTCTCTTGAGGACGGTTGAGCATGAAAGCAATAGGGTCAGCGAGTTGCTAATTTAACAAAGATCAAATCTCCTGAGGCTGTTGTGACACTGAGAATTTGTAAAATAATATCGTTTCCTTCTGCAATGCTATCATGATCATTCAACCCCGTTGCAATTTCAGCAAAACTGCAAAAATTTGCATTGGTGACAACCCACCTGCATCTCTCTCGAGTTCATTTAATAAAATCGAAAGTGTATGCACATTGGGGATTTAATAAATGCTGAGTTGTCACTATACCTATTATACTTACTCTATGGCTCGGAGGATTGCCAGATCCATCGTTTCAAGCCAGACTCGGACGGTCCAATTCAGACTGGTTTGCAACTTCTCCGGCAAGCCCGAGCCAATGCTGGTGTCGAACGTGGAATCAATTAGAACTTTGACGATGATACTGAAGTTGATGCGAATGACGAGTACAGCTACAACAGCGACGTGTCACTTGATTTTCATTAGTGAGTCTGTGATTTCTAACCAGTGATTATCGGTAACCTGTGTTTGCTACCTTTTGTCAAATAGATATATGCAGAGTTCTTATGTTATATGTTTTCGCTTTTTATCTATAAAATTTACAGATTTAAGATAAAAAATACTGACAATTTCATCTTAAATTTTGATCAGCTGGTCGAAAAATAGAACGGCACTCTCTAATTGAACGGCACCTGTAATTAAATGGCAGTGCGGGGAAAGGTTTGAAAAATAGAGCGGCATGCCGTTCAAATAGAGGTTTACGGTATATCCCTACTCTATGAATCAGGCCGAAGGCCAAAATTGTATATTTCAAGATTTTCGGCATGTAGATGTGAATTCATAGAGTGTCCACGAAGACTTCATTCTGGGTAACTTAACCGATGATACCTTAATTTTGCATGAGGATGTGCTATGGTGACACTATTACTCCATGATTCTCAGCATGGAGTGGAATTTCATAGAGTGACCACAAAGGTAATCCAACGAAACTGTTCGAGTGTCATCATAGAAATATATAGCTTATTTGAAGCTGACTAGAACAGAAATGACTGAAGGTGGCAGCACAATCGGGGGGGGGGGAACTAACTTGATGCATAAGTAGACGATGAAAAGCATATAATTGAACATTTGACTGATTCTATCCCAATCATGTAGTATTTGGCAAGTGTTTCTAGGTGAAAATATGTGCGACTTTTTTGCCGTTTCTGCATATTGCACGCGGCTAGATTTCAGTTCTTCACATATTATTGATACACATTTCTATGATTGTTTTAATATCCTAAACATATATAAGCAACGTTTTAGCAAAAATGTGAGACACTGTGTAACATACTTTCTGCATATGATTTATCACGTATTGGTCAGCGATCTGTTAAGAGATGCCAATTCTTTATGAATAGCATTACAAGAACATGAAAAAATTACATGGTATATCAAAGTTGCTCCTTATCCTGTTTTTGGAGAATTGACATCGTTGCTAGTGCACTTCAAAGAATTAGAAATGTTTATTTGAATGCAACTAGGACTATTCATCAACCTAATGAATCTTTGAAATACATTCTTACATATTTTAATTACAGTTTATGCAGTTACCGATACCCTAGTCTGTTTGTAGTGCTTTATCTTAGCTCATATGCGACTAATATCTGTCGGATTGATAGCTTCTGGATTTACAATTTTTTCTTTGTTTCCACATTCACTAACTGGCCTTTTATGTCCATAGTTCCTAAAGATTTCTCTCATTTCATCCATCATTTTCTATCTCATGTGATTGCTCCTAGACTTCTGTAGCTCGAAGAGCAGAAAGTGGCTACTAGCTCTTGTATTATTTCCTGTCCGTTTCATTAATTGTTGCGCATCCTATATTCGCATGAAAATTGACTGTGATTTTTTGGCCTGCTAAGCTGGTTTCCATTTTTATTCATTCGGTCAGTCAAGACTCTTGTTCAAAGAACGAAGATGGTTTACTCCTATTTAGTTGGTGGTTGTCATACTCTTTAGTTCTTGACAGCCCTGATTTCTCTCAGTTGCTGTCAGAGCGATGCAGTCAGGATTCATTTACAGGGAGGACTCGATATGTAAATGATCAGTGAAACGTAAACCGTAAGGAATGTATCGATTTCGTGATGTTTGCTTCGGCATGTCGCGCTATGTCGGTCATGGTTTTCCTATCGTACACTCGACATCTGCTGCCTTTATTGAAATCTATTAAAAAGCTACAGAAGTTCTAGACGACCATTTATCCTTTGGTAGCCTATCATATTCTACGATATATCCGTTACGTTCTATTCCATTGATCACTAGGCTAGCTCTTGTTTCGTTAATTTACAGGTTTGGGATTTCATGGACAAGTGGCTACGGAGCTATCTCTGATCGTACTTGTGCTGTTAAAATTGCTGGACAACAATCAAGAAGAATAAGCATAAAACAAGGTTCTGTTTTAGGGCCTCTGATCTTTAGTGCATTCGTTTGTGCCCTTAATCTTCATCGACCTATGATTAATAAGATTCGGTACGCTGACGATACTCATGCTGTGGTTCCTTTGCAAGAATCATTAATATCGACTCAAATGCAATTTGTCCTCGACAGTGAAACTGTTAACATGGAGGATTAGTGCAAGAAAAACCAAAAACAAGCAAAAATTATGTATCATGTTGTGCGTTAGAGAAAGTGAATCGCACCCATAAGTAAAGTTAGAAATCCCTCGTCAACAAAATGATTGACATTGTCAAGAAATGTAATCGACGTTTTTATATTTTACGTAAAGCTAAAGCATTTATATACATCAAATCATGAATTACGACAAATTTGCATGCTGTATATAATTCTTTCATTAATTGAATTCTCTTGTTCTGTGTTTATGGCCTTTCCGAAATTTATAATGACGAAGTTGGAACGAGCACAAAGGAGCATGGAAGCTGTTTGGAGATGATACGATGACCTATGAAACAACTGAGGCAAGAAGAGAAATAATTAAAAAGGCTTATTGAAGAAGATTCTTCATAATGATATGCACATTCTCCACAAATACTTACCGAAACGCTTGTAGTACTCGAAACATTTTCTAGTGAATTGCAATCGCTTGCAGTTGAGACGACACTCATTCTTTCCGTATATTGAGAAATTAATGAATAGCGATCGGTCTAAAGGAAATAATTTTGAAAAGGTGAACATGTACATCTTTTTCACTTTTGGATGCTTTATTCGCTATCGCCGCTTTCTTACGTTTTAACTTGTGATTTTCATTGTATACACTATTATTATAATTATTGCGTTATTCGTGATGTATCCGTTGTATAATCTGAGAACTGAATGCCAGATAATGTCAATCAATTTTAATTATCAGTTTTGAAAACTAATATTTTCAATGATCAATTTTCCCGACCGATGGCCATCATCAATTAGATTCTTTAGACACATAACTGCCACTTACAGACATGCTAGGAGTCCTCCACCTCATGTTCTTATCACGTACACTACATTTTCACTTTCTTTCCTTAGTGCTATCATTCATTGACAATCTATGTCGTTGCCGATATCGTCGTCGCATGGCTTCAAGTTCACCGACTTGCCGGCATGGAGCTGCATGACAGAATCGACTCCGTGTCAGCATATGATACATGCAATGACATACGCGTATATGATAAAAATGAGTGAATTAAGATGCAAATATTCATCAATTTTGACACTCCTAGTACCTCCGCGCCGATATTCTTTTTAAATTCCATCAGAACATACGCTGAATCATTCAGACAGGCTTCACATATCTGCTATTTTTCCTGCATAGCGCTCTTCAGGTGTGACAAGAACTGTAATTCGTTCAGTTTGGTGACGTGTTCTCAAACTTACTGATTTCTCTACTTCATGGACTGCAGGCTTCAGGAAATGCGAAGGCCCGCGATGTGGTGCTTGCCAGTTTGCCTGTGAGTGTACAACATTTTATGACACAAACTCTCAACGCTCCCACGCTGTCTTATTCAATTTTAAGTACAACAAAAACGGCTGTATCTACGTAGTGAGATGTGCTGACTGTGCAGCCTCTTATGTCAGCCAGACGTCCAACCACTTGCGCAAACGGATCAGCCAACACCTCAGAACAATAAGAAGCAGCGATCCCGACTCAGCGTTCCCCACTTTTGGAATATTTGCAACGCCTTGAACTTCTCCTTTTTCGCAATTGACCGCTGCATTGCTGACCAGAATCGAATAGTAAAATAATACAACTGGATAAAATAGTTCAATACCCTTCGTCCTAGTGGTAGTCCGGGAGCTAGCGTGAAGTTGTGCAGGGAACGAGGTAGTACATAAAACTTTCACATAGCATACTACACCTCTAACCTACTGCAAAACTTCGCGTCTGCCGGATCAGATCATTTGCTTTTCAGAAATAGAGAGGATAACACAATCCTATGTATTTCCAGTGGTAAAATTGTGACATTTAAGGTGTTGACTCCATTTTTTCGAATTTTTGCTCATAAAAGTTGCACAAATTGGTATTTTGTTGAACTGGTTATTATAGAAATCATCTACAGATCATGATCTTTCAAATGAGTTATCATTCAGTGACAGAGGATGAAGTAAAGTGTACAAACAGACACTTTTCGTTAAAGTATATCAACCATTTTCCTGAAATTTCTATGTTGAAATTTGCAGTTACACCAACGAAAAGTGTCTGTTTGTACACTTTACTTCATCCTCTGTCACTGAATGATAACTCATTTGAAAGATCATGATCTGTAGATGATTTCTATAATAACCAATTCAACAAAATACCAATTTGTGCAACTTTTATGAGCAAAAATTCGAAAAAATGGAGTCAACACCTTAAATGTCACAATTTTACCATTGGAAATACATAGGATTGTATTATCCTCTCTATTTCTAAAAAGCAAATGATCTGATCCGGCAGACGCGAAGTTTTGCAGTAGGTTAGAGGTGTAGTATGCTATGTGAAAGTTTTATGTACTACCTCGTTCCCTGCACAACTTCACGCTAGCTCCCGGACTATGGTCTCAATCGTTCCCTTTCCAAAGCCCCGAATGTTCTAAATTTAGTAACGTATCATGCTTATTGCACTACGAGGCTCAACAATTTCGTCAAGGACGCTTGTCGACAAGTGACTGATATTTCTGTGTAACTGTCATACGGAAGTGACAAAAATCTTCTTGGTATTTTAAAATGATCTTTTTATCGTGTATTTTTCGTCCACTATTACCTATTTATCGTATCATTCATATTTAGCTGGAAGCAGTTTGTGAAGTCTTGGCATAGATGTCTTTATTATCTCGCAATTGTCACTGCAGTATGTGCCTCTTTCTGTCAGCGTTGGCTGTCATTGTCCTTTTTGATCAGCATTCACTGTCTGTACTGCGCTTACGGACTTTAATGCATGTGTAATTCATGTTTTTGTTATATTACTGACGAAGCCCTTGAAGTGGACGAATATATTGGTGACATCAAATATTGACATAAGTTTTGACAAAATTCTAAATTGGAGTGAGAGACTTGCGTCGATCATCTAATGCTCGACGCATTCCTTTACCTAGTCATATTCTCAGGAATTTCTCCTATTTTTCGGTTGAGATCTCCTATTTTCAGGATTTCTGCAATTTAAATATTTTTTTCGGAATTCATCGAACTTATCCTGCTTCATCGATGCCGTGAGAGATGGATGTTCGAGTTTTACATGGGCGTTTTTTTCCCGATTCCAGTTCTTTAGGATAATGAATTTCACCAATTTAATCTATCTGGGCATAGTGAGAGACAAGCCTTTTATTACTAGATGGTCGACGTTTTCTTGTCTTCGCTTCTACTTTTTTTGTGCATGATTTTCTCCAGTGCAATCTACCTGGGCAGTGTGAGTTTAGCTTTGCAAAAGAACGCTGGAAGTCATCCATTTTCTTTTGCCGACATATTTTTGAGAATTTCTCCAAATTTATCATCTAGATTCTGCGCGTACTTGTCTCGATCGCTTAATACTTGACGTTTTCTTTTTCCAGCTCCTCCTTTTGGGAATCTTCTTTATCTGGATTCTAGTCTTAGTGAGAGGCTTGCTTCGATCGATAATGAAAATCATCGAAATTTTCTTTTCTCGTTTACATTTTTTAGGAATTTCTTCACTTTTTCTATCTGGATTCTGGGCAGCGTGAGGAACTTGTCTCGATCGCGAAATGCTCAACGTCTTATTTTTCTCGTTCATATGTTTAAGAATATATCCCTTTCCTTCTAATTTTCGCAGGAGGGTCGAGGTCCGCCTTAGTGTTCTTGCTCTCCAAAGCCTCTCTGGTTCTGCACGAGGTCCACCTTGAACCTTGACTGACGAAAAGTGACGTTGGCCTTATGAGTTAGGTTTATGTAAGAACAGAAGAATGGTTCACAAAGAATGCACGCCATAATTTCCGATCTGGAAGATGATTTCCTTAAAGTCCTTTTCTGAAGATATGTTTTGCATTCTCTGACTGTACATGGACATTGATACCTCAAGAAATCAAATTACCGTCAGTGAAACAGGATAATATCCTAACTTTCTTCAACTTCAAGATCTAATGTTTCTTCAATGATCATTTTCTTCTCAAACCAAATTCTCTAATTGGGGTTTTATGCGAACTTAGTTTGATCGAAGAGAAACCTGTGTTTTCCCAAGCATAAATGCTGCTTGAGTATTGTTTCCATCTTCAATTGAAGAATTCGAAATCAGACTGCCATTGATCGAATCAAGGAAATCTTAAACTCATGGCACCGCTTCTTCAAAAGTTAATGAAATCATCTTAATTTTTGATTTTTGTTACAATTCACTAGTAGAAAGCAACATAACGAAAAACAATGAAAAAGAACTTTCCTAGATATCTTCGTTGTCTACTTTCTGACCAGTTTTATGTTACGCTACTAAGTTAATGCTCATGACTATTTTTGCATGCTTACTTGCTGTGAGGCCTGTTCAGATCTTTCTCATGATCCAGGAATTTTTTCAACAACTGACTCATCTCACTCCAATTACTTTGTTTTTAGGCTTTACAACATACAGTATTAGAGTATGTATTTCATAATTTTTCTGTGACGTTTTAAAATCTTGATCGAAAGTGCAGCAGGTATTTTGCTTATATAGCATCAGACCTTGGGCATTTTTACCGGTATGCTACTAGCATCATGCTTAGAAGATAATTGTGGTCCGATCTCTCAGATAAATGCTCAATCATAAAGCAGTCCATTTCAGAATAAGACATCAAAGACTACCGTATTTCTTTGAATAAGAGACGCATGTGCAAAAAATAGACTGCTATAGACATATTACATGCAGGCTATTGTAATGTGGTAGCTACATCCGCCTGAGCGATTATTAGGCCTACTTATCTTAGTAAAATTATGTCTGTCAACTAGTAAAAACCGGGTATCATGACCAATATTGTATAATATATAAGGCTTCTTGTTGTTGTACATGCAGTACATGCATGTTGTACATACGTACATGCAGGCCTACTTAAGGTTACTTCATCTACCATTTAAGGAGGCATTATAGGGTAGCTTCCTTTGCATTTGGAGTCATGTACGGGTCGGTAACTTTTGTTGCAAATATTACTTGATTATCGGTATTTTCGTTTCGGTAAATTCAGATCTAGTCTACATGTATAGTGGCCAACATGTAGGCCTACTGGTATATGAATGTATTAGATGAGTCTACAAGATATGCTACTACAAACCATAAAACTCCTTTAATTTCCAAAATATCTGAATTATGATAAAGCGTATATATGTAAGAAAAATTACTGGCGAAATTTGCCCATGACATAGGCCTAAGTGAGGAATGCAAAGGTTACCTAAGAGAATAGTAACAAAAAACTAAGACATCTTTTTCTAATGAAAGAATGAAAACTTGAACATTTGATAAATAAGAGACGCCCTTGACTAAGAGACGCCCCTGAATTAGAGACGCATCAATCAGGGATCTGAAAAAATAAGAGACGCGTCTCTTATTAAAAGAAATACGGTATTTGTTGTTTCACCTCTTCTCATGATTCAGTCTTCTAGTATTTCATTCAGTATTATGATTATTCCTCAATTATACATTTTTAACTCTTAATTCAGTAGTCACTCCAATGGAGTTTGCATGCACTACAAACATCGGTGCTTAGCTTTTGATTCCTTACAAATTATCATGAACAAACATATGATAAATAATTATCAGGTAATGTAGTAAGGGTGTCATGCAGGAATTGCAATTTTCCGTTCTTCCCGTTTTTACAAAATAAGTCTAACGCAAATATTTCAAATTTATGCATTCAAACCCCGGTTTTTCCAGATTTTCCGCTTTTTTTCTTGGGTGAATTGCGATCCTTGGTGTCATGTTAAATGAGAAATAAGCAGCTCTTTATGTATTTTTTGTTTGTTAGATTCATGAACTCAGATGACACAACTCTGTTATTTATATCATATGACAATTACAGCATTGAGTCGCAACGTTAGTCGCGCAAAGGCTCTTGGAAAAGTCAGTCAGACCTTAAATTCATCCAATTTCTTCTGAATTTTATCCTAGTGTTCTGGAGATGCATTCATTTTCTGTCGGTTTTATTTGTTGACTTACCATTTACATTCATAGGTTTTTTATGCAATAGCACAAATCATTATCAATTCTTTCAACTGGAGGTTGTAAAGGTCATGCCCCAATCATTACACATATTTTGAAAAACTGCGTCTGTATATATCGATAACAGTTCTCTTTCTTTGCAGCCAGCACACACTTCCAAAATTCTCCTCACCAAGGACCGGTTTCGCTTGTCATCGTGTATTGCCAATGGCTCTGACCTTTAGACATGGGAAAAGCGTATCCGTTTAAGTACTTCAGGTTTTCGTAACAGCAATAGGAAGACATGGGTTTCCCAGCTTTTCCTGTGATTTTCTCTCAATTTTTATGCTTTGTCATGGTGTTTACACTCCTGTCTTTTGGCCGTCCTTGTACTTCTTGTTTACGTGCACTGCTTCACCGCATTTAATAGCAATGATAGCCGCAAATTATTTTGCCTTCTGCAGTGAAGCATACGTATCAGTTTCTGGTAAAGAAAGTTCTCGAAATCTCCTTCAAGACGAACAAGTTACAGAATAACTTTTATGAGCTCTTGTTGATTTCTGTTATTCTATTATATCACTTGTTTCATTGCTTTGAGTAGCCCAAAGCTTCGATTACGTCAGTTGGCTGTGGTAGGGATGAAAATGTGTGCGATAACTTCATTTCTCTGGTCAGTGAATTATGTGAGCTTTCTTATTGTTTAATCGATAGTGCGCAGCAGTGATTGAGAACGTCGCTGACGAGATCACTCCCTGTACTGTAATTGATGGCTGGATGCGGGAAGTTCATGACAGGAGATGACCAAGCAGGAAAGTCGATCAGTAAAAGTTCAGACCATACATTTATCAGGAAAGGGCAAACATAGACTACCTTCAAGTAGGAGAGCATTCGAGAATCTGTTATCCCCTGTGCATGAACATAAATAAATATCAAAGAAAGGAGAAAACATTGTATGAAATAGGGGATCACCAATCATCGTCACAACTTTCGAAAGGAATCTGTAAGACAGATGGTCCGTCGCAATCATCGTCAGGAAAGTGACCTTCTTGGACATGGTCACTTTCCGATGATCGTGTGGAGCGATTGAAAGATCTCGCAAAATGAACTAACCCTTCTTATATTGTAACGAAGAAAGGAAATAGTTCGTGGCTGACAGATAAAATTGATCAACTTTTCGTGTCGATGTTTTCTCTGATGGAGATAGCATAGATCGAGGAGGACGTCCTGTCCGTCTTCATTCTTAGTCGATGACTTCTTTCGAGGCTGAAGAGACCGATGACAGACTAACATTCAGCGGATGTACGTGGCCTGGAGTCGAGGCTGAAGAGACCGATGACTGACTAGCATTCAGCAGATGTGCGAATAGGGGGCAGATAAGTAGCGGTTTAAAAATGGTAAAACCCGATTACGCATGCTGAACGACCCCAGATACTCATAGCCATGAACTTGCCAATCACATCAGAAAAAGATTGCGAAATACATTTCCTAATTGTTAAATACAACAAATTTTTGTGAAACAAATTAAGTGTAACATTCAAAGCAAGACGGAAATATAGATTCTTCATTGAGAAAAGAAGTTCAGGAGCTGCTTGACAAGGTCACGTGATTATTGCGCCAGTTCCAATCGTGATGTTTGTCAGATGAAGAGCTGTGTCTAACAAATCACATTTACACCTTTGTCAATCATTCTGCATCAGCGAAACTGAAATAGCAATGAGTTCCAGACTTCATCTTCATATTTGATCTACCGTCATCCGTTAGAAATGCAACAAATAATTCCTATGTGACATCGTAAGTTAAGAACCCAAGTATTTGCAAAATCTTTTTCTTTGTTGTAAGTCTTAATGTATTTCGACTAACTCTTTAATTGTCCTTCTGACGATGACCAAACAGCTGGTCGAGATAATATATTAAGGCTTACAACAAAGGAAAACATTTTGCAAATACTTGGGTTCATAACTTACAATATGTAAAATATATAATTCCTATGTGAGTGACACTCGATGGAATGTTTTGCTTGACTGTGTCTAGAATGTAGGCGAACGTGGAAAATTAGAAATGAACAAAGTTAGCTTTCTATCGGCTGATGCAATTATCAAACTTTCCAAGCGTTTTATTGTCTTGGCGTATGAAGAAGCTAAGTACGATGCATCGTGCATTTGCACTATATTATTAAATTCAAATTCCATGAGATGTCGCCTTCGAATTATAAAAGTGACCCATGAGGTTGGTTTCATTGCTGGCTGAAATGCTATCGATCATGTGACACAAAGTCGTCCGCTTTATCTTGAAACAATTCCCTATTCATCATTGATAAATACAAAATTAAGAATTAGCGATGCCATCATTGAAAGATCTCAAAGAAATTCTTCATTATTTCTCCATAAGTGTTCATGCTAATTGTTATACTTCAATACTACTCTATATGAGTTGTAAATTTGTAACTCAGCATGTTATTTTCATAGATCTACATAAATTTAATGAAAAAAATTCTATCATAAATTTGGCTTCTTTAACTTTTACTGCAACATGCTTCTGCAGCAGTGTTGCGATTCGCGCGTGTTTACACGCGCGCGCGTATTTTTGACAATTTGCGCGTGTAAGCGTGTTTTTTTCCATTTTTATCCTTTTTGCGCGTTTTTTTAAGTTTTCGACTTCTATTTTTAATTTTTGATAATAGAAAACTTTGGTTCTAAAATATCAAAATCAAGATATCAAAATTTCAAATTACATGCAGTTTCTAGATAAGCCACATGTATAGCCTATCAAAGATCATTTAGGTTCATTAACATCTCACTCAATGGATAGCCTATAGGCCCACTGCTCGTATGCATCTACCACTTAAGGCACGTGTGTATTTGACTTGTCCTGAAAAATACCAAAGCTCTTACTATCTGATCTGCAAATTTAAGCTTTGTAAAAATTCGTTTCATCAAATATTAGCGATCATAGTTGCCATTTTGGCTTATTTGTAAGGAAATACATGTGCGCGTGTTTTTCGACCTTGCGCGTTTTTTTTACCCTACGCCAAGAATCGCAACACTGTTCTGCAGCTTTCATCAGTCATCTAAACTTGTTTGTTTGATATATTGTAATATATGTGATGTATTCCTGTTAAGATAGTATGCAAAATTGATGGGAAATGGTCATGCTTCATAGCATTATGGATGCTCTTTACCAAAATAATTAAATTTCCAATTATTAATTAGCATTCGATAAATTGTTGCAGATGATGGATGCAAACGGCAGCGCTAACCATTCACCCGCTATCGAAGACACATATCAAGTTCAACGTCCAGTTTACTGTCTTCGCACTTTCGATGGCGAGTTCGAAGAAAAACCAGAAGATGTAGACATGAAAACACAAATTCAAAAAGCCAAAAATGAGTGTGTGAGGAATATGCAATGGCGCCGTTTGGGTATGCGGATATTAGGCTTTGCACCATTCTTTTTAATCCTTCGAAGTTTTTACCGAAAGAAATACATTACAAATGACATAATTGCAGGGTTTACACTGCTTGTTTTTCAAATCCCTCAAGGTAAGATATTCGAGTACTCCTTCATTTTGTCTGTTTACGATGTCTACTCTGTCTCATTGCAGGTCTTGCGTATGGTCTTTTAGCAGGGCTTAGGCCTATTAATGGCTTGTATACATCATTTTTCCCCCCATTGTTTTATATATTTTTTGGAACTTCGCGACATTTATCAACTGGTGAGAGATGGATGTGTTTTCTGACAATTTTCTAACTTTTTGGACCATATTAAATGTTCAGTTTTTGTAATCTCAAGGTGTTTCCCCTTTACTTGCAAAATCAATTTGCTACTAAAAAGCAGCTACTTAGAATTATTGCTAATTTTCTTTTGAAGATCAGTTCGTGACCAAGATATCTAAGCTAGCGCTGTAATGATGACTTTATATTTGCTGCAAAACGCTTTGCTCGGAAACAATTGGAAAAGCTCGCAGTGTGGCTGAGGCCTAATGAAATAAAGGGGTTAAACTTGAGGATTTGATCATGAGAATTATGTATAGATTGGGAGAATGCAGGAATTAAGAAGTCAGGAGGAAAACCGATCATCACAGCTATAGTTAGTCAACGTACAATATCAGACTGAGGCAAATTTGTGTGATTCTTGCAGTGTTGCACAATGCACATCTACCGGTGTATTGACTTGACTTTCCGTAGACGGTTATGTTTGTCTCGCAGGTGTTACGTCTGATACACCTCATCAACCTTCTTTGTCATGTGATGTAAATATTCAGACAGCACAATAGTAATGTATATGAAGACATAAAAGATACAGACATAAAACTGATACATGTGTAATTATAATATCTGACAACTACACAATAGTGCGTTACGGAGACACACGAATTTTCGTGTTAGTAACTTCATTTATGCAATTGCTTGTCCTGAAAAACAGGATGCGCTGAGGATTGTAACAATTTGTGTCAACATACTCGCAGTGCATGAGGTGTTTCGATTTCCAATTTTATTTTTTATTGATTGAAAAAAATACATACGAATTATACATAAACTAATGATACAAAATTGCCTGTCGACTATAACTTATTTACAAAATGACCTCAATATCCTGAAAGAAACAATAAAAGGCAAAATCAGTGAAACAAAACTGAAAGAAATTAAGATGGGAGTCCAGAATCGCAAAGATCTTGGCCAATTTTATCCGAAAAATAATCATGAAGTTTGTAAGCTTTAGTATTGTCTAGCAAATCATAAGAGATCCCTAGAGATCTACTGCACACGATGCATTTTCATTCATTTCAAATTCTTTTATGCATTTAATTCAAACAAATATAATTGAGAAAAATGAATAAGCCTATTATTCATGTCGATTACATATAACTGAAATTGGTCTAATGATCATTGAAAATGACATTGTATTGTCTCAGCTGAGAGTCGTTGAGTAACTTCTTAACTTCGATGTTCGATAGATGGTCATACTGTAAATTAGTCAGTAGAATTTTAGAGCAATTTGCATGTACATAAAATTATCATTTGAAGATGTAGTAAAAGATAAGAATTGATCATCAAATAATTGCGTGGAATGGCATGGATGAATATTTGTAAACCTTCAGATTCTGTTTTTATGTGAGTACTAGTACACCGAATTGATGGTAATACATGAATGCACAACACTTGATTTTTCCACTGTAGCAAGTAAAGTTATTGACTTAGTTATAGAATTATTCTAATCGTGGGCTCTGTTTTCCATATTTTAGGAACTTTTTCCCTGTTGTCTTTGTTAATCGCTGAACCTGTCTCACGTTTATCAACCCTCAAATTAAATACTACAGTCGACAATATGACCGTGACTGAGGCAGATATTGAGTTCGAGAAAGTGAAAATTGCAGCATGTGCTACATTTATGGCCGGTGCTTTACAGGTAAGGTTTCACGATTGATCTTCATGTCATGAAATGTCTTGAGACGATGTACACAGTCACCATGTGCGACTTTTCTATCCGAATGGGCGACTTTCGAGGCCTAACTAAAAAAAACAGTCCATCATAGTGAATTAATGAAGGTGTTTGTAAATATATTATTACAGTTTATATTCAAGAGTGAGAAATCCAGTTTACTCTGGATACAGATATTAGGACATCGTAATAAAAGAAATTCATTGCCTTAGAACAGCGGTTCCCAAATGCGAAGTCGCGACCGCAATGTAGGGTCGCGACCGGTTTTTTTGGGGTCACCTGTGGTCGCCTGAGATATTGAGACATTACTAGGAAGTATGAATAAGACGCCAGTGATAGCGGCTGCTTTCATCACAACTAGAAAGAAGTACCCACCCTACGGGCGTGATGTTATTCAATTGGGTTGATGTAACTCTACCTTCTCTCTCCTCGCAAACGACTTACGTAATACTTCCTTTTTCTTGCTAGTCGCTCTGACTAAGTATCAAACACGTTATAAACTGATCATTGGCAATTAATCGATATGCTTTCATTATGGTATGCTTGAAATACATATTTCGAAGATGGTTTTTTGTGTAATATTTATAGTATACTATTTATATTTTATTTGTTTATATAGTATTATTCTATTGGTATTCTTAGCATTTGTATAGTGGTTTCTGTTTGTATAGTTTTTGTATGGTTGTAAGTCGTTCATATTTGGGCTTGGTAAATGGGGTCGCCATGCTCTTTCAAAGTTTTAAAGCGTGGTCGCATATAAAACTTTGTGGGAGGCCCTGCCTTAGAATCATTGGATTAGTTGAGGCATCATCGCAATTGAGGATGCATTTTGTTAGACGTGTAGAAGGGAGAAACTGTTTTACGAAAATCCGAAATGAGTCTTGTATTCACCCACAAGTTTGCACAGGCTGCAGATCGCAATGTATTGCAGTCATTCAATTGCTATTGTGAAATTCAATGAGACGATCACGTGACTTCTCAATTTTGCCGATCATTGGAAGCACCTTCAAATTGAGAGAAAGAATTTATTAACTAGAACGCTTTTACGATCTTCAAAGGGAATCTTTAGCTAACTTGCTATTATTTGAAATGTAAATTCTTCGTATTTGCGGGGTGCTTTTCCACCACGTTTTCAAATTCATCTGTAAAACCAACGAAGAATTCCTCAGAAATTAGCTGTTTCAACACTAAATTCCTTGGCAGCCCAAGACTTCCTGTACACGGTCAATTGCGGCTTGGTAATGTCCGAAGTAGCACTTGACATCTGGAATGGCTGAACATGCTGATGTCTTGTACATAGAAATCTGTCGATCGACACAGAATGTCCGAAAATAGTGGATAAGGGCATGACGATGTACAACAACTGTATGTGAATAAGACCTGCAGGCGACAATAAGAAGTGTCTACTGCATAGGGTGCTGAGATGGAGGACTTACTCCTTCTAACAGCCTTATTATCGTGCACACATTCATTGTTTTGTCCGCCTCCTTGGCAGCTATGTGATGTGATCACACGACTACTCATTTTCCTGTTCCTTTTTAGCTCCAAATACTCGAATTTGCTTGGTTTTAATCAATTTATAAGCCATCTCAGGTAGCAAGTTGAAGAAGCACGCATTATTTGCGTCTGATTAACAAAACTTCTATTTTTCCTTCTACATTATACGACATCATACGAAATTCTGCAGCTCGCCTGTCAACTAAATGGGTTTCAGTTGCGGTTCTCTATTTAGGCCATGTGACTGAAATGTTGACCCCATGGCTTTAAAAATTGTGCCCAGCCTCGTGAAAGCGGAAATTAGCTTTCAAATAAGCAATGGATTCTTTAAGTTCAAGCTGATTTACATGTAATTCATAGGTTCGCGTATCAATTATGGACATTGAAAGTGAAAGTTCTGAAAATGAGCGCGCCATCTCACTGCGCTGCTTTTCTTTCCTGTTAACCTATGAAATCCTTCAGATTCTAGATTAAAGTTACTGGAAATGGTCAGGATATTCAAATAGATCAGCGATTTTATAGCATTTTGGTTTAATTGGTTTTGACCATTATTGGAAATGAAATAAAGAGCTTTGACATTACTATTCCCCATACTGAGGCCTTGTACAGTACTGATTTACTCAGTCTACTTGAGCGCTGTGGTACTTCTTGTCCGGATGCCCTTCTTGACGTCCACTACTGAGACTTTGGGGGCTCGACCTCTCCGGCCTAACGAATGATCGCTAGGCCAAGCACTTAACCACTGTGCCCCGGAGACCGCGATCACTATTTTTGTGTCATTGGAAATAATAACTGGATAAAGCAATTTGTGAGGCTACAATATGCTGTTCTCACATAAGCGTGGTAATATGTACTTCATTTTGTGCTTATTTGATTTATATGCTGCCAAATTTCATTAATGAAGCCCTTCAACACTTTTTTGAAATTCTGAAAGAGAAAACCTCTCAATTCTATTTCCAGTCACGAATAAACATCGCTACAAGAACGACAGGGCCTCTATTTTCTTGCCGTTTAGCAACAATTGTTCCTCTCGCTTCTAACCGTGCACAGATTCGCTGTCTTCATCACATACCAACATTCACTGCTCACAACAATAGGTTCATCATCTTTGCACTTTAACTTGTAAACTTATGATAATGTTGTGGACTTTAACTATAGTGGAATGTGAAAGGTAAATTTCTTGACATAAACATTTTGACAAGGACGAACATGAATGTATTCATGAAAGAAAAACTTCGATGAAACTGCTAATTAATAGGCATTGTTTTGATTATTGAATTCACAACTGACACACCTCCTAGCATCTGAAATGAATGTTTAATATCGACAGTGAATCATGTGATTGTCTCATGCATAGACATTCATCTAATTTTGAACTGTAAAGAAGAAATGTCAGAAGTGTGTTTCTACTAAATCAGGAAACCATCTAAACCCAATGTAGTATAAAGTTGTAAATGTCTGACGGTGCGTAATCGACGCTGTTCACTGCCTCGTACTGCAATCTAGCATTCTTTTCAATTTCACTGCAAAATTGTGATCTTAGTTGTTGTTAGTTGAGATTCCTAGATGATCATTTTCATTTAAATTTGAGTCAAAAATTTGTTCATTTTGTGACTGTTGGAAAGAGTCTTTGTATTTGATTTCAGCCAAAATGCATTGACCGTAATCAGACAGACTGAGCAGAAGCTCAAAATACACACTGGCAGATGCAATGACTTTCAAAATGCATAGCAATATAGAAATCTAGTTTTGTAATATCCACGATATACCAATCACAAAAAAAGGAATAGAAATATAATGCGACAGGCAGTATTGGGCTACTTTCGACAAAATCAAATGGAAATATCCAATTGTTTCACCTGATTCATGAAGAGGCTTGAATCCTTTCGTCCGACCGGCAGCACGAGTTTTCGCAGGGAACGAGGCTGAAAATGGGACCTTTTTGGGAAAAATATTGCAGTGCGCTCTATCCATAGCTGTTGCTAGTCTGCCGAGTTCTATCCGGTTCCTTTATTAGACAATAAAAATGCACCACATCTAAATCCAAGTGGATGCGGAATGAAGTTCTAGAAATCATTTCACTGTGGCCGATGTGTGTGAATAAAATACCTCGTTTTAATCCATGATGCCTCACTGAGGAAGAGTGAAATATTTGTTCTCCCCTCTGATTAAGCGGTAAGAGCGGTCGCGGTAGGGACTAAATCAGAGACTTCAATCAGTCCCTTACAGATAGAGAACATTTCATGGCTACCTCTGCGGCTCATGCCTCATAAAAAGTCTTGGGTGGAAAGCACTAAATAGTCATTAGTCGTAATTTTCAGGTCATTTTCTATCCTACATGTGTTAATGCCTCCGATCGGTGATGCATGCGACGATGTATTAAAAGAAAGCAAGTTTTAGCTGAAATTTAATCAAGATGTTGTGTTTGACGATGAAAAAATCACGATTTGATAAATCTACATGCGTTTAACTTCTTAAACGAAGGTACATGAACTATATGAGGTGGAGATGGTTCTACACTCGCCGCACTACTTCTCATTTAATAACGAAAACTCAGACAAATGTCATTTCATAAATAAAAAGCGCACAGAATGCTTTCGAAGTCATAATAAAGTTTATTGAAATTAGGAAGAAAAATGTAAACCTGACATGTTTCGACTGGTCTTGTCAAAGGTAACCCAGCATGTGAAATTACATTGAAAGATAGACACATTTTTACAGAGGAGAAAGTTGAGATACAGGTCAAACAAGCGATAGCAGCGGGCAGACCAAATGTCATTTCACCCTCAGTCTGCTCTCATTGAATTTGCTTTCTTTGATCTTGTCTGACAAGAAGAGGTACGGGGTAGACCTCGACAGATGTGCAGCTTCGTAGTAGCAACAATCGGGTGTGCATCCCCGACTACATGTCGAAGGGTGTTGGGACGGAACCGAAGCCGGAGGCGTGGTAGTTGGACAACGGCTCCGACACCCTGCTTTGATCACCGATGATATCTGACCATGCGTAGACAAAAACAGTGGGAAAAGATACATGGTCTTTGAGCGCAGGTGGACTGAACAGCAGCTAACTGGCTTCAAACAGATAGTGAAAGCCACGAAATATATTTGAAACGTTCGTGTCTGTGTTATCATCACCATCTCCATTCAAATGAGCTGCCACCTTTGCTTGTTGATTTTAGATGTACCACAGGATAGAGATAGCTTAATTACTGGTCTGATCGGGTTACCTGCGTTGTTGAAATCATAATTTTTAGTAAAAATAAATGAAAGTTTTACATTCTGTAACACATGTTAAAACACTGTCTTCCAATATTTACACACGCATAAAAATACGCGTTTTCTTGTGCATCTATTAATCTTTGCTTTTTCTTAGCATCATACAGTTTTAGGAGAAAATAAGACTTTTCGCCAGCGTTATTGAATTTTGGTCCTCCTGTCTACTGCCATGTTATGTGCATTACATCAAAATTGATTTCGAATTCAAGTTTCCATTAACTTTTCTGGTAGAAGTGATTTAATGACTTTCACTTATTATCGAATAGCGGAATTTATAACGTCTTCATAACGATCTTCTCGAAGTAATTATTAAATCGAGTCAATCAAACATGCAGATCTGATTAGAAATCAATGTACGTGGCTGTTCCGAATGAAACCTCAGAATATTCAGTTCTGCTGTGCATGCAAACGTCAACTGACAATCTCAACACATGATTATGGGAGTTCAATTAATGCTGACATTCCAACTCACGTATCTAAAAATATTTTCCCTCTTGTTGATTTGCTCATCGCATATTTTCTCATCAAGTTCGTCTGCTAAGAAGTAACTGAGAAGCAAGCACTTCTCAACTTCATTTCAGCAAGAAATTATTCCTGAAGACATATTTGAGAATCTTACAAGATAGAGCAATTTCTCACCACCTAAAAGAATTCATGTCAAAAAGCATGTTGAAAATTGTGAAACTATTATTTTGTCATAGAACATTTTTGGGAGACAATTGCTGTTTTGATTGTAGCTTTTTAGTCTTTCGACACAGCGATTCAGTGTTTTATCTTTGATTCAATCTGCTTTTACAGTTGTGTAAAAAAATCCATTACAAATACTGATTGATCTAGACAGGCTACCGAAATATGTCTCATTACAAAACTGAAAGCAAGGCACTAGTCAGTGCATCTAAAGTCCAAACTTCAATCTTTTAAATCATTTTATCAGTTATCAATGACTGTGAAAGGTATCGCTTCTCAGCAGAGAGACATTGCATAAATATTTTGAGTATGAGACTGATGAAGTAAGTATATTGTTAACATCTCTTTGAGTAAATAACATGTCCAACAAATTAAGTACCCTACAGGCGAGACACATCTATTGACAGCGCGATTCAAAATAGGATAAGATGACAGTTTCCAGTTAGTATAAAAATGCGTGGAAGGTTAGGAGCTGTGGCGGCTATCCCCGAGAAATTACGCGGGAACAAGCTCCGCTGGTTTGGACACGTCGCCAGTGCTCCGGCGGGATGCAGCCGCAATGCAGCTGGAGGGCAAAGCACGCGGCCATGTGGGAAGCCCAGGAAACGATTAATGATTAAGGCCTTTACACTGGCAGCTCATGTGCTGTGCAGCATATGACCGAAATGACCTCGTTATGAAGTTTATCGTAACTTCTTCTGACACAGGACATGACGTCAACGCTGTACTGCAGTTCAGGTGCAGTTTAGCTATTGGACTGAAGTCTATTTCTTAGCAGCCTGCTGCAGTCATCTGATTGGTTAATTTTCTCTGTTTTTTGTTCCATGACTCACTTTGGTTGGACAGCAAAGTAACTGACTTGATGCTGTTCGCAATGTAAATTAGGTGCTGTACATGCAGTTTTCTTCCATAGCTACGTCATGCTGCGTTTCAATCACGTGACAGGCGTGTCACTCGTCCGCTGCAACTGCATCGACTGCCAGTGCAGGAGGACACCAGAGACCATAGAAATTGATAACAATAAAACCTCTAGAATGGAAGTAAAGCTTCATGCAACACACTATAGTGGCACAAAAATCGCACGCATTTTCACTTAGATACACTTGTCAACGACTGTATGATTGGGTTAGAATCAATCACATGTGCGATCCTAAGCTTTTCATTGGTGGTTCATGCCCCAACTTAGTTTCCCCGGATGTGCCGCGACCTTGAGTCAATTTCCATTCTAGTCAACTTCAGATAAACAATCTATTTCTATGCCAGAGACTGAAGGAGGACACCAGAGATCGATCAAAATGGAGACATGCCTACCGCCGTGCCGACCCCGCGCCCCGCGGGAGAAGGAGATGACGATGAAAAAGATGCTTTCGTAATAAGACAGTTCTGACAGCAGACTGCAATTGAAATAGCTTCTAAGGTACGTGAGTATCTCAACTTTCAAAGGAAACACTCTAACACATGGTAGGTGAGTCGGAAATAGATCCCTGTCATGAGCCTGATTCCTTTATTATCTTGCACGTTGCTTCGGAAGACGTTTGCAGGATGTGATACAAATTCAGCTTACAAAGCCAGTGGAATGCACAAATATATTCGTGCACAAGTCATTTACGAATTAATCGTTTCTATGAAATATTGCATTGAAGAATTCACACAATCAACAGCTTTTGAGGTACTTCTTTTCACAGAATTCACACGATTACATATCTCCGGCATTCCAAGATGCTCATCATCAGCTATTCGATTTATTTTTCTCTTTTATTCCATGGATTTGTATCAATTTTCGTTCTTAATGTTTCGCCATGTAGTCACGTAGCACATTGTGAATTTGTATCTTCAGTTATTTGAGCAATCAGATGGAACTTTGATGAATATTTCGGATAATGAAAATAGTGTTGATACTTGTAATGTTGAATCATATACGGAATGTTGGATTTTACCATTCAATGGAATCTTCAGACGTTCACTCTGAAAGCCAACATTCTTGTGCGATCTGTAATATAAGACTGTAATTCAATTGCCAAGAGTCACACATTATTTGCCTTGGTCAGACAATGTGAAGAAGCGAGATAGTTGCATAAGCTGTAGCGCTGTATCAACTGCTACTGTGAATTGTGAAACAAGTCAGCCTTAGCCTTGTCTTAGGACTAAAAGTGTCATTGTTGCTGCAGATAGACATGAAGAGGAAAGATAATCGAACTGATGTGTTAGGAGCTTCAGAGACCCACTAGTCCGGGAGCTAGCGTGAAGTTGTGCAGGGAACGAGGTAGTACATAAAACTTTTACATAGCATAGTACACCTCTAACCTACTGCAAAACTTCGCGTCTGCCGGATCAGATCATTTGCTTTTCAGAAATAGAGAGGATAACACAATCCTATGTATTTCCAGTGGTAAAATTGTGACATTTAAGGTGTTGACTCCATTTTTTCGAATTCTTGCTCGTAAAAGTTACACAAATTGGTATTTTGTTGAACTGGTTATTATAGAAATCATCTACAGATCATGATCTTTCAAATGAGTTATCATTCAGTGACAGAGGATGAAGTAAAATGTACAAACAGACACTTTTCGTTGGTGTAACTGCAAATTTTAACATAGAAATTTCAGGAAAATTGTAGATATACTTTAACGGAAAGTGTCTGTTTGTACACTTTACTTCATCCTCTGTCACTGAATGATAACTCATTTGAAAGATCATGATCTGTAGATGATTTCTATAATAACCAGTTCAACAAAATACCAATTTGTGCAACTTTTATGAGCAAAAATTCGAAAAAATGGAGTCAACACCTTAAATGTCACAATTTTACCATTGGAAATACATAGGATTGTATTATCCTCTTCTATTTCTGAAAAGCAAATGATCTGATCCGGCAGACGCGAAGTTTTGCAGTAGGTTAGAGGTGTACTATGCTATGTGAAAGTTTTATGTACTACCTCGTTCCCTGCACAACTTCACGCTAGCTCCCGGACTATAGTCTTTAGCAATTCATAACTACTGACTGCATGATAATCAGGAAACGAAACTGTCAAATTCTTCCACTTTCTGTTAACCCCAAAATAGTCAAATGTTTTACATGCTGTCACATCAAAATATCATTTCTTTCTTATCGCTACGAAATTAATTCACTCAAAGTGATCTTCAATTCGTTGATTAGCACCGCCGCTTGCTTACCTAAATTTAGGCATTTTTAAAAGTTTCAGATTAAAATTCTATTCTTAGGGTCTTCATAATACTCTTAATCAGTAAAAGAAAGGATATAGCGTATTATGTATCAATCATGCTTATATTTAAATATTATATAGCAACTCTGAACGAAATGCTAGATAGAGAGCATGAAATTTATAGAAGACCTCAAGCTGTAAACAGGGATGCGATTTTTCTGATTTATCAGGAAATTCTGAATTTTTGGGTTGATTTCGATCATTTTTGAGACAAAGCAGATTCTGCAAAAAAAATTACACTCACTTGCATGGTCTGCATACATCACTTAGCGTGTAGCCTAGCTGTTGTTTTCATTTTGTGTCACTTCATTTCTTGCTTATAATCGAACTATATGTGAATGTCAGAAACTAATCGTTCTTCTGCTAATGTAGTAATGACTGTTTATACTGAGCCTCCTTCAAAAATCGTTTTCCTGATTTTTTTCGTTTGGTCAATCACATTCCTATCTATTTGCTTAATGCTTGTGTAAACCAGATTCTTCCTATTGCCAGATTCTTAAAAAGGATTGCAGAGTGCCTGTTCTCTGGGCATAGGATGGAATGATGTCCTTAGAATTGAATGCTGTGTTTCGCCCCACAATCGCTGCTATGGAATTTAGCGCTTAAGCATTGTTCACGTCTGAGGACATCATTCCATCATATGCCCAAAGAACAGGCACTCCGCAATCTTGTGATATTCAGCCGCACGGCAAATGCAGGTTAAAGAAATGCAGTGCAACCTGTTGTGCAGTATTTCATCCTGCTAACCCATAACATGTATTATCAGCTGGCCTGGGTCATTTCGAGTCGCATAGACGAGCCAACATCTTGTGATACCTGCGACATGAAAGTGGCGGGTTATGGCAAGGGCCAGGGAGTTTCGCATAGTCGCAAATTATGACACAAGATGCCGGTTTATGGATATTGTTGTCCAGGGTGGATCAACGATGATGTAATATCTATCCGTTACTACTTATTGTAAATGCTTTAAGTTAACCGCGATCAGTCGGTTCTTCAAAGTCGAATACTTGTCATCTCTGATCGCTGATGATGAAATCTGATGTTTATTAAAACGCACGTGGATGATTTATGCTCTTGGTTATCTTCGAGTGAGAGTTGTGTACGCTGTAGAACCAGCTGTGATCTTCAATTCTGTTTCTTTTCAGATCATCATGGGAATTCTCCATCTCGGCATTCTCACTTCATACATGTCAGATGCTTTGGTCAGCGGTCTGACCACAGGAGCTGCTTTACACGTGGCCACCAGTCAGATCATCACCTGCTTGGGTCTCACCGTCCAACATTATCCCAGCGTCGGCAAAATCGTCATGGTGAGCATCATCTCTATCGCACAGCGATGTTACGGAAATTCATAGCCTTGCAGAGAAGGTTCTTTTGTTCTGTTAATTGATGGCTTCCTTCTCTGATGCAGTTACATAACAGAGTGGACGACAACATCCGCCAATCCTTCGCCTCTGAGCTGAGTAGACTTTGATGCGCCGGGACGGTGTTCTATATTTCAGCTCCCAGAGTTGATATCGTCGCTGTTTATGACGACTAGCACATGACATAGGCCAGGGGTGGAACCGGTCGGAATTCGTTGACACGGACCCAACCGGTGATCAAATTTCTCGACCGTCCGGTTGACCGGTGAATTTTTACCTTCACTGACCGGCTGGCCGGTCAATCTTGCGTTATTCTGTAGTCTTCTTTTTACCCTTACAATTTCACTTCGGCCTATCAGGCATGTATGCAACATTAGAGTCATAATCAAATGATGTAGTTCATATTAATTCATGCTCTACTTTTCTGCCTTCGATAATAATCAAAATGTTTTCATCAAAAATCCTTATTACAATAATAACAAATGATGACTTATTGTATACCAATTTGATTTTCTCTTAATTGCTTTGCTGAATTGTAACTTTGCAGTTGTAATGGTTGTCATTTTGAAATGTAGGCGTCGCTCAAAGAGACACAAGTGCTCGGTTTCAATAGGCTTAACAAATGATGTTATGTTCAACTTGACGTTAACAATTATGAATTTAGCGATTAACCGGTCTCAAAATGGCAAACACCTGTCTATTTTCGTGATGCATTTTCAGTAATGGATAACTCTGCTATGCAATTTTTCTTCGTCATATCGTTTTTAAATAGGAAAACTTTTATATTAATAGCTAATTTTGATAAATAGGACGATTATCGTAAAATTGAGTTTCCTATGGAGATGTTTCAAATCGATAGGAATTTTCATGTTGAAGACATTTATCAACTTTGAATCATAATTAAGCGAATACGAAAACTTGAAAATTGTGGTCCTGAAGCATGAACAATAGGCTACGACCCTGCAACCGGGATTGGACGGGGAGAAGGTTTGTGGTACTTGAGACAGCGACTTTATAAGCCAGATGCTTTTCATTTTTGCAATAATGTCTTCATTTTTTATGTTAAAGAATCAATGATATGCGAATACCTATCAGTAGACACTTCTTATCTTGAAGTATTTGAGGATGTGTCAAATTTGCCATCACTTTCAGCATACTTAAGACAATAAGCCAATGAAATGCTAAAGATCAAAGCGCCCAGGCACGCAGCCAGCTCCAATATGTGCATTCAACTTGTCATCATTCGAATTCAAAAAGCATAATATATTTAAATTTCATCATTTCCAATGAAGAACAATTTTTCAATGACTACTTCATTTTTATAATTGTGTTAAAGCTGATTTATGATCTACTTGACAGCATTTTACCTTGGTTCAGTTGACGCAGTTCAATGTAAGAAAGTAGATTCATTATAGTGCTGATTCTCTCAACATACCAAAATTCTCAGTCTATTCAAAATATGACCGGAGATGAATATTCGCCAATTCGTTTAATTTAAGACGTGAAACTCGTTCAGAATCCTAAGGATTTGCCTGCCAATAGAAACATGATCAGTAGTATCCATTCTGTTTTCATAAACAAAAGCAAAATTGATGTAATCAGTTCATCAATTCGCCTGTGGCTTGTGCGTGCTGGTCTCATCCATTTATCCGATTAACATGGGAATTAATGCATATTATTGATGCGTTTACAAATGCGCCGAGTGTCAACAGGCTGGATTGGGTTGAATTGACTAGAATAAATCCTACAGTTTTGTACACCCATTTTCGAATGTTTTTTTTTACGTATACAACTCGTGTGTTCATCCAAGTCCTCTGTGCGCGGATTCGACCCAGTTAGCACGGATCGCAAGCTTGGCGCCATCATCCAAGTCCTCTTTGGATTCGACCCAGTCAGCACGGATCGCAAGCTTGGCGCCATCATCCAAGTCCTCTTTGGATTCGACCCAGTCAGCACGGATCGCAAGCTTGGCGCCATCATCCAAGTCCTCTTTGGATTCGACCCAGTCAGCACAGATCGCAAGCTTGGCGCCATCATCCAAGTCCTGTGTGCGCAGATTCGACCCAGTCAGCACAGATCGCAAGCTTGGCGCCATCATCCAAGTCCTCTGTGCGCAGATTCGACCCAGTCAGCACAGATCGCAAGCTTGGCGCCATCATCCAAGTCCTCTTTGGATTCGACCCAGTCAGCACAGGTTGCAAGCTTGGCACCATCATCCAAGTCCTCTGTGGATTCGACCCAGTCAGCACAGATCGCAAGCTTGGCGCCATCATCCAAGTCCTCTGTGCGCGGATTCGACCCAGTCAGCACAGATCGCAAGCTTGGCGCCATCATCCAAGTCCTGTGTTCGCAGATTCGACCCAGCCTGCACAGGTTGCAAGCTTGGAGCCATCATCCAAGTCCTGTGTTCGCAGATTCGACCCAGCCTGCACAGGTTGCAAGCTTGGAGCCATCATCCAAGTCCTCTGTGCGCGGATTCGACCCAGCCTGCACAGGTTGCAAGCTTGGAGCCATCATCCAAGTCCTCTGTGCGCAGATTCGACCCAGTCAGCACAGATCGCAAGCTTGGAGCCATCATCCAAGTTATATGTGCGCAGATTCGACCCAGTCAGCACAGATCGCAAGCTTGGAGCCATCATCCAAGTCCTCTGTGCGCAGATTCGACCCAGTCAGCACAGATCGCAAGCTTGGAGCCATCATCCAAGTCATGTGTTCGCAGATTCGACCCAGTCAGCACGGATCGCAAGCTTGGAGCCTTCATCCAAGTCCTCTGTGCGCGGATTCGACCCAGTCAGCACGGATCGCAAGCTTGGCAACACCATCCAAGTCCTGTGTGCGCAGATTCGACCCAGTCAGCACAGGTTGCAAGCTTGGAGCCATCATCCAAGTCCTGTGTTCGCAGATTCGACCCAGTCAGCGCAGGTCGCAAGCTTGGCGCCATCATCCAAGTCCTGTGTGCGCGGATTCGACCCAACACACTGTCCAAACACCCGGGTTGAGGAAATGTTCAACTTTTACAGAAATTGTTTCGTGTTGCACAATGTTCCAAATCAAGGCGCCTTCTTCTTGAAGTGCATAGAGAACTGATGTCGCTAATCTATTCTGAAATGCCCCTATCGACTCAGTGTCGTCGGTGAGCAGAATGATAATGCTGGTTGACCGATCTACCCGCCTACATGCACTTTTATGACATGTTAGACAATGTAACATGTGATCAGTGCACGTGTGACCGCAAGAAGTGTTGTAATACAACGTCTAGACATTGCAAACACCCTTCTCCTGCGGACAGTCTAGAAATCAGCTGACTGAGGACTGCTAGTGACATCTTTCAGCAGAAACTATTGATGCGCTGAAACACAGCTGAGAAGATGGACCTAATCGGTCAACGAAATAGCAGTGAATTTGAATGTGTGCATAGTGAAGTTGATCTTTCAGGAAGCGACTGTAAGCCTCAGAACTATAGGCGAGGATGACGGTGTGTGAACGACGCGAGCCACAGCAATGATAGCTAATTCAAAACGTCAAATTTCGGAAGAAAAAGTGAGTGACGAAGGTTCTCAGATTTTCTTGAAATTCACATATTTTCATTATTTGGGTCTATCTAGAAGAAATCCAAGATATTTCGGAAAAATTCCATCGGGAAGATCACTTTCTATTTTTAGAGAATTTGTGAAAAATCACATACATCTTTGACGGCCTACATCACCGATCTCGCAGCGAAGTTGAGGAAAATTCTTCTTGGACTGCTTAATTGATGATCAGCCGTAGATGTTTCAAGCAGAATTCATAACTTTTTCGCTGCTAGAAAATTTCTGTGGGCCCTCAAAAAGAGTAAAAATTTCAGAAAATTTTTGAAAAAATCGAATTTTCAAACATTTCTTAAAAAAAATGTAAAAGTGATTTTGCGGTCCCTTATTCCGCAGGCGACTACAAAACATCCAAATGATTGTAAAATGATATTTAGAAAATCACCAGGGATCGGGAAAGCAGCTTTTGAATCTCAATTTTTTGAACAATATTCAGCTTTTGACATCTTTGACTCAGTCCTGACAATTTGTCGCAGCAGCTACGCCAATTCTGATAGGTCGAGTGTTTTACGCTTCACATTATCTATCTGAAACTGTAATCAGAAGTAACTTTTTCCACCCAGAAGTATGATTTTTTTTGAATTTGAAAATGTGGCAAGTTCAGTTCGTTTTTTGTGCTGCTACTATCAAATTTATAAGTAGCATGTGCTTTGTAGTTAACAGATTGTTCACCTCTATGAAAGAATTTACTCAATGACTTAAGGAAATAAGTTCATTTTTATTTGTGACTCATATTTTTAAAGCAAAACATTTGAACTAAGTTAACTCCAGCATCTATTTCAAATCTAGAGTTTGCTGGTGTTGTTATTTCCTCAGGAGTTACTAGTTACTATTTCCTCTGAGTTCACTCGTGTTGATTCCTTAAGTTTCTTCACGATGTCCTCCCTTGGATATCTGTGAATATCGGGAGACTTGTAGTACCATAGATATTGTAGATATTGAGTATTGCCCTGCTCTGACTAGCGCACTGACTTCCTCCCAATTTTCACTTATCGAAATTATTTGTCCAGGATATTGATCGCCTAAGTAATCGACAGAGACCCAATCATTTGTCGAGTCATTTTCTTCTTTACTGAAATGAAAAGTAAGTAAATGTAGATCTGTTTTATGTCCAATTTGGTTTACAATAAGCTTACAGTTCTTTTATCTTAGAAAGGTCGAGATTAAAATGATCTACTTCTTAATTTTATATATTATTGCTTAATCCGGCACAATCTGCCGTCGACGAATTTGTCGAGTCATTCATGATAAACAGGTGTAATACTGTAAGGGGAGGACAAGGTGGATTACAGACACTTGCGAGGAAAGACTTTCCTTGGTGATTGTTTCTTCGAAGTGGGCGTCGAATGTCTTGAGCACTTCAGACGAGTTGGTTTCTGATCTCGACACGTAGATCTCCAATAGGCCTAAGCTTCCTATACATGTTGTTATAAGCTGTTTTTCGCCCTTTCGAGCCGAAATGTTTAGTCCTTTTTTGGACGAAGCGCATCGTCAACGGTATCCAAATAGTTTCGTGCTTATTTGAAGTCTTAGGATATTTCCTACTAATCAGTTATAGCATTTTAAAAAATGATGGTCTCTTTCATGCAACCATGCAGTATTCGCAGAAGATAGGCGGCTCCCTTCATGTACACGAATATTTATAAATTTTCAAATACGCTGCTTGGTTTAGACTCAGTCGGAACTTCGATGACGTGTGTGTCAAGGATTCCCTGAAATTTTCAGATTGTCCGTTATGAGCGGAAATTGCGAGACTAGCACATTACAGCAAAAAAATTCTCATTTATTCATCAAATTAAAAGGTCAAAAGTATTCGTCGAGAAGACTAATTCAGGGAGATCCAAGAAGTCACTGATGCTAATACACACCTACTCTCAGCGAAGGCATGAAATAACTGGGATACAATTTTATCAAGCTGTTGTGGAAGACTCAATAAGAACTTGTGCCCAGTGTCCGGATTCACGGACGAAATTCGTGCATGCACGAAAATTACGGTCGATGCACGAAAATTGTGATGTGGATTGCACGAATTTTTGCATCGTTCAGTTTTTTTCAGTATACATCATTTTTGATAGATTTTTATAGATTACCGGTGTTACTGTACTCTACCGAGTGCGTGGAGTACAGTACTTGGTGAAATGAGTGGAAACTGTAAGCTGTCTGCCACATTTCAGATACATTCTGTCTCAGAGAAAGATACATTTTCCTCCCCTCCAAAAATACCAAAGTGACTTATCTGGTGAAGTCCCATTTAGACTTTCAGAACAATGGCCAAAGATAATGGACAGCGTCAGCTGATTATTAATCTTTGCAAATAACAAAATGCTCTTACCGTACTAAATTTGTTGTTTCAATTTGTTTAGTGATACATAAGTATACGATTTATCATACTGTATACTCGTTCTATCTGTTTACATAATAGGCATGCGCCCTTCCTACCAAAGTAATTACTTTCATGATAATTGGATAGGCATACTTTTTTAAAATACCTCCATCAACCCTTAAAATAAGTTAAATCGAAACTCTATACTCAGTGGCAGTTTCGTTTACTCTATCTTTAATTGCATCTGGCAGTTGAATGTTCGCATGTAATTTGCAAATTAAAATGTGAGCAGGATTCTTGTTACCTTGGGTAGCTTACATAATTTTACGTGCATTCACTCAGATATACATTTTAGTACATTACACTACTGCATGTCAGTCTAACTTTAAGTTCTTATGCAATGATGAGGAATTAAATATGAATGTGTAAAATAGCTCTGAAGCGGCTTTGCAACGAAATAGCGCTGTCTGGGATCATACTATTCAGAAAAGGTGACTTTTTTTCTATATATATATATATATATATCATGCACGAAAATTTCGAAATTCTAGAATCCGGACACTGCTTGTGCCAGAAACCATACGTACTGCGTGATCACTTACCGGTATATAAGTAGAAATGGTGTAAATGTTTACCTATTATCATATGAACTTCTAATTATGATCGTTTTTATCAATGAATAATTGCCGCGACTCTAATAGTATCCGCGAACTTCTTGCCCAAGTAGTTTCTGGCGAGAGACACTTATGATTTGTTTACCGGCTTCACGTGTTGATGAAGGCAGGAAGTCTTATCCTATTCAATTCCTAGGTCTGTGTCTGTGATTCATTCATCTTTTCTGTAGGTAATTAAGCAATTCGGTCAGAGGTTACCTTCTGCTCTCAATAAATTTAGAGATTTGACTGCCTTTCAAATGAAAAAGGCAAAATATGAAACGTTTTTCAACATTTAGCCGTTTAGAGATACAATTAAAACTCTTTAATTAAGACCTTGAGTGAGTTCAGACCTTAGAGGCCCTAATTAGCGAGTCTTAATATAAGATGCCTATGATAACAGAATTTGAGGGGATGACCAAGGCTGGCATAGACAAAGTAGGTCGAACATATAATCCATCCGAGTTCGAATTAACGAGTTTCGACAAAAAAAGAACAATATCTGTCAATTAAAAAGCACATGCTACTTATAAATATGATAGTAGCAGCATAAAAAACGAACTGAACTTGCCACATTTTCAAATTCAAAGAAATCATACTTCTGGGTAGAAAAAGTTACTTCTGATTACAGTTTCAGATAGATAATGTGAAGCGTAAAACAATCAACCTATCAGAATTAGCGTAGCTGCTGCGACAAATTGTCAGGACTGAGTCAAAGATATCAAAAGCTGAATATTGTTCAAAAAATTGAGATTCAAAAACTGCTTTCCCGATCCCTGGTGATTTTTAAATATCTTTTTTCTATCATTTTGATGTATTTGTATTCGCCTGCGGAAGAAGGACCGTAAAATTAGTTTTGCATTTTTTAAAAAATGTTTGGAAATTTGATTTTTTCAAAAATTTTCTGATATTTTTACTCTTTTTGAGGGCCTAAAGAAATTTTCTCGCAGCGAAAAAGTTATGAATTCCCCTTGGAGCATCTAAGGTTGGGTATCATACCCAGTTTTCTTTCATCCATTTTCTGCTTCTTTGCCTTAGGTGTATAGACTCGTCCTCTTCCCTGAGGATTAGTTAAAAAAATGTGCGATGGCAGAAACATCGTTGCTAAAAGCGGAAAGATGCACTGACAATAATGCTCGATCAAGTTTCTCATTTATAAATGTGAATTTTAATCTATTCCTACGGAAATTGATTTTTATCCAAACAATAAGTTCAAAATAATCAGTTACGACTGTGGAAGCAATTTTGATGAGAACGCTGTAATTGTATGGTCCTAGAGACCTCATATGCAACTGTTAAGCGGCTTCTTGCCCACACGGGGCGCCCATAAAGCTGCCAATGTATCAGATGTGACAGGAACCTGTTGATGATCCGAATTCGCTCTAACAGGAGTGAATTAGACGCTGTGAACGTCCGCTTTGAGATTGCTGACTGTTTTATCATCTTTCCACACGAAATTTACTCTCCTGCTTCGACGCGAGCATCGATTTTCATCAGATTTATCCTTCATTACCTTCTATTTGTATTTGAATGACTGTGATCGTGCACGAGGTTGAGGACGAAGGTTTGATTTCCTTGTCAGATGGAATATTTACTGTAGGGAGCTCTTTCCTCATCTCTTCTTTGTTTCCGTGTGTCGAGATTCGCCTCACAGAGATCGCAGGTCATCTAAGGAGAGCGTGCAGTGTTGCGGAGATCTGAGCACGTCAGGAGAAAAGTTATCAGATAGTCGGTAACATCAACTGCAGGGGTAGGACGATGTGACAATATGTGACAATTTTTCATCTCAAAATAAAATGTGACAAATTCACGGGAAAATATTCTGACAAAATATGAAAAAAGTCACAGAGGAGCATTAACTTCGCTTGAATGAAATAACGAAGTCATGTTTTCCGGGAGGTCATTATTGTAATGTTCCTTTATTCTTTGATGATAATTTTTTGTATTAGGAATATGCAAGATTGATATTTTCTTTCCCCCTTCTTGCTCCAAATGGCGACTTGTGCTTGCGCCAGGCAAGTCGTGCTGTTATTTGTCCGACTTTTCAAAGTTGACTTCGAAGTGCTATGTGATGGCCCAATTGTAGCATTCATTGTATGTGGTTATACGTTTCATGATTGTCATGTCCAGATCGTAAGAGTCCCTGCGAATGCATTCTTCCTACAATGCACGCGCAGGCGTTTATATTTACCGCTGATCTGAATACAGAACAAAAGTAATCGCTATAAAAATGAGTGGTATTTATTCTCTGAAAACAAAGTTTTCCTCATTTTTATGATATGATAGTCTGTGAATTCACATTGTGAAACATATTCCGAGTACGTGTTTATTATGCAATCATATTTGCCATAAGTAATGAATCATAAATGAATTCGAGACTATAAAAATAATCTGTAATAGGACTACAATGTTTGCGTGCATTTTTTCGCTTTAAACAAAGTTAAATGTGTTCCGGTTTTACCCATGCTCTGTTTCGTTGCTACCCCAAAACTTGGGGTAAATGTTGTGCACCTTCAATGGCAATTCTCTATGGAAATGAAATAATGGTTCAACTTCACTACTCTCCCTTAGTGGGGCCTTGGACAGTGCTGATTTAGTCAGACTTTAATCTGGAGACTTCTGATCTTTTAGTCCGGATGCCCTTCCTCATTACTTCCAGTGACACCTTCGGGGCTCGACCTCTGAACCGAAAGATCGCTAGGCCAAGCACTTAGCCACTGCGCCACGGAAACCACCTACATGGAACTATACAAGTAATAATTAATAAATTAACGATTTTTCTCGATTTTGTCCGTTATGACGCTGTTTAATGCATATTATGATTACCTCAAATGCTCTACTCAAAAATCAGCCTTAAAGGAAAAATTGATAACTGCCAATCTTCTGCGCAACGGCATGTGACAAAATGTGACATTTGCGCCCATCGGTATGTGACAAAACGTGTTACAGATCCAAATATGGCGGCTCACCCCTACAATTGAATGTTTAGTTTGATGTGTGGTCAGAAATTCAATTTCCTCTTTCAGATTTTTATTTCGCAATATTCTGCGGCTATTATACTCTTGTTAAGAGATTTAATTCATCAGCAGCGCAATTTTTATAGAATCAACAACTGCGAGAAATGAGAAACCTTCACTTTACAAGGTAAAATCTTTCTTTCATCCACAATTCCAATGGCAAGATAATAATGTTTCATAACATCAGCTCATGAATGGTTGAAAACGTCTTTCTAGACATTGTCATAGTTTGCTTCAATAACGGATAGCGTGATCCTTCATGTTTGATCCAGCATTTACAAGGACTTGGTTGTGCACGATCACAAAGCTGCAGCCGATAGCGTTGTTGCTTTATTCTCAAAAGCGAAACAGCTGAAGGTACATTAAATTCCGGTGCGGTTATTGAAAATATGAAAGTTGGAACAGTTCTACTTAACATCCGAGAATCATGGGTAGCCCTAGTTGTATTTTTCCGTACTCATCGTTGATTTTCTTTGGCAATTAGAGCTTTACTGTGATTGAGTTGCAACTACTTGAACGTCTATTAATGACGCTGAATGTGAGAGTGTTCGAGGTGAATTTGATAATTCATAATTGCATTTCGATTGCATCAGTTTGAGTGCAGAGGTTGGAATTATGCTTATCAGCTCTGCAATGATTGTTTCAGGTAGTGTGAATCATTACATAAACGTACTATCACTGGTGGAATACATGTCCGAATTTGCACGATGATTTAAATAGTCATCATAACCGCGGTCAATGAAAATCAACAGTTTGAATGAAGGGAATTTTAGTTCCATGCACGATTTCAAGCGTCGAGGCCTGACAGTGAAAATAAGCAAGATAGTGTCCAGTACCCTGAATCTCCTGTCATTGCACTCTGACCCCTGATTTCCAGGTCGGTCTGTCGTCAGACTTGAACACATTACCGCCTGACTGTTGGTCCATGTCATTAGCCACTGAACCATGTGATCACAGAACCGAGGTAGAGCACACTTAGAAACTCAATCGAAGGTCTTGTAAAGCACAACCGCTTGGTCGCTAAGAAAGTTGTCTCTGGAGGGATCGTGGGAGGCGATTACTTGTTTTAGCGACAGAGCTACAGGGTTGGGTAAACTCTTGTAGCCATCACACAACCTCCTCAGCACTAACACCACTGGTAGAGGGCGTTAATATTCACCATTAATAATACGCATGAATAATTGATTATTAATAACTGAAAATATGCACATCATTACATTTTTGTTGAAGCTTCTATAACGCTGTTGTCACTACTTGCACGTCTTTAAAACCGCCTCCATGTTGAGCATCTCTTCATGCTCAAGTAAATCATTAGTAGTATGAAACCTCTCCGTTTGAATTTCAAGAGCGAATAAGATTTCTTTATGAGGTTCAAGATGTAAAATAATGTGAACATCCGTTGAACAGTTTTGTCTCCTTCCCAATTTTGCTTTCCCCGAAAATCTTGTGTAAACCGAAAATTTGGGAATGAATTTAAAATAACGGTCTCAGAAAAGTCGTCTTTTATTCATTGTAGATTTCCATTTATACAGCATTTCTTAACGCATGTTTCACTCACATAATGTGTGTGAAGAATCAGTCAAATAAAACAAATGATTTAAGGGGACATGAAATTTTTCGTATGAGTGTGTATCACTGTAACTGTTTACCTATCTCATAGCAAGGCTGATCTTTCATTGTAATATCAAAGCGGTTTAACATTAAAATCGAATACATATCTCATAGCAAGGCTGATCTTTCATTATAATATCAAAGCGGTTTAACATTAAAAACGAATACATATCTCATAGCAAGGCTGATCTTTCATTATGATATCAAAGCGGTTTAACATTAAAAACGAATACATATCTCATAGCAAGGCTGATCTTTCATTATGATATCAAAGCGGTTTAACATTAAAAACGAATACATATCTCATAGCAAGGCTGATCTTTCATTATAATATCAAAGCGGTTTAGCATTAAAATCGAATACATATCTCATAGCAAGGCTGATCTTTCATTATAATATCAAAGCGGTTTAACATTAAAAACGAATACATATCTCATAGCAAGGCTGATCTTTCATTGTAATATCAAAGCGGTTTAACATTAAAATCGAATACATATCTCATAGCAAGGCTGATCTTTCATTATAATATCAAAGCGGTTTAACATTAAAATCGAATACATATCTCATAGCAAGGATGATCTTTCATTGTAATATCAAAGCTGTTTAACATTAAAAACGAATACATTTCTCATAGCAAGGCTGATCTTTCATTATAATATCAAAGCGGTTTAACATTAAAATCGAATACATATCTCATAGCAAGGCTGATCTTTCATTATGATATCAAAGCGGTTTAACATTAAAAGCGAATAAAGACATTAAAGGGGTTGCAATATTCAGAGAGTCGCTGCTGCGTCATGTTCTTGATGAGATTCATTACTGCATGACATTGTAGTCACTATACAACGTGCAGGATTGTCATCTAAATGCCGCTTACTTTCAGAGAGTGAATTGCATTAATCACACAAAATCAATTCTCGGCATTGGCAAATAACATCAATAGGCTTTTGATGTCTTCACTTGAGAAGTTCTCGGCCTTTCTGGGCCATCTAAATGAAAACTTATGGACATGCTGAGAGACCCTTAGAGATAACAAAACGCCAGCATGTCGTTTGAACGTGCTCCATTCTTCTTGCAGTTTCCTGCATTCCCAATTGAACGTTGCATTTGACGATGTCGTCAGGGTTCTTTTGAGCTATCATTTTTAATATTCAGATATGAGCGTCTTGTTCAATGTCCGTATGACAATGCAATCAGTGCACATGGGACAACATCGCCACATAAATACCAGAGAATGATGCCGATACAGAGAATGAATCGCATCAACCACACACTTTGGGTTAGATGTAGATATACACGTAGATGGTGTGCCGCCTTAACATACTCGAATCTTAGTTATTCATCAAAGATGACCATGTGCGAACAACATGCTTTTTGCTGCTTAAGTGAGCGACTCTCCTAACTCAATGGCGCCCATTTTAACTTCATAGTCAACACACTGCTTCCTTATTTGTGCCATATTACTTCTACGGCGTCCTTTCAAATCTATCACAGCCTTATGTTGTAAAGAAGAAACAAGTTAATGAGCACAAGGAATAAATAAATGCTGGGGACTAGTGGGACTGACTTTCATGGTGATTTTCCGAACAGGAATTGACAGTTTTCCAGGCATTATCAAAGCCTAATTGAATTTCAGTTAATTGATGACTCAGTAATCCCGGTTTGAAATTGATTGATTGCGTAGAATTTCAATTCTAATTAATTAATTGTTCAGGGATGCAGTTTTCAGACATAGTCTGAGCCTTCATGACCTGCTTTTTACGCACATTCGAGGATAAGTGTGTAATGTGCAAGATGACACAATGCTCTTCAGAACTCCTTTCATTTCCATGATTAAGAATGACAAACCCTTGATGCTCAGATCATTTCTGCATTCGTCGGCCATCATTCTTCGGTTCCTGTGACCTGAAGGCGTCTGAAAACCAAGCAGTAGGTCATCTCTGAAGATTCTAGCACGTGTGATAATCTGATGTGTTTGATGAATTCCGACGTCATGAGATCGCAGAGTTCCACATCAGATCTGACAGGATTGAATCATCGCTTTATTGCACACATTACGCAAATCTTTATTGAACTTGCTGTCGGATTAACATCAGAGATTCTGCATCGAAGATGTCGCTGTCTTCGATATTCTACACTCAGTCTTGGTGATTCCAGTCTGTGACCTTGTCTGCCAGGAAACGTGATGATCAATGATTGCCTAAAGCGGTTAACCTATCAGTTTCCTCATTCACACCCGGAATGAGATGCACAATTAACAGGTTAGTGACATTTCAGTTAAAAGCAGTTTTAAAAGTAGTGTTTGATGAATACTCGCCGAAATTTCGGAATTATGATAACTGGAAAGTGACTGATGAGTACAGAAGCAGATTGAAGAATACAGCTCAAATACGCGCATATGAAATGTGGAAGATTTTCCTACACAAATAACCACTCCAATGTATCTGAAACGGGTGCGTTTCATGACGCGTCAGAAAGGAGTGGACAAGCAATGGAAGCAATGACATGCTCTGTGTGTCACCAGACAATAGCAGTTTGATGAATGCTGATACACAGAAATGCATTGGTCTCATCAGCTTGTCATCCTCTGAGTGGCAGCGTAAGTTGAACAAGGCACAATTGTCCGCAGTCAAGTTGCATGTGTAAACGTCGTCCTATTTACAGTTCTAAAAACTTCAAGTGTAAAGAAGGACGACCCTAGGAATCCAAATGATTCACAGAATTCACAAAACATTTGAGAATCCTTGTCGGTCAGGGATTCCTTCTGAGACTTTGAATAGCCCTCTCCCTCCATCATGTCTTCATTCTGTGCATGTGGGGCCCTCTTCAATGACGACATCACTGTCTGCAGACTCCTCTTCTGTGCATGAGAAGTTTAAGACTCGGATCCCCTTTCCTTGATTTCTGTGCGCCGTGAAGCATGATTCAGACCGGAGCGGCCTGAAAATCTCGACCGGTTCCATCTCTGTTGCAGACTTTTCTGCGATGTCATATAGCGGACATTCATGCTCGCACTTACTCCTCGTCCTTGTCGGTCTTCCAACACCTTCCTTTGGGGATGTTTACCAGCATCAATCACTCGTGGCCGCTGTCAGAGGTCCTGTGTGCCACCATTTGGTCTGTAACAGTAATCTTCATTAATATTGATTTCCTCAAAAGTTTTGATTATTTTCTTTTAATCTTATGAAGACTATGGCATCATTCAGTATTGCATGCTTAAAATGCAATATGCGTGGTGCGTGCAATAAGTTTTCGGACTATGTTAGAGGAATTACAGATACTTGAAATCTGGCGAAGCGGATCTTTAATTTGGCATCTTTAGATGAGCATTCTATTTAAACTTGTGAAAGTTCTGATTTGCCGGTGCAATGGCCTTGAGGTAGAGTGCTCGCTCTGCGTCAGGGAGACCTGCGTCAGACGTTAGACTTTTGAAATAGTTGCACTCTGCATTCTTGCCAAGCACTCAGCATCAAAGAATAACGGGATAGATGGAAACCGGCCACATGGAAGAAAAGGCGCTTGCCTACTGTACTTTAGAATGTAAACAAAGTACATTAGTTATTTATGTTGGTCCATTTTGAGAATTTCGTTTAACTTGAAGAGTTTTAATGGTTTCTTGCTCGTGACAAGACGTCTTATTGAATTCGCTGTTAGTTAGATAAGAAATCAGGCGCCGAAAAATAACGAAACATTTATTTTGACTAATTAACTCCACGACATAACCGTCTATTGTTTGATTAACGTTCAATGCAAATTCAATTACATCTGTACAGTAATGTTTTCAACTGAATTTCGCGCTGCAAAGATTGGCTACATAAATGCAGATTGTTTCTGGTTTTCCTTTAATTTCCGAATCAGCTAATACTGGAGACATCGGTAGCTGTGTGTGGAGACAATGTCCTTTACAGTCGACTATTTCATTTCCTAGCGCAGTAGAGCTTAGAAGTGGCCGTCACACAGAATTAGATTCATCTGCGCGAGCTTCGGTTTCCTAGAAAGGAAGAATCATGTCTAACCTTAATATCAAAATGGGACATCACAGAATTAGACAACTTGCTCCTTCTCGAATGGATAATTCGTGTATCGCTTGCTTTTGGAAATGGCAAACAATAAGCTGTCAGCAGAGGACACCAGAGCCAGTGAGAGATGCGTGCGTGCTGTGATATCACTTCGCACACACCAAAACACATCGATGCCTGGCTAACATTCGATTCAATGTATGCACAGTGCAGTGAGAAATACCGAGGAACTAATTTTCGTGCGCCTGCTACTTTTTATAATAATGATTTGAAGGGCCAACATAATGGAGAAAACTTTTGCGCATTGATCTGAATTCTTTGAATCTGAAGGAATTGTGGCAATCGAAGCACTTTGCTGGAACTCATATTAATCCGCAAGCGACGCACGACTTTTTTTCCTATCTCTGTAAGGTATTAGGAATTCCTTTTTGCCCACTTAATAGGTTCCTCGATGTGCCGTCAATTTCGTATTAATCACACTTCTAGCAAACCGAAGCAGATAAACAAAATATTTAATTCTGTGGGACGTCAGAATGTCACTGATGATGAATGTGAAAGTAGGCCTGTTGAGATATGACGCGAAATCTTTTCATCCTCGTTGGTTTGAAAAATAAGCATCTGAACATTCACTTTTGCTAGTATCTGATTACTTGATCAGAGCACTTGTATTGATTGATTCATATTTGCAGTAACAGATTGCATGCAAGTAATCTACAAAAAAAAGAATACCAACGAATGTTGTTTCTGATTAATACTCATCAAATAAAGCGAATTTTCAAATACTTTCTCAGTATGGTACCGCAGAATATTTCTGTTTACTTACCCTCAACTGTTAAGGTGCAAACCTTTAATTTTATGTCACGTGATGAGATGTAGTCAGTCTTGAATGCATGTTCAGTTTGTACACGCAAAATTCACTTTGCATGATTAAGACAGCAGAGAGCTTTCGAAAGCTCGCGAAAATTCAACTGTTTTATGATCACAAGTGGTGTTTTTTCGAAAATATATGTACCAGATTTATGAGCATCCCACTTGGAAATAGTATATTTGGCTATATCAGCAGAATATTATCTAGTATTTTGCTCAGAATCCAAACATATATATGCCGAATTGAAAACCCATCATGTTAAAATTTAAATAGTTATTCCTGCAATTTTTCTGCTGTAGTCCGGAAAGTTATTGGACGCACCACGTAATTAGATGCAATGACCTGGCAATCTTATTAAAGCATTATTTAGATAAATACCAAACAGAGCATTCAACTATAGTTGTCAGGAGTTTTGAGGGAAAATCAAATCCAGTGTTACCAACAGCTGCGCATTTTTTACGATTTGCGTAAAACTGGTGCGTACTTTTCTAAAGATGCACACTTTTAAAGATAAAATTGTAATATTATTACAAATTGTTAATATTTTATTGTTGTAATACCAATTATGTCGAAGTTTTTGCTTTCAACTGCACATCACGTTGGACAAGATACAAGAGGACCTTGAAACTCATCGACCATTGCGTGGAGTGGAAACACGATGACTTCAATTTTTTGGCAACGCCGCTATTGAACACATGTTTAGTGAACTTTGCGACTTACAGACAAAGAAACGGATTCGGTTGCAGGAAATGTCAATTGATTCATTTGTTTTGAGTGGGTACATGAAGGCAACTTCAAATACATGTGAATCATTTCCTCTTCATAGACCCTTTTTAACTGCAGGATTTGATGCAGTAGCTTCCTATAGGGCAAAATTTGAAATCCGAAAAGGAAGAAAATACCCCTAGAGAGTTATGTTTAGGAACAGTCAATCTTTTGTGGTGTTGCTGACCTACTGTATAATCATAAAAGCCGGACTTATACCAGACAAGTTAAAATGAATTGCACAAATTAGTCTCATATGCTCATGATTTGTTTGAATAAACTGTAAAGAAAGCTGCGTAAAAATTGTTGGCCTGCGTATTTATTTTGCATTTGAGCCGTTGGTAACACTGATCATATCTAAAGATGACATGGCAGGGATTTCAGCTAGTCAACTAACAACAGCATGCAATGGAGACCTAATAAGGAGAAAGCTAATATTTCCACTAGTAATATTTCTTTAATTGACTAACCCAGAGTTATTTTTGGCATAAGTGAAGTGCAGAAAATGAATGTGTTATATTGGAGCCTTATTTTACAGTTTGCGAACATCAGCATCAAAGCTATGCTCTAAGATGAAACCGTGTTTAATTTCCGCAGCTCATGAATATTGACTTTCTAAAGTAAACGATAAACATTCAAAGAATCTAGTGACCATGTTACCGGCTGGTCACCGGCAATGACTAGGCTGTCCATCAGCAATGCCCTGGTGGTCCGCTGTCAATGACCCCTGCGGGGCACAGGTTGACTTTGTCTGTTTCAGACTATCAAGTCTTGATGTCTTCAAACCTACATTGAATTAGCTCTGACTTAGCATAAAAACGCAACTTTGAGGAGCTGTAAAATCTGTGAGACTTCACATTTTGGATGAAATATATTTTTAGACTTTGTGACTTGAATGATCTATTTCTCGTCTCTCTCTCTTGCAGATTTACATCGATATATTTTCCCAAATCAAGAAAACGAGTGTCGCAACGGTTATCACATCCCTCATCTGTATTGTAATATTGGTGATTGTCAAGGAATTGATAAATCCGAGAGTGAAAAATAAAATCAAGATGCCTCTTCCGATCGAGCTGATCATTGTAAGTTTTCATGAACTTTGTGACAGTATTCAATGCGTTCAATAAATCTGAAAACGGCAGACTGATTGGAATTTATCGGGGATCAACCTTTGATCAATGCTTAAATCTGTCTAGTAGGTTGAAGTGGTAGGATAGCCGAGTTGGTTGAGGGTCACACTTCTGTTCGGAAGTGAAAAGGGTGCAAGGTTCGAGTCTGTCCGTCTGTGGAGGTACCACCGCTTCCATTGGAAGTTAACAGCACGATGAGAGTTTCCAGTGTATAAAGGAGGCCCATTCCTGACTTGCTAATGCCTTGGGTGACACTGAGTAAAGGAAAAAACAAAAATAATGGGGGAATGATGCCCACACCGCTTTAGCGAAACCCCAATTAATTAAAGTCCAATTGTGATTATTTATAACCCAAATGCAATATCTATTCCACTGGACATTAACATCAGTCGCATTTCCATAGGCTTGAGATTAAAGCCCTCGCGATGGAGAGCAGATGAGCATCCGCCCGCGTTACGGGTTATCATAGAGAATTCATGTAGTCTACATCAATGATGATGAGGGTTATGATATGAAGTTAGTGACAGGAAACATCCGAATGTGCGAAGTAGGATCCAGGATAACAGCAATCAATCACAGCCGAATCACTACCAAACTACCGGCAGCCTACAGCATCCTCGGAGGGCCTGATATGTTGCTGTAGACATACAGGGACATTCCATCAAGCCGACAAGGGACCGCGGTTCGTGTGCACGTCTGTCATGCTGACTTTCAACGAAAACAACCTTATCCTCCACCAGGAACGTGCTCACAAGCACTGACTCTGGCGTCTCCTCCGTCACAATCCCCAGCTCATAAAAACCAGGAAGAAAAACCATCTGACCGCACCAAGACCTCTGACCAGATCATCACTACAACGTCAATTCACTCAATATTCAAACCAGGCAGGCCTACTCACATCGTGCCTTATTGATATCATTTGCAAATGATGTGTATATAGCATGGTAAACATTGTATTTACCGACATGCTTTTACACTGACATACCAAGTATTAACAATTACAAATTAGTTAAATATATCAGTATAAAATTTATAGCATAATTTCAGCATTCGGCAAAGCCAACCGGTCTTGCATGTCGGATTTTTATTCAGTTACACAAAATGTAATATCTGTGCAAAAGTCACGATTTCTTAATATGCACTTGCACTTAATGTATTGTAATATAATACAAAGTAGGGGCCTACACATACATAGCATGTATGCATATACTTGAGATAATACAAATCACTTGAACATAGCAAGGCACATCGTGAATATAATGTAAAAATTCCGGTAATCGACGAAGAATTTATTCAAAGGACACGATATTTCACGCACAACCTGTACGCATCAACAGTTGAATGAATTAAAACAATGTTGCGTGACGTCAGCGCCAACATGGAAATACATCAGTGAATGAACTAAAAGACAAACATTGTATTTCAAAAACAATACTGCACTAACACTAACATTAGCGTAAAAGCAGGAAATTCAGAAGGCAAAGTGCATTTGATGTACATAAGTTAAAGCGAAGTAATAAATAGTCAGAAAATGTTCGGGACGGAAAATTCACAGCGATGAACACAATCAACACGTTTTGACTGCCATGCTTCTAAAAATGTGCGTTTCTTGTAGTTCGGCTCATGCTCAATTATCTCTGAAGATTGCCAGTCAATTCGGTGATTTTCATGAATTGAATGTTCAGTTATTGCGGACTTCTCAAGGTACATTAACCGAAGGGCTGATTTGTGTTGATTGACACGCGTTCCGAAACCATTCCCCGTCTGTCCAATGTGTGATTTACCGCAGGCAGCACATGGGATGCAGTGAACAACTCCTCTAGTTGAATACAAATCACTTGCATGTTTTAGCTGTGTATGACCAGTTGCTAAATATTTCATTATGAACATTGGCTGGAGCTGACTGCTCTGAGTACTTCTTGTGAACATTTCACATATTTTTATATTACTATATCTCTCGCTTTAACTCAAAGGTGCCTTTTAAACGTTTGGCGTGTGATTATAAATAGTGATGAAGAAAAATGATGAGTGCACAGTAGGGTTTTTAAAAAACATGTTTTTTATTCGCGTGTTTTTTTAATAGGTGTTTTTTATTGTTTTAAATGTTTTTTAATGTTTTTTATTCATTTAGCGCAACGGCATTTTGTTATCAGAAGACATATACTTTATAAACGCTGCATTGTGGTTAAAGGTTTGCTTTGATGTTAATGGCTATTTGATTTTGCCGCCTATTACTAGATTTTAAGTCTGCTGTTTCAGTCAAAACACAAGAACAGCTTAGTGCGAGAAGATCTTACTCGGTCTTGGAAGATCAGTAGATTCAGGAGGATGCGAAGAGGTTGATGGTGCAGCTGATGATGTCACTGAGCTGGCTATACCATTTCCATCCAGGTCAAAAAAAGTTGAACACGCAGTCTGGGTCGCCTGTATTCCGCGTTCCGCATTAACTTCATTGACAACATTTTCAGGGCAATTCTTACATTTCACGAGGTGATCAAGAAGACTCGATGTCTCAACTTTCGATGTCCATTGACAAAAGACACACTTCTTCTCATCTTTCTTCTGATCGTCGGATTCAGAGGATTCAGAAAATAAAAAATATTTGGTCACAATCTTCGATTTTGGTCTTCCGGCCGCGTACTGTTGACATGTCAATCGACGAATAAGAAGTTGAATGAAAAACAACTGTTAGTGCATTAGATACCTATCCTGTAAGTTGAAATGTGATTGGTTGAGTCACGTTAACAGCAAAAAGTTTTACATCTTTTCTCGAAATCAGCAGCGAGAAGGATGGGCTGAGACTGACTGTCCACTTCATTGTCTTGATAAGCCACACCTCAAACTCGCCGTCACTTCAAAGGGAACCGATGCTTCATAATTATCGAAAATTTTATTTGCCATAATTTAGAAATCACTTATGCTATTAACATCTCCTTCAAATTTGGTTCATAAACATGTTTATCCCAGTGAAATCGGTAAAGAAATAACGCGGTAAGAGCGAAAAAATCATTTTGATGCTTTATTAAACGTCTGTGGTAGCCATGTCGCTCAAATACACATCAAAGAAGCCAACGGTCACCAAATCAATTTTTTGTAATTACTCTTCGTACAGTGGGCTGTTTTTAATGAAAGAAACTGCAAAATGATCCCCTTTAGTCACAGAACAATACAGAGCAGACCAATGTACTCAAAATTCCAAAAAATGTTTTGATACAATGAGACTCAAAATGTTGGTCAAATATGAAAATGACAAATAGGGATTGGCAGCTTCTAAATACTAGGTGCTATGATCGCTTGAGGGAATGGCTCCGATGAGTTTATTTTGATTGACTGCAAAGGCTTTACTATTTAAGCCCTTGTTTGCTCTATTTCCATCAAGCTTGTCTTACAAATTTTTGCCGTTTGAGGAAATTAGGAGAAGTTTTAATCGATAGAATGGATTCATGATCCTTTTTATTGATAAATTTTCATCTTTTCAGAAATAATAAAAAACAATAAAAACACCTGTTTTTTATTCTGGTGTTTTAAACATGTTTTAAAACAAATGTTTTTTATTGTTTTAAAACAAGAGGTGTTTTTTAAAATCCCTAGTGCACAGATCAGATGGAAATTATTCGATGATGTAGTCCTAAATTTTACGAAGGGAATTTCACAGCTGGATGAGATAGAATTCCCCTTATTGGAAGTTCAAATTCGTCTATAGAATACTTCAATCTGTGTAAATTCTCAAATCCATTCATTGTGTGGTTTGACATTGTTTCTTCTCACACTGTCGCTCTGATTGTGATATCAGAGAACGTTGCGGTGTGTTATCCTAAGGAGGAGAGTTTTTCTTCTTTCAACCAGCATATTCCTTTATGTCATTTTAAGTGTTTCATGTGAATTACTTCTGCTGGTATTTCTTCTTCAGTTCTACCGCCAGGGAATGTAATTATCTCATGAAGGCAAAAAATCAAATGTTATGATCATTCTTTCCAGATTTCACGAACATCAACTACAGAAGGAGAACAACGTCTCTGTTGTTGATTCTTAAGTCAATTTTCCATTGATTAATATTGATAAAATGCAGCCCATCTGTCATATTCCTTGATGTTTCTAGCATGATATTGCAGGTCTTTGCATTTTATCAGTGCATGTAAAAATGGTTCTTGCACCGATAGTCTGTGTATTGAATGTATTTAGATATCATTGCAGTTCCTCGCACTACACCTTTTCCATGTCTATTTCAGACATTTCCAGATGGATTTCAGATTTCTCAAATTGAATTTCAGATATCTACCACAGGCTCAACTTTGAAGATATCTGGAATTCATAGAAGTAGATAATTGTACACTAGAATGGAAGTTTGATATCTTGCCTATGTACAATGATGGCACAAGGAAAAATCTACGGCTTGTAGATCTGCTTCGATCTAAAACATGTCATAGTCAAACTATTTGCCAAGTTGGTTGTGGAAGTTGTTGACAGCAAATTACAGGATCTTCATGGAGAGAATTTTAAGTGAGATGGTGGCATTGTTTCATCTGAAATAGTCCACTATTCCATGGATGAATATACTGTGTCTATTTGTAGCAGTCATTGACAACTATCATCCAATTTTTCAACACTGGAATACGAATTAAAATTTGGTTCACAGTCATAATTGAAAGTGGTCGGTGTACTGGTTGTAAGAGAATCTCAAGAATTAACAGATAAAAATTCTAATTATTGGATCATTTCTCCGTGGAGCGGTTAAGAAACCCAGCGCTTTTCTGGAATAAACACACTGAAAACTTCTTTAACGACAATCATTTCTCAGATAAATAGAATGTCGCTGGAACTTTTCAATTAATCACTAAATGATTTATGTGATATAGTGTGATGATATTTTGAAGGCTCATATTCGAAAGCATGCAAAGATTTTGAAAATTGTTCAAATATAATGAACAGGGGAATCCTTCAAAGTAAAATGAATACTCTAAGATTTCTTGGCCTCTGATTTCAAGCTGGAGTAATGCATGTTCTGTAAATCGACATTACAAGTTGCGTATGTGTCTGATTATACTCTTGATTGATTATAGGAGCGATATTTCAAAATGATGAACGTACAGAACGTTTTAAAGGATTTCCTTCTTTGTCATCCTCTCGCTGCACTATTTTGTAAATTCACTATTGCTTTTGTGCACATGATCTTTGGACAAAGGGCAACAATCCAGATTACAAGTTTGCTTGATAAAAGTAAATGCCAACCAGAAAACAAGAAAGCCAGTTCGCACAATTTGCATTTTGCCCCCACTAAGTTCCCCCGACGTGTGCCATATTTTTCATGCAATTTCCATTCTAGGACTTTCTATGGTATTGTTAATTTCTATGCTGAAATTCAATTGGAGAATTCTGAAATAGACATGGAAAAGGTGTAGTGCAAGAATTAAATATCATGCAGCAATTGTAATATCACATAGCTTGGCGTACTTCCTCCTGTAATTCAACTCACTGAAAAAATATTACCTTTCAAATGACAGCTTGGTCGGCGCGTAGCGACAGACGATTTAGGCTGTTCATTTGAAAGGTAATAAATGCATTGTTACTGAACTAAAAATCTATGACATCAAAAATCCAAGATTTTGATCTGTATATTACGAAAATCTATGATGAGTTTCTACATAACCCATGCAGTTCAGAACATTGAAGTATGTTAAGCTTGAGATATCTACTAATCATAATTGTGAACCATAGGAATCACCTCCATGGTGGTCAACGCCGAGGCAAGAGGAGACTTTTTTTGAATTTTTCTTGAATTCTCTTCGAATATTTCTGACTTTCACTTGTTACTTCTTGTCATACTTTTTTAGAGCGTGTTTTAAACGATGGTATTATTTTTGTTACGTATTCAATTTAAATAAATTAGTTGATGAAAAAAACCCCTAATGCACTTTCACTGGAAATGCGAAGATGGACGGTGAAATGCTCCTACTTCAATGGTATTACATAGCAAAGTAGACGGCCTTAATCATGTAATTAAGGCCGTCTAATTTGGAATTGGAGATATACAAGGTGTTTCAAAAGTAGGCTAACAGTAGAAATTGGCCTTGAAAAGCTATGTCTTAATGCTATAGATTAATAAGCTATGTCATAATAATCTTTTTCACGATGAATCACATAGCTAATATGCCTTGTATTTGTAAGGGGCAAAAATTCAATACTCTTTCGCGTAAACATCGCGTAAATAAATTTAAAATATCTCATGATCTCAGTGTTTTCATGCCTACATATTTACCAAATTTGAACCCGATTGGGATCTATCCGAATGAGAAGTCGAATTAACTATCCAACATCTATCAAAAAAAAAATTATTAGGAAACCATGTAAACAAGATAGTAGTTGTTTCAGTGTTACTGCGGAGAAGGAAGAACAGCTGACATTCGAATGTCCTCCGCGCCCCTCAGCCTGGTGCACGAAGACGCTGTCGTCAACACAAGACAGGGAGGCGAAGAAGGAAGAACAGCTGACATCCAAATATCCTTCATCTTTGTTAATTCCAGCCTCCTCTTAGACCATCGTCAGAAGCTTCTGACGATGGCCTAGAGTAGGCTGAAATTAATAAAAGTATTAACATTAAAACAACTACCATTTTGTTTGCACCAGCGCAGGCTACAGGTCGCAGCGTCAATCAATGGTAACTGATTTTTTGAGCATCGATGGATACTAGGTAGCTTTCCTGTATGTTCTATACTGGACATTCAAATGTCAACAGTTTGGCCGCAATCTCGCCTTGAAAATCAGCCAAATCTACGTTTGGGAGCGTCTGTAGGCGACAGTGTTTGCGCATTCATCATGGGACACATGTCAATTGAAAATTCAGCAAATTTAACATCTTTTCATCGTACAGTTTTTTCAATTTCAACTCCAACTCTGAGTAACAAACTATTGAAAAAAAATAGTGACTTTCCCTTTGGACGGGCCTACAGACAAGAGTTTTGAGAAATTTCTAATTCTTAAACTTGGAATACAAAGCTTTAGTGAATGTCTCGACCTCATGAGAAGATCTAACGCTTCATCTCAATGATGCGCTGGTGCACCATCCTGCTGAAAGTACAGCTCATTGAAGTTGTTCAATGACTGCATCTCAGGAATCGCAAAGGATTGGAGCATTTGAAGGTACACCTCAGCCGTCACAGTTCTTTCAAAAAATACTGGCCCAATCACACCGTTGCTTGACATACCGGCCCAGACGGTTAAGCCAGGCTGGTTCAGCTCATTTGTTGATACCATGTGCGGATTTTCAGGGAACCAGTAGACACAGTTATGTCTATTTACGTGACCTGATAGTTTGAAACTGTCTTCGTCAGACCAAACTATCTTGTCAAGCAAATCTGGGTTCTCCCGAATTTCCGACAACATGAGCACAGCAAACTGCAAGCGTCGTTCAGCATCATCCGGTAGAAGGTGCTGCAACAGTCTGGGTCGGTATGGTTTCAACTCAACTTTCCTCATCAGTCTCCAAGTAGAGCTTAGAGAAATGTCCAACTCCAATGAGGCTCTTCTTGTTGACTTCTTCGGACTTTGAACAAATGTTTGGGCCACTAGCTCCTCGTTTGATGTTATTGAAACTGATCGAGGGCGTCCTGACTTCGGTGCATTCTCTACCGAACCGGTCTTTTCAAATTTATCTCGAATGCGATAAATAGCAAATCTTGATGGAGGATTGCTGTGAAAGGCATCTCTCCATTCCATTCGCACCTTTTCAGCATTCTTGTTTTTCCAAAAGGATTTCAAAATCCATTTTCTCTGATCATCTTTTAGATGACCTGACATGACAGAAGCAGCAAATTCAAAAAAGCTTCAAGCTTGTTTAATTCACTTCAAGTCAAACTAACAGTGTTTGATTCAAATCAAATTAATTGAACATATCCATGTACGTAATGTCAGATTGGTGCTATATCTTGTCCATGATAGATTTCAAAATTCCTTTGCCAATGGAATGCTACTGCATAGACTTCTAAATGATAGTAGCAATTACTTCGAAGTCTATGGCTCATGTTGGACTGATCATGGATATCCATCGACTGATTCAGGTGTAAATCGCCAATAGAACGGTCAACATAGATTTCCTAGGGCAAAATCAACTGTTAGCCTACTTTTGAAACACCTTGTATAATCGACTTTCATAGAAAAATGGCTGGCAAAATATCGGCTGACAACCCTACTTACTCAGGAACAATGTCTATGTTACCTAAAACATTCGACGCTTCGCTGATCGTGCTTCAAATAACATAGACAGTTCGTTCAATTATGGTGGAAGCACTTGAAACTATGCGGTAATAAAGATTTCTATTTCTTATGATTGCTACATGGCTGATATTTCTGCATTAGATATTTCTACACCAGATTTCTGAATCTCTATACTCTGTGAAAGCTATTGTACCTGCCAGTGTGAAATTTTAATTGTCTATCTGATGACGGTCAAGGCACATTGACCGAAATTGATTTCAAACTAAAAAGTAGAAATTTAACATCGAAACTCTTTCCACCATTCACAAAATGAACACCTTAAATCAAGACATCTCTAAATTCAATAGTTTTGTAATCTCTCAAATAATAATAATAATATCTTTATTGCTTCACATGGTTACAGTCGGTGAATGCATTACAAAAGTACAAGATCATAGAATACAAAATTTTATAAATGAACAATGAAAGCGTTCAGTTTTTGCGAATGGTGGACGCAAAGTGCACTGAGAACGAATTAGTCGACAATGATGTGGTTGGAACATTACAGACAAGGGGTGAGAATACGACCCCTCAATTGATGAAATCATTTTGTAACACATCTTTGTGGCAACTTCGATGAATGAAGGAAACTCATTTGAATTGATATTATGTCAATAATCATGGTGATACCAGCAGACATGAATGAAAACTAAATGATAAATTAAAATGAATTAAGCTAAGCTGCTGATTATATTTTATTATGATTTATAACTTTTCGCCGGTATAGCGGCCTGTTCACATATCAAAGAATCTAGGACACAAATTTCAAATATCATCAAAATATGAAGATATCAAAATTATCAAAAAATTCAATGGCACTAAAACGCACGTATCAAGTTATCAGAATATCAACGATTGGTAGGCTCTGCACTCATCCTTGTTGTTCAGGGCAGGTTTCATGGATTTTATGAACATAGCTTCTCTGAACCTCAGATTGATGGCATTGATATCGGAAGCCAAAAGTTTTACTGCAAATGGGAAGACTGAATGGGGAGAGCATGTTTCTTTATGTTTGAATACACTAGAGCTCTTCTGAGTCTTGTGTTCTTTAACTCTCACATGGAGTGGGCGTACTGTGCTACCGATGTAAATTTCCCTGAATGAAAACTGTCTCAGTGCATCTCGTCGGGGACGCCTTAGGGAGAGCCTGGAAGTCAGCCGGTCGCTGGCATTACGGTAGAGGAAGGAAGAAACATCTTTTCTTTGTTTGAAAACTATAATGAAGACTTCCTCAGTAGTTGCTGTCACCATGTTTTGCCACAACATCGGATATCGCTGCTTCGAGACACCTACGACGTTGTCAAGTTGATCCAGTAACACAAAAGTCTGATAATTTGCCCTTTTAACAAGCCTTCAGCCACATAATTCAGGGAAACCACTTTTGACCATTAGATTTACGTAATTCTGGAACCTGGGTCAACTGATGATTCAATGAATAGCTTTGAGTGCTTGTTATCATTCAAAAGAGTTTTTGCTATCTGTTATTTATACCACAGATTGAATCACCTCATTAATGCGAACAGAAGTTTTATGACTGGCGTTACTGTTGACGTGAGTGTTGCCAAGCCTACGGAAGGGCCATTTAAAACACACAGAAGCGATGTTGAAGTCAGATCGCTGAGATACATCCTGCAAGAAGTGGATCCATAAAGAGTTTAGAAATAGAAGGTATTCTAACAATTGCAGCCTCTAACCTCAAGTATTCACAGGCTTGGCATTGGGTTGACAATCCTGTCCAATCCCAACCCAATCCCAGTCCATATCAGAAATACTATCGATGTGCTACCAGTCCACAGTGATGATGTTGGTTGCCTTCATTCTTTATAATGACAATAGCTTGCGCCAATTACAGTCATCACAAACGAAATTACAAAAAAGAAAGATGTATGCTAAAACCCGCTAAAAACATGATATTACAATAAGGCATCGGTACAACGCTTACAAATATTCATATGTGTAGCTTTAATTTACATTTGATCTGTGATTGGGATCAAAAGAGTCTTGCCCGAGTATGTACATGTAGGTGGTTTGTAGACCCATGTTTCAGAGAGAGTTGAGATATTTTTTGAATTTTGACTCATGATAGGAGGTACACATTTATCTCCTATTCCGCATGATAGATAGGCTATGACACTTGTCCTTGGATTAATTTAAAGTGACAATGTTGAAGAACACGTACATAGTTGTGCCTTGTCTACTTGTTGATTTGCCACTACACGAGTTCATATTTTGTCAATCTCAGTGGAGCGGGGAGGTGCATGACAGAAGGTTTAATGAAGCTCTTGATCAAGCAATGGGTCTTCCTTCTCGGGAGTCGCTAGAGAAGTACGTCTTCTATGTTTTAGGCGTAGGGACCAGGAAGGACCTGATTCAGCCTCCGAACTGGGTGACATGCGCAACCTCCACCTCAAACCAGACGCCCAAGATTGACAAAATGGAGGATTGTCATCTGCAGGAGGTTGTCCGACCTTCTTTCGGCCCGATTGCGGCCCGTTTCATTCATGAATTCATTATCATATTTCAGTTCGAAATCAATGCATGTGAATATGTATCGGCTCATTGACATGGCCATCAATTTAAGTGGTAGCAGGCATTGTAGTAGGTAAGAATTGATAGATTTCTTTGAGAGACGAAACTCGACTAAGATTGACTGCGTACTTGCATGTCGGGAAATGTCATCCAGACTTGTGTTGTTATTGCAATCAATTACATGTACATGGGTCATTGATTCAAGTATGATGTCACACAAGTCACTCCAAGTGTGCACGGCGTTCGGATTCACAGCATATCTGACTCACTGGGCCGAAAACACGGGCATTCGATAGCTGTAGATAGAACCAACGAATTCACAGTTCCAAAACATCATCGCATTCCTTCAGACTCTCTGATATCAAAAGTTTGACATCATTCAGTTTCCATTGGAATTATTGCTGCAGATTATATCATTCCAAACGTTGTGCTCATCAATCGTGATGATACAGGTAACAATCAGAGAGTTGCAGCCTACAGTGAGGGTGTAGACAATTGATACGTGACCTAATAACCAACATTACCCGATGACAGGATCCTACATGCAGACTGAGCAGAGCGTCACATCCTTGTCAATGTGGGCGGATTCAGGAACAACGAAATCCTACAAATGGCATACATGAAGAACAATACATGACAACGGAAGAGATGTGATGGAGGATTAGCAAAATGGACTGACAGGAATGAATGAAGAGCATCATTTATCATCTCACCCACAGGATGACATTTCTGGCGGATGCGGGTTTTGATCTTCAGCATATGATCACAATGATTTCAGACCAAGTGAAAATATTGGTGATGATACAGTGGACTCTCGATATAAGAATCACATCGGGAAATTATGTTTTGATTCTTATAACGAGAGTTCTTTATGAACACTCATGCTTTTTATTTTTAGAAATGATGATATACATCCTTATTAGTAATCAGGATAGATAAATGCTTGCATAACTATTGAATAAGATGCTTCTTTGTGGTTCCTATTACCCTAATTACACTTATATAGTTAAAGAAAACAAGAAGACAAAATAAACATTATTTTTCAGTTCAGCTTCAACTTCGTCTAAAAAAATTGATATCTTGCTTGGGTGAAGGCTCTCCTTGGTTAGTTTTTGGATTTCTTCTTCCATCTTCCCAAGGGCCGGGATGGGATACAGTCATCTCCATCTCGTGTCATGAGTTCTGATGACGCGCATTGTCAATTCTAATCGAAGGGTATAGTAAAATAACGCAATTGGTGAGGATTTCAGTGGATTTTATCTTCTCAAGGTTAATCGTGATATCATGACGCTTTTATCTGACGTCCATTGGCAAATATAATCAATAAAAAGTAGGATAACGCCATTGGTGAGTATTTCGGCCAATGACAGTTTAAGTGTCATTCACTGATTCTTATAACGAAAGTGACATGATAATTATTCCTATAACGAGCGGAAAACTTATAACGCTGTATAGAAATGTTTCGGGAAAATGGATTTGATTTTAATAACGAGTTTATTCTTATAACGAGTGATTCTTAAAACGAGAGTTCACTGTATATAGCAGGAGTCCAAGAAGAAGAAGTGAATGTTGCTTATAGTGAATATATAGAAGACCGCGAGCATTGAGTTGTGGTCTCCGTGGCACAGTGGTTAAATGCTTGGCCTAGCGATCTTTTGGTGCCGAGGTCGAATCCCGAAAGTGTCATCGAAATTCGGCAAGAAGGGCATCCGGACCAAGAGAGCCACAGCGCTCCAGGAAAGCCTGATTATGACAGCAGCGTCCAAGCCCCCAGTATTGGAGAGTAGTGATGTTAAAGGTTCATTATTGGGATGGACACTTGTCTATCAATGAATAAGATGTTGAAGATGATAACAAGTTTTTCGGGCAATGTTGAAGTGCGATGTATATACAACTCACCAGATTGGATGCATACTTGATGCATTTCTTTCACAAAAGCTGCGATTAGGTTCCTGCCAAATTATAAAGGAAGCATCTGAAAAGAAAGCTCGTTCTGCTCTTTACCGATTAACAAGCATACACACGTGTTTTGCTATTGGAAAATTGCGATTTGTAAATGGATCAATTTTCACATTTTGACTACTGTTCATCAAACAAACAATCGGATAAGGGCCTGCATGTTTGCCATCGCTGATTTGAAAGTTGAGAATGAAATATGTCACGTTGTTGTGCAACAGGATTGGAATGATTGGATGAGAATCGATTGAATTTTGACGTAGTTCAGGTGGTTCGCCTTTATGATCAACTCTTAGTTAGCTGATACATGAAGAGATCACGTGTCACGTGACATGTCGATATGTGCATAACACTTATCTGCGTTCTGTTCTTCATTTATTTATCGCTTTCTATGGTAGACATTTTCAATTACTTGTCCCAATATAGAGCTAGATGTCAACGACATTGTGTCGCCGCCTTCCTCAAAAGTTTGGGCTATGAGGGTTGGATGCATATAGTGCGACATTTTCGAATCTCATCAAGTAACATAATCGTTTGATTTCTCACTTTGCCTGCCCTCAGGTTCGCCGACTTACCTAACCAGTAAATGCCTCAAACCGCTCACAGTTTCAGTGTTTCGAATCTTTGAATTTGAATGTATATATGAAATTACGCTGATGTTATCTGCTTGGTGATAACTGGCAAATGGCATTTTGGTGCAAGATAAGTGAATTGCAAGCCAACTGATTCATTCGAGCATACTTTAACAAGTACATTTAGTCTGACATCAAATTTACTGTCGAGTTGGAACACAATGGTTCAATTTCTTTTCTTGATACTAAAATCATACACGATATTTCTGTTTTCGAAATTTCTTGGAATTACAAACCATCTAATCCTGGCATTTACATTCCTTCCTGTGCGCATGCACCAAAGAAATATAAACAGGCAGCTATGAATAGTCTCTTCTACAGGGCAAAACGGATCTGTAACAATGACAGCTTGTTGAAGACCTGTAATGATTTCATTGTCAACCTGTTTCTCAGTAATGGTTACAACATCCACTACATCCTCGATGTTAAGTTTAAGGTTGAAAGCAGAAACATTATTTGTAGTTCTGTTCATGATATATGTGATCAGTCTGGTACAAGCGTTGCTAATGAGCATGAAGAAAAGATGATTTACTGGACCATGAAACCATTCATGGTTTCAAAAAGACCATTCATCGCAAAGATAGAGTTTCTAGCTGTCTCGCCCCGAACATAGTCTACAAATTTGCTTGTGAACACTGTGACAAGTGTTACATCGGCGAGACAACTAGACACCTACAAGTGCGTATTCGAGAGCACTTGTCAGGTCACCTTTTACCATCTGAAATAACGTTACACAATCATGTGAACTTTGAACAATCATTCTCCGTCCTCGGCCATACGAACATAACTCGCAATTGCCCTACATTCAAGAATCGGAAATTGAACTTCGTAGGCGTATTCATTGTTTCAATAAATCTCTGATTAATGGTAAAATCATCCCTATTTTCAAGACCATGAAAACTGCTCATTCTATTCATCGCAAAGATAGAGTTTCTAGCTGTCGCGCCTCGAACATAGTCTACAAATTTGCTTGTGAATACTGACAAGTGCTTCATCGGCGAGACAACTAGACATCTACAAACGCGTATTCGAGAGCGCTTGTCAGGTCACCTTTTACCATCTGAAATAACGTTACACAATCATGTGAACTTTGAACAATCATTCTCCGTCCTCGCCCATACGAACATAACTCGCGTTGCACAATCAGTCTTCATAGCTGCTTATGACACATCATAGCTGCTTATGACACAGATATCTTATTAAACAATATCAGCTGCATGTGTTTTTAAAGTTGTGAATTATAGACCTAAACTCTTTTTATTGTCTTGACTTGTTCCGTTTTACTATATAAGCCGCTGAAGATGAAGAGGAGAGTCTTTGAAATTGTACAATTTGCTCAAATTAAATGAGTCGCAATGAAATTTTAACAGACGGAAAATAGCTGCGCGTCTTGGTGGATTCAATTCAAGAACGTTTCTATCTTTACCAAAACTGGGCACATTATGTCATGAGAATAGTTATTTACACAACAAGTGCAAAGTATCCAGCTTTATTGCATTTTTTGAGATCAACATGTCTATGCACGAGCCCGAAGGGCGAGGGCATAGTTTGTTCATCGAGAAAAATGCAATTAAGCTGGATATCTTTACACGAGTTCTGTAAGTAACTTTATAATTCACAGAACTACCAGAATCTATGATCATGATCCTTAACATGATTTGAAAATCAAACCAAAGTAATTTTGAAATCAGATAGCCTGCTTCTCTGTCCATTCTACATGCATTTCTATGCAAATTCTATGCATGATTTTCGTTGTAGAGGATGAAAAACTTTCTATGTGCTAATGTATTTCAATGAAGGAGTGCAATAAAGACTGTTTATTGCACTCTTTGAAATTTATGCACACTTTGGAAAACATAAATTATATTATGGAAGCAATGATCATAGAGATTATAGCACTGTGAAATATAAAGTACATTTAATTTAATACCAAAAGTGCTGGAAAATAATAACAACAGAGTAGTAAGGATAGAGCACTGTAATCAGCCGAAGACTGAACGATTGTATGGTCGCAAACTTTTGATACACGTGTGCAATTTTCCAAACATCTGAAATTTTTCAAAGGTAGTTGTGATTTTGACACATGCATCAATAGATAGGTTTATTTACCGGTATGTGCAGCGTGGCAGCAAAATCATTGTATGACAGAGGAACATTTAACAAACTGATTAGCAAATGCATATTAAAGGCTATCCATTCACCATGATAGTTGTCTCACGTCCCCCTGCAGTATTTCCGTAGTTAATAGGATGACCCGGCAAGGAACGTGAGCGAAGTAACAGATGATTACATGACAATAATGTAAGCATGAGAAGAAAACTGTCCCCTGCAAAGTGTTAATTGCAATTACCTTGCGGACCTATTGCCAAGAATATGTAAAAGTATCAAATAACTACCCGAAATGCTTCTGTTGTGCTATTTACATATATTACTGTGGAGTTTACTCATGTTGTGGCTGCATGTTGAAAGTTACGCTAATATCTGAAACTGTGAAATACTGACTGATTCCTTTTGCTGGATGAAATGACTTTTCACTTCCCATAAGACTTGCATCAAACGCATTTTAATGTGGAGAACTTGTGCAAGGTTGCACGAATTATTCTCTTTGATGGACAGTTCTCTGAGTACAGGCCTTCTCGTGTATAATGCGTCCTGGATGCATGTTGTTGTTCAACGTCTACAATGCTCAGAGTTTCGCTGATTGACCTTACAATGTACCGCACCAGCAATGGCAAATGAGTCAGAATGTTCCTCATTAAAGCGGCGTCAGTTTCATCTAACCGAAGGAAAAAATGCAGTGTTTTTGAAATCATGTTCCTGAACCCTGGTGTCATTGAAGTTAGTAAGCACATGTTGGTGCACATTAAGTCATGTGATGTGACGCAGGTTAGATAATTGCACGTGTTTCCTGTCAGTTTTCCTCACACATGATCTCAGTACGTTGGCTGGACACTGTGAGTTGCTGTGTAAAGAAATTCAGCGTCATTTTTACAGAGCTACATAACTGCTTTCATGTTGCTGTCTGTCTAGACAGCGTGTTTCACGTATCTGAAGAGTTTTACTTCAACGACAATTTTCTCATTCAATTCTACTTTGACTTATAAATGCACTGAAATTGTATTTGCATCTGATTAGTCATTGCCTGTGTCATATATTTGCTCTTCTTCGACAGCTATTGAATTCGGGTGTTTCTCAGTGCAGCCGCCAGTGACTATAGCTTATTCGTCTAACTGGCCATCATTCTTTGTGCTTTGCTAGACAATACATGGCTGGCTGGCTGATCCATAGACATCTAGATATAATAGCACAGACTGTTTTAGTAATAACAGGGTGTCCGCGCTCCCTGGAAAACCTTGAAAACCTAGAAAACACCTGGAAAATGAATTTTACCCTGGAAATCCTAGAAAACTCCTGGAAATAAACTTAATAAAACACTAATTGCAAGTTGTTGAAGTCATACTCTATTGTTGAAGTGTTTTCTATTTTTCCAGATTTTATTTTTCATATCTCTACTTATTGGTTACAAATATAGCCTTCATTCTCATACAATTTCTTTGTTTTTGGAACATTACAGTGACTGGAGTCTCTTATCATAACGTATACAACATGAATGAGACCGAACTGCGTGGTATGTTTAATTATGAACAGTTGTCGAACTTTTCATTTTTTTCTAGAAATATAATGTATCCGTCTGATGCATATATTGGTATTTTTTATTTGGAATCACCTGCGCCTTAAAAATTCAGCCAATTTCACGCCAACTTTCGCATTTTTTCGTCAATAATATTAATTTTTGGTATGCAAGCTCCTTAGCACAGAACTTTGGTAGATTTTTCCCAGAATTTTTCTTTTAAATTTGACACGTGTATTTGAGTAAAATTTCCTTGCAGAAAGTCTGAACATTTTCGTTCAAATTTGACCCCTGATTTTTGTAAATTTCCCTGGAATACTTGGAAATGAATTCTGCCCTGGAAATCCTGGAAAACACCGGGAAATTTTCATTCAAATTTGGGCGGACACCCTTTAATAAAAAAAATATTGTAAGCTGATTGACTTGCTGAATATACATTGCTCAATATACAAAAAGCATTAAGTCAGGTAAATAGCTTCGTCAAATTCGCTCCTTTTCATCAATTGTAATAGCTCATTGATAAATGTCAGCTTTCGACAATCTTCGCTAATCTCTACTGGTCACAGCTTATACACTGACAATTTCAACTACTTATGCAGGTGCTTTATCTAGATATCCATGTCTGATCTGATCTTGAGATTGAGCATCATAGTTGCTGACGGCTGCGGTGGGAACCGCCCTGGACGTGCTATGATTCTCAAAATCTGCCATAGATGTTTCAAAAATTTTAAAAGTCACGCGATCCAAAGCGTTAGTAGACGTTTGCTCCCTTACGCTGGCTGTGACAGCCGAATTATTGGACAGCTCAACTATGCTACGAAAACGGAATTTCATTTTACTTTTTGACAGCTGTAATGTCTACTAAGCTACGAGTGGTTTACATCGTATAATCGAAGGTCGATTTGTCTTGGTAAATAAGATTCGTTTTCAATTTAAGCATCTTTGTACATGAACCACCTTTTTGTGTTGGTTTCTCCTTCTTTGTAGATGTATTTTGTGTTGGTCATACGTTTCTATATTTTGCTATTTAAGTCGGTTGTCATCCGCGTCGTTAGAAGACTGTCGTGAGGCATAGAAGGCTTTAACACATAATCTACAACATTCACATTACTTGGAAGAGATAATGAGAAGATAATAGTGTGAGAATGTGACGACAGATGGCTGCAAATTACCAGTAGGCAAGGCAATGGATATTGACGTTCATCTGAAGGGGAGAACGAATGAAGGAAGGGCATAGAGACAATTTGAATGACATGAGAGAAGAAAAAGTGTGTAGCCTTACACAGAGAAGAAAAGAAATATACAATAAACAATATGCAACCTTGACACTGCCCAAACTATCCATTTAGATCAATGTATAGTGAAAACATTAATTAAGTCCAATCATTTCAATGGTGATTAATGATAGCTCAACATTGTCAGGCATTCATGTGTTTCTACTGGAGGCATATCCCTTCCTACGTCAGTTACTATGTTCGGCAGGGTAGGTCGGGGTAAGTCGGACCCAGTTTATATTTTATGCTGAAACCATTCATTGTATGTCCGGATTCGAATACATGTTTTTGATGAAAGTTCGCAAATGATCGTTAGAGAAGAGAAAACCGCCCATATCTTTTCGACACTTGGCTATTTCTTAACAATATCATGGTATTTTTTTTAAAGAAACACAATAGGTCCGACTTTCCCGACTTTGGATTTAATTTTTCTAGTAGCTCTTTCTCCAATCTCCACTGAAATTCTGAGCCCTTTTCATCTCTGGAATGCTGATCCAGTAAACATAGCTTACCAATATCAAAAACAAATGTTCTGACTGATCGATTTCCAACCAAACATCTACTTGTATAGGCCTAACAAAAAATGTTTTTAAAACAGAGAAATCCCTTTACAAGATATATTCATCCTCGTCTGTCTGGGATTATATCTTCACTTGGTATGATTTTGTCGATCTTCTTATGTTCAATGCTTGACACGTCTGGTTCAGGCGGGAAAACAAACTTGCTTGATGACCCCGGTAGTCTTCTCAAAAAGACTGACCAGAATGCCCTCCGCAAGCTCAGTTACTTGACCAATGAACTTGTGCATCTTCGCTCCTGCTTTAAGTTTCACTAATAGGAAGTTGTCATTTCTCAGAATTCGACAGTCTATCTACTTTGTGATAGGACGATTGGAGCACGCGCACATATACGTATATGGTGCAATTCGTAGGTATGAAGATGACTTAACAAAATATGTTTGTAAATGGCATCTAATTCCTTTCTTTTTAATTTGTAAATTTTGAAAATGATATAGGTCCGACTTTCCCGACGATCCGACTTCCCCCGACCTATCCCAATTACGTGCATTACTGTCACTGGTTGTTTTGGGAAGCTACAACTTCGGGGCAACACTCGCTCTGTTTATTTAAAATAGAAGTTCGGTCAGAAATGTTTTGCTTCATTTTTATGAAAATCTCTGAAGGCCTCCCCCACTCAGTAGAACATATTTGTCCTCTCCACTATTACCAGCACTGGTTGATGTGGTGGCGATGATGTTCCTCCCATCATTGACTAGTCGTTGAAAGACGTTTGCTGGCAGATAATAGCAATTGAAGTACAGTAGAACCTCCATATTACGGACACCGTCGGGACTGCGCCTTAGTGTCCGCATTTTAGAGGTGTCCGCAATATGGAGTTACCGGTAATGATACGAACATTATTCGGGACTGAGCTTAACTGTACGTAATACGGAGGTGACCGCTGTATAGAATGTCCGCAATAGGAGGTTCCACTGTATTAACTGAGAGTATTGTATGACTCTAGCTACTAACTTGCTAATTGCAAATCTCAAATCGACGCGGGCATGGCTGCAGCTTTAAATAAGGAGTTGTATCGATGTTGAGAGATGAGAAGTAGCCCTGCTGATGATGATGTTTCCATTTTTCAACTTAAAATGCAACTCAATATTTAATTATTCTATTTACTGGAGAAAAAAATCGATGTGATGGTGTGTTTCATTTGCATGGAACAATCCTGATGTATTATTAGTCAATTGGTTAATGGAAAAATCTATGAAAGTTATGATTCAGCTGCACAGTTCTATTGTTTGCTCACCTGCATTGATTAATTGTTGAAATGAGCACAATAGTATTATTCGGTCAACGAATTTTGAGTCAGGTTTGAATTTGTCCTAATTCTCTCCAATAAAAAGCACTTATATTTCATGCTCACGCCCGTGTATGCATTATTATAACGGCATTGATTAAATTGGATCTGCGAATTTCATTGAATTTCGGTTTCTCATCATTTTCAGGTGATCGTTGCTGCTGTAATTGGGTACGTCGCCAATTTGAATGGAAACTTTGGAATTAAAAATGTTGGAAATGTCCCAGAAGGGTGAGTATAATCTGCTGATTCGTTAGGGCAACTCTATCAAAGTCATTGACTTTCCACATGCTAAAACTGGATCCTAGTTGTTGAATCATTTGATGATAATGAAAATCTTTTTTTCAGATGATTTATTCTCAATTCTGTGTTTGTTTTCTCGAATTTCCATTTGTTGTTTTTCATAGCTTTCCACACTGTCAACTTATTTTCCACTTCTTGTGGGCACAATTTCTCTTAATAGATCATATCTTAAATTTTCACCTGGAAAATGAATTCAGCTTACTTGATCGTTCGGTCGATCGTCATTTATATAAGAACTATTTTATTTTCTACAAGTTTCTGCTGAATTATTTGGTTTATGTTGTAGAATATGAGAATATTCATAGTCTCCTCTATAAACAATGGTGAGAATAAAAGCAATTAACATTTAGTGAAGCGAACATGAACCTGGAACACTTTAATCTTTCAATAACATTTCCTACATAACACATAGATAGGCCTGACAAGTGTTCCTACCTTAGATTTGTATGCTCTCTCATGGTACTCTTGAAAGTAACGGAGTTGGTTTCTGCTTAATTTTGATTGCAATGAATTTGGACTAACTGTTTGTGCTTGTGAAAGCTAATGGTTACTAGCCAAGGTGAAGACTAAAAATGCCGTGGAAAACGCCTTATTCATGGATGAAGAGAGCGTATGAAGAAACTTGATGAAATATTATCTTACTGTTCAAATGTTAATATAGAAACGCTGTAGTTTTCTGTGTAATCTTTTAAGAAAAATCATCGCTGTAGTACGAATGTCAGTGATTTCACCAACAACGGGTTATGGTCACAATAACAGCATCGAAAATAGCGGATTACAACAATATTGCTTTATTAATTTCCTCAAATTTTATTGCTGCAACAGTGGAAGAAATCGAGAATAGCTGCAAGTGTCTGATATCATTTGAATGTGTTTTTTGCAGCCGTGAAAGTATTTATATCATTGTAACCACAGAATTAGATTGTTTAATCGTATCACTTTGCTAGAAGTGCAAACTGATTCAAACAGATGGCACAAGCAGGAACTTAATAAGTGGGCAAAAAGAAAATTTTAATACCTTGCAGAGATAGGAAAAATAGTCGTGCGTCGCCTGCGGATTGCTGCGAATTCCTTCAAAATGCTCCGATCGCCACGACTCCTTCAGATTCGAAGAATTCAGATCATTGCGCAAAAGTTTTCTCGATAATGTTGGGCCCTCCGATCATTATTAAAAATGTTATCAGGCGCACGAGAAAAAGTTCACAAACTTCTCTGTAGAACTTGACATCGACTGTGTCTCTTTGCTGTGTGATCCGGTTGATGACAGTCACTGAAACTTCTCGCAATTTGGCGTGTTTAATGTTGAACTGGCTGCTCATTGTTCGATTGCTATGGTATTTAGTCAGGAGATTGTGCCATTTCATTAGCGCTAGATGTTTCAATGCTTCCCTTCTAGTCAAACAGAAGAAGAGACGACCTGTCTAATTCTGTGATTGTAACTCTTTCAAAGATTATTTCACGAAAATAACTAACTACTGCTCCTCTTGAACAGTAGAATTGAATTATTGCATCTTTTGAAAATGTAATGTTTTATCGGTTGTTTTTGCGTGCGTACACAGACTACATCCTCGATGTATTGATTACTAACTTCTCTTACCAATGCGTCGACGAGTTGAAAGTGTTATTGATGACATACGATATCAGACTGTACATTCTGTAATATAACTTTCTTTAGTTCAGTGCATTCTCTGAAAGGTTCAAACACCTTTAGCTACGCTCCATCCATCCATACAGTAATGATATCAACAGATTCTCACCGTTTTGCAGACTTCCGAATCCAACAGTTCCAAACTTCAGTTTGTTCACGGATCTCATTGGAGATGCAATTTCATTAACTGTCGTCAGCTTCGTTGTATCCTGTTCTCTTACGAAGATGTTAGCTACCCAATGCAATTATGAAGTCGACTACAATCAGGTAAATACTATTTTCATACTTGATGAATGCATGGAGACCAAGTTTCGAACTTTTCAATTCAATGATTGCAGGAATTATTCGCTCTTGGAATCGCGAATGTCGGAGGCTCATTCCTGCAGTGTCATATGGCCGGCGGAAATCTCTCTAGAAACGCTGTTGTTGTGGATGCGGGAATGAAGTCACAGGTGAGCCTGACATGATGACTGTGGCATTCACATGGAAAGTTGAAGACATTTTCAGTCCATTCGAGGAATCATCGGTTTTAATGCTTGTACTGAAGTACAAAAGTAAATGCTGTCTGTTGTTGTCAAGGCTGAAATAATGAGGCGATTCGTATAGAAGCTGAATAGTGGCTAGTTATGTCCTTTGCGTCATCATTCAGCGACTTCTTGCGATACAAAAATGCAAATACAAGTACTAGCAGGACATGAATGATGTGAAAGGGTTCTGTATTCATCGCATGTACGACGGCATATTATTCTTGCACTCCAACATGCAAGACAAAGCAAAGATTCACATATTTCCAAACTTTTTATCAATGGACATATCAGTGCTTTTAGATTGACATGTGAGGATGCAAGAAGACATGTGACGACGCATGTATTACATAGTCAGATCCAAGTATTATTTGAATGAATAATCCTAACAGGAAGAAAAGAGCCGCGTCTGTGAGAAGTTTTACATGGAATCTGCAGAAACTTTCCACTGAGAGTTGCTTTCTTGGGACTTATCTCGTGAAAGGGATGCTTCACGCTAGAGGATGCTTCATAGAGGAATAGTATGTACGTTTACAGGGGCGGCGGAACCGGGGGGGGGGCAAAAAATTTAATCAATAAGTTGAAGCTTTTCATTCAAATTGTTATCATAAAAGACAAGCAATACTTGTTTTACATGTATTCATGCAAATACATGTGTAATTTTTGGATTGGGATTTAATCATATTACATTTATTGTTTAAACCGAATCACATTTGATTTATATGTAGAATAACTCGTCATCTTGTGATTGCAATAACCCCTCAAACAGGCATACATGTGCAACAGTCAGAATTCCCAAATATGACAAAAAACGTTTTTGTAAGCTTCAACAATTACTTCGATGTTAAGGAAGTTAGAGCAAATTAAGTTGCAACTAGAAATACACACTCAAATTAGTGAATGAAAGACTTGCAACTACCGAATACTGAAGTATGCTTGAATCTATATTAAACCATCGACCTTCATCACAATTTGTTTAATCTTAATTAAGTAAAATTTCTATCAAAAGTCTAGGACTGATAATTTCTTTGAGTGGACCAACATTATACTATAGTTTGCGGTACCCTTTTATTGAATTTAAATGTCAACTGATAGGCCCACGCCACGGGTTTTATCAACATTCCGTTGGGTTGGTATCGAACTGGTATCAGATCGGTGCCCCCCCCCCACATCTCCGCCGCCTCTGTACGTGTATATTCGGTATTCGAAGATACTGCCTCAGAATGTGCGGCAGGATTGCATGAATGCGACCCCTTGTGTCTGTAATTGAGATTCCGGCTTCTATTAAGATTAGAAAAAGACAATTTATAGCTACTTCACCTAGAAGCCGATATCGAGCTTTCTTCACAGTGTTAAGGAGGTTTCGATTGAACCGGCATTCAGGATAAGCCTAACATCTCGGCATTGATTTCTATGTCATTTTTGTGGGCTGCAGATCAATGCCAGTCCCATCCAACGGCAGGGCATTTGCAAACCTCAGTGCCATTTGTCTGTAGTACAGGTGCATATAGGGACTAGCCGTTTGGATGCCATATTCTTGGTTGTTTAAGTCGTATTATTTACATGAGAAAGCATCAATATATTTGTTCCCTTAGTTCCAATTTTCGTTAATACAAATCTTGTCCTTAATCAGTCGTACTCACAGTGGTCATTGAGAGCAAGTTATCAGTCAGTATATCAAGTCAATACAGAGGGTGATAGAAAAGTTCGTCGATGGCTCGAGAAATGAGAGATTTCGATAATATTGTGGCTAGAAGACGTGACTAGCTGGAGGTCATTTCAATGTCAGAGACGTAGGCAGACGTGTAAGTATCCCAATGCATTCCTCTTCCCATTGTTCAAGCTGAAGAGAGTCATGAGCTGTCGATGATATTCAAGAAGGTGACCGAGTGAAGACCATGAAGTAACAGTGCTCTTCAAATACATGGCTATCTATGGAGTTTTGTACAACAAGTCCACTTTGTGGGTGCATAATTGGGTTTTTATCAACAAAATCACTATAAATCTTAACTGTAAAAGTCATGTGTGCTGGTAAATGTTATTTGCTTCATCGTTCAGGAGAATCTACAGTAAGACGCACAGGTTCTTTACATTTGATATTTTTTAATTACATTATTTATAGGTGAGATAGGTTGGATTTGAATGTTTTGAAACAAAAATATATAATACACATTTTTCAGCTTGTTTTTCCTAATATTTTTCTAAACCGGTATTTTTCATCCTTTTTTAGTTGAACAACCTAGTAAATGTATCGGCAACCTCAAAAACTATTTTAATACGTGTAATTGAAATGAAGCACCTGAAATTCCCATGACATTTTATTCGTGGGTTTACTAAGTTGCATATTTGTTGCTTACATTTTCTGACACTGACTCAGTTTATCTGTAACATCCATCGCATTGGACTCTCCGGCAAGTCAGCAGTAAGATCTACATAATCTGTTCTCGCTTTGAATAAAACAATATGTCTATCAATCAGTCTACATCATGCTCATCAGTTGATGAGATCACAATCAACGCATGCCAGCTGTTTAAAAATAGTAATTCTCAAGGATTTTCCTCCTGATTCAGTCGCCTACTCAGGCGGCATCAGAGGATAAAGCGGAGATCAGCTGTACGAACGGTGTTGAATAATACGTTGGGTAAAAGCTGATAGTATCCCCTCCGGCAAGGCAGTGATTCAATTGACATCAGAAATTTACATTATGTAAGGAAAATACCAACTTGCGTTAATGTGTATTGTAGACGGTTATCATCATCGCGTAAATGTGCATTTATTGACAAACAAGTCCACCTAAGCATCAAAAATACACTTGTGAAAGCGGGAAATATGTTATTTAAGACAAATGTTTACTATGTATAAACAGATCTTGTATCAAATGTCATGATCTGGAAATTTCTAAAAAACATTTTGAAACAAAAGAACATGTTTTTAAACAGAGACGAGAGACAACTTGTTATTGGTGACTAGGCTGTGTATGCGGTCCCTAATGTCTCCTTCAATAATGAAAAGTTATCCATCAATTTGTAGCTATTATTCCGTCTGATGCTTTGAAAGACGACAATTGCAAGATCTTTATTTGAGACCATTAACTTGAAGATGATGGATATTTTTTTATGTTGAATGTGTAATACATGTGCTTGTGAATCTATAACCCAGATTTCTTCTCTTTCCAGCAAGTAAGTTTGAATTATTTCGCGAATGATTTGTGTTCTGGTTTGATGACTTTACCCTGATTGATGCGGAGGAAGAACTGATAGCTATCGATCACGAATTCCTTTTATAATCTTTCTGTTGAAGGTAGCATCGATTAACATATCGCGCAACTATTTTGCTTATTTCATCTTAGCATTCAATGGGTAAAATAATCAAATCGCGAATTGGTATTGGAATATAAATTGATCCTAGTGGTGCTTAGAAACTAGACCAGGGCAACCTGAGATTACTACAGGCTCTAGTTTCACCGCTGTCATTGCTTGCTTTGTATATTTGAAAGTTCCCATCAAATGAGCACTGTTTATTCGACGTTAGCCTTCATGACGCGGTCACGAGATTTGAAAAGCCACTGATCTTTGTGCATTCAATCTGAGCTAGGGCTCCTCTAGCCATGAAGACGGCAGGGCCGCGAATATCTGAGTCTAATTAATAGCGGCAATCTGCTTAAGGATTGTGTTTATACTCATTTGCATAGGCGTCAATGGATGCAAATTTTGATTAAATTGTATAAGATGATGGGTTGCCCTAGTACCGTCCTCAATGCAATTATTGATGATAATTTTGATAATTAATTTTAGTAAAACATTCGTATCATGTGTTTCAACAATCATTTCACTGATTAGCGTCAAGGCATTTGAGAAACTTCTAAAGGCTGCAGAATTGATGAGTGATCTCTTGCGAGGTGATTAAAAGTCATTAAAGTAATCATTGGCCTCATTTCTGCAGTTATGGTTGCAAAAATATTTGATATTGATTAAAGATTGACTTTATTAATTTTTCTTTAAATTAAACTTCGTTAATGTAAGGCCAGCCCATCCCATTTTTGAAGCTATTGAGTGGCCCAAAGAACGAGGTGTGATCTTTGCCGTGTGTTTAACAGACAACCATGTATGCCTAGTTTATGTATTCACAATATCGGCGCTGCATTCTATGTACCGTAGTTCATTCACCCGGCACATAACAGGTGTGTAACTCTCACTCAGTAACAAAGCTGATTATAGCGACGATTATAGTGTGATTCAGGACATCAATGGATGGCCTATCCAGGCTTGCAAGTGGGCCCTCGAGCCTGGGCCGGGCTTTGGTTTGATATTTTAGAACAGAAACGTACCTGGTCAGGACTGTAACTCATTTTTCATTTTTTCTTGTGAAGATGCATAAGTCAGCAAATCGAGAGTATTACTGTTAAGAAATGCGAATCACATAGTGGTATGACGTGTATACACCACAGAATTAGACAGGTCGTCTCTTCTTCTGTTTGACTAGAAGGGAAACATTGGAACATGTAACGTAAATGAAATGGCACAATCTGCTGACATAATACCATAGCAATCGAACAATCAGCAGCCAGTTCAACATTGAACACGCCAAATTGTGCGAAGTTTCAGTGACTGTTATCAACCGGATTACGTAACAAAGAGACACAGACGATGTCAAGTTCTACAGTGAAGTTTCTGAACGTTTTTTCGTTCGCCTGTTAACTTTATTAATAATGATAGGAAGGGCCAACATTATGAAAACTTTTGCACAATGATCTGAATTCTTCGAATCTGAAGGAATCGTGGCGATCGGAGCATTTTCAAGGAATTCACAGCAATCCGCAAGCGATGTACGACTATTTTTGCTATCTCTGCAAGGCATCAAGAATTTTTTGCCCACTTAATAAGTTCCTGCATGTGCCATCGTTTTGAATCAGTTTGCACTTCTAGCAAAGTGATGCGCTTAAACAGTCTAATTCTGTGGTATACACTTTCCAGTTGGGTTTGTTAACGAATCACGGGAAGCAAAAGCATCGTGACCTTTAGTGATGCGATAATACAACCATATAAGTGTATCCTTTATATCGCTACCATCTTAATTACGGGCCAAGTGGGCCTAAATGCGTCACTGCTTCTTCAGTTTTCCATCGTCTGCTCTTAGATCCCTCTCAGGTGGCGTTGTCTATCAATCTAAATGTGAACTTGACGGACGCTTTACCGACGTAGGTAAGAATTAACGAAAGGCCACCTGGCAGTGAGGATTAGCAATCACCAGGCAAAACAAAAGCAATTTATGATTTTTTTCAATATCTTAAAAGCAACCAACATTTTTCGATAGAAGCCATCTACCGGCAATCGGAATCCTCCTTTCATTAGTCTTTGATCAAATATTCTCTGCTTATCATGCTACTGCTTTCAATTAAGTAGTAGTACTTTTTTCATACATTATAAGATCATAGAATATAATTGCAATTACAACTGCGTTCATTGATCTGATGAAATATCTGTTCCCTGATATTTGTTGACTGCGTCATTTCACACTTAAATTACCCATTTGACTATGAATCGAAGCCATCACGTGATTCCCCACCTCCAGAAATATTTTGGACAGATCGCTTCGATATCATTTCTGAATGAGCGATTATCTTGACTTTCTAATTTATTTGTTTTTCTACCAACTGTACCGGTTTTCCCGTTTATCCTGCAGTCAGTGTTCTAATAATTGAGTGATCTTATTGGAAGTTAAAGAATGAATTTTGTTGACAATTTATTTGGTTTTATATTTTGTTGAGGTTTCTGCGACGTATGTTGAGTCTATTATCTTTGTAGTTATCGCAATATCAGATTATATACGTGGATATCTTTGTTTTGACCTGCTTGAATGTGGAGTTATAATCTAATTGAAGTCACTTTTATTGACCATCCATTTCTCTGTATAATCTTTGGATGTGCGAGCCGCCTAATGTGAATTGTCATTTATGCGTGAGTGCCTCCATGGATTCGTAACCGTTATAAAGTAGTACAAGTGTGGAATTATTTAGATAATACTTTACAGATTATGAAAGTAAGAAAATTTTTAGCCAATCATCAATTGTGAACTGTTTTCTTTCGTAGCAGAATATTGGCGCTGATATGCTCTTCGAATCCACTGTTGTATATTAGTGAATACAAGGACATGTGTATTATGAAGCTTTATGTAACATGGCCATCTTACAGCATCTTCTGTAGATACATCACCACGTTCATGACGTGCTTCAATCTTAACTCCCCATTATTTCATCCACGTCATAATTCGGAAGTAAAAATATCTTGCAATCTCTCCATTTGCGCATGAGTTTTCTTCAAACAGTAAAATGTTGCGCACTTATGCTTTATTCCCCCCCAAATATGCGGATGTTTTGACTTAGTCTCGAATTTAACGTGATGCATCGGATGACCGTTAACAATTCCGAAAAGAATGACATTGTGGAAATGTGCATTGGCTCATTTTCGAGGTCTGAATGGGTTTACCTCTGAATTCATCTACGTAAAAGTTTTGTAATGAATACTTGCGGAAAGAAGAATTTCTTCTAATGATTCATGCCTCCGGCTTTCACGAGGTCGAAATGATATTTCAATGCGCCTTGCTCTAGGCACCACCATGAGAAATGGCTTCCGGCTGGGAATCGAACCCAATCTTCGAACTGCTAACGTGATATGAAGATCACCAAGACCAGCAAAGCACACCCTCCATGATCGTGTCAAGAGCTAGTAAAGCTTTCAGCGCGCATCCTGGTTTGTTTATATAACAATAGCGACCGCTTATCCAAGGTCGCCTGGAAGCGGTTGCTAAGAATTTCTTCAATTAGTTGAGGCGATCGTTATTAAATATATAGGCATTACTGTTTTATCTAATTTTAAGTGGAATGAGCTGTTTCAACAAACTGTCGAAAGTCTGTGCATTATTTTGTTCAACTTGAAGAGAGCCAATTGTGCAACTGACTTGATGATCTAAGCGTATGATGCTTTTATGCAATTTAATGCTGGTTTAATGCTATCCGGTGTTCACAGAACGCTTCACTATCTTTCCGATAAGTTTCTCTATTTTGAAAAGAAGACATGATGAATTATGGGTTGCAATATCATTCCGATCTTGAAGTATTTTCTACACAGATCAAGCAGATTTTATCGAAAGATTTATTATCAGCTATGAACTTATTGAACCTCGAAACCAGACCTCTAGAAGTTCCTGCCGTTTGTACAAACCATTTAGGAAGATATTCTGTTTACTTTTAGTAACTGATTAATAGAAATTTGTCGAATCTAAGTCTTGTGTCACTTCTAAGCTTGCCTGCTACCACTTTACAGTGTACATCTTTGTATATTTCTGCGTCTACTGAATTTCCAATTGTATACCAAAAAATGTTATTGTTTTCACTGCGATTATTGTTGTGTCCTATCAGCCTCGGGACTTTTACAATCGCTGACAAGCTGAACAGCTAACTAACAAACTAACAGCGTCATCATTCTTCTGGTCATTAACAACGCTGACATGAAAGGTGTCGTCATCAGGATTGAAGGTTTGCTGATTGATCTGATATTGTGCTCTGCCTACTGTTCTAGTCAGAATTTTAGGACTGTAAGGCATTCATCTTTTTGCATGAATATTTGATGTGATACAAAGAGACAGTTCTTCTTCGAAAGAGAATGCACACTCTGCGAGAAAGCGTTTCAGACTAAAAAACATTTCTGATGATGTAGCCAGTTCTTTCAAGACAAGCCACAAAAGTCAGATTATTCCGCTTCAAGAAATCGTCTTTCTAATCAGCAGCTGCGCATCTATTTCTGCTTACAAACTTACGTCAGCTCAGATTATGTGTATTAGCTTAATATTCTGTCAAAGAAACGTAGTGATTGAATTAGTTTCATGCACGAGGGGGGAGGGGAGATAAAGCAAAAGTGCGAAATGTGATTTATTTATATGATTGGCAATGTATCACCATGTGAATGTTGCTATTGCGTAGAATTGTTTGTTCTATTACATTTAGAACATTTATTGAATTTACTCTTAAAAAATGTATAGTATTATAAGCAAATGTAAACAAAAATAACTATTTTGAAAGTTGAATTTATTCGTAACATGTTTAGTCACAATGACTAAAACTGCTAAACGTAGCGACTTAATATGATGTAGCTAAAAGGAAGTTTTGAGTAATTTTGACATTTTGAAAATATGATAGCAATGAATGTTAATCAAAGTTATTTCTTATGAAAGCTTGTAGCTGACATGCGACTGTTTCGGTTTCTTCCATTCAAAAACTGTTGCAAGTTATGGGAGTGCACTACATCCGTTATTACAGAAAGAATTCTCTGGTTTCATTGGCACGTAATAAATAGAATGCTATTTTCTTCGAATATTCAATAAATTTATTCTTTTTAAGTGAATAATTTTCATTCTGCCTACTAGTTAGTTAGTATGAGTAGTATGATTTATAGTAAATCATAACTTCGGATTGGAAAGTACTTCCTTCTCGGTCGATTGCCAAACATGTTAGGGAGTGCTTCCTCAACTCATGAAAAATTGATGAAAACTTGCTTTACATGTAAATTCATCATGATCCTGTTTCATGAATGAAATAGCACTTATCGAGATAATAAGCTTTCCTTAATGTTTTCTTAATGCTTTGAAATTCAAATTGTTCATTAGGATCACGATTTTCTCAGATGTCAGGACAACTGGATTATTTGTGCACGTGTGCGCTGAAATACTTTTAGAACGACTAACACGTCGCCAATTTACTGACCATGTTTGAATTTCTAAAGAATTGCTTTCCCGTTGCCTCATACTGATGCTCTACACTTTCGCTTTCGAAAGAACAATGAACATTAACGAGTTAATTACTAAAATTTCTCATTTCTGATCAATTATATACATTTGAATGAAATTGTTTGTGAATTGTAGATTGCAAATTTTGTCTCCTGCTTCCTGATGCTATTCGTCCTCCTGTTTATGGGAGAATGGTTTTCTCCTCTCCCTAAAGTGAGTTCTCTGAGGATTCCGGAGCGGAAAGTGGATTGTGAGATTCATTCTGTATTTACAGTGTGTCCTCAGCAGTATTATCATCGTCGCCCTCAAAGGAATGTTTAAACAAGTAGAGCAACTGCCACAACTCTGGAAAGTTTCAATCTATGATTTTGTAAGTTCTATGTCCTTGCCGAATTCTCGCTGATTGACAAATCCAAGTATTTCACTCTCAGCATAATGATTATATAGGAAACAATTGCCTCTGAGGCAGAGAGACGACTTCGATGGTTCGAGTCTGTCCACTTCGGGAGATATCACTGTAGGTGGTATGATTACCAACATAGCTATACTACCACCTACAGTGAGAGCGGCGGTACCTCCCGAGATGGACAGATTCGAACCCTGGACCTTGTACACTTCCATACCGAGACGCGTCCGTTCATCTACTGAGCTATCCTGCCACCTACAGTGAGAGCGGCGGTACCTCCCGAGATGGACAGATTCGAACCCTGGACCTTCTACAATTCCGCACACCGAACCGCGTCCGTTCATCTACTGAGCTATCCTGCCACCTACAGTGAGAGCGGAGGTACCTCCCGAGGTGGACAGACTCGAACCCTGGACCTTCTACAATTCCGCACACCGAACCGCGTCCGTTCATCTACTGAGCTATCCTGCCACCTACAGTGAGAGCGGAGGTACCTCCCGAGATGGACAGATTCGAACCCTGGACATTGTACACTTCCATACCGAGACGCGTCCGTTCATCTACTGAGCTATCCTACCACCTACAGTGAGAGCGTTGATACCTCCCGAGGTGGACAGACTCGAACCCAGGACCTTCTACAATTCCGCACACCGAGACGCGTCCGTTAGTCTACTGAGCTATCCTACCACCTACAGTGAGAGCGATGGTACCTCCCGAGGTGGACAGACTCGAACCCTGGACCTTCTACAATTCCGCACACCGAGACGAGTCCGTTAACGAAATGAGCTATCCTACCACCTACAGTGAGAGCGGCGGTACCTCCCGAGGTGGACAGACTCGAACCCAGGACCTTCTACAATTCCGCACACCGAGACGAGTCCGTTAACGAAATGAGCTATCCTACCACCTACAGTGATAGCGATGGTACCTCCCGAGGTGGACAGACTCGAACCCTGGACCTTCTACAATTCCGCACACCGAGACGAGTCCGTTAACGAAATGAGCTATCCTACCACCTACAGTGAGAGCGATAGTACCTCCCGAGGTGGACAGACTCGAACCCTGGACCTTCTACAATTCCGCGCACCGAGACGCGTCCGTTAACGAAATGAGCTATCCTACCACCTACAGTGAGAGCGATGGTACCTCCCGAGGTGGACAGACTCGAACCCAGGACCTTCTACAATTCCGCGCACCGAGACGAGTCCGTTAACGAAATCATCTATCCTACCACCTACAGTGATAGCGATGGTACCTCCCGAGGTGGACAGACTCGAACCCAGGACCTTCTACAATTCCGCACACCGAGACGCGTCCGTTAGTCTACTGAGCTATCCTACCACCTACAGTAAGAGCGATGGTACTACAGACTCGAACCCTTACCTTCTACAATTCCGCACACCGAGACGAGTCCGTTAACGAAATGAGCTATCCTTCCACCTACAGTGGGAGCTACAGTGGCAGCGGCGGTACCTCCCGAGGTGGACAGACTCGAACCCAGGACCTTCTACAATTCCGCACACCGAGACGAGTCCGTTAGTCTACTGAGCTATCCTACCACCTACAGTAGAGAGCGAAGACCCACTCCCCAGGTGGTACTGTGGGACAGACTCGAACCCTGGACCTTGTACAATTCCGCGCACCGAGACGAGTCCGTTAACGAAATGAGCTATCCTACCACCTACAGTGAGAGCGGCGGTACTTCTGCAGGCAGGCAGACTCGAACCCTGGACCTTGTACAATTCCGCGCACCGAGACGCGTCCGTTAACGAAATGAGCTATCCTACCACCTACAGTGAGAGCGGCGGTACCTCCCGAGGTGGACAGACTCGAACCCAGGACCTTCTACAATTCCGCACACCGAGACGAGTCCGTTAACGAAATGAGCTATCCTACCACCTACAGTGAGAGCGATAGTACCTCCCGAGGTGGACAGACTCGAACCCTGGACCTTCTACAATTCCGCACACCGAGACGCGTCCGTTAGTCTACTGAGCTATCCTACCACCTACAGTGAGAGCGATGGTACCTCCCGAGGTGGACAGACTCGAACCCTGGACCTTCTACAATTCCGCGCACCGAGACGCGTCCGTTAGTCTACTGAGCTATCCTACCACCTACAGTCAGAGCGATGGTACCTCCAGAGGTGGACAGACTCGAACCCTGGACCTTCTACAATTCCGCACACCGAGACGAGTCCGTTAACGAAATGAGCTATCCTACAACCTACAGTTGAGAGCGATAGTACCTCCCGATGGTGGACAGACTCGAACCCAGGACCTTCTACAATTCCGCACACGAGACGCGTCCGTTAGTCTTACTGAGCTATCCTAAACCACCTACAGGGAGAGAGCGATGGTTATTTCCCCAGGTGGGCCAGAATCGAACCTGGACCTTGTACAATTCGCGCACGCGAGGGACGAGTCCGTTAACGAAATGAGCTATCCTACCACCTACAGTGAGAGCGGCGGTACTTCTGCAGGCAGGCAGACTCGAACCCTGGACCTTGTACAATTCCGCGCACCGAGACGAGTCCGTTAACGAAATGAGCTATCCTACCACCTACAGTGATAGCGATGGTACCTCCCGAGGTGGACAGACTCGAACCCTGGACCTTCTACAATTCCGCACACCGAGACGCGTCCGTTAGTCTACTGAGCTATCCTACCACCTACAGTAAGAACGATAGGTAACCTAATCCCATCCCCCAGGTGGACAGAATCGAACCCTGGACCTTGTACAATTCCGCGCACCGAGACGAGTCCGTTAACGAAATGAGCTATCCTACCACCTACAGTGAGAGCGTTGATACCTCCCGAGGTGGACAGACTCGAACCCTGGACCTTGTACAATTCCGCGCACCGAGACGAGTCCGTTAACGAAATCATCTATCCTACCACCTACAGTAAGAACGATGGTACCTCCCCAGGTGGACAGACTCGAACCCTGGACCTTCTTACAATTCCGCGCACCGAGACGAGTCCGTGTAACGAAATGGAGCTAGATCCCTACCACCTACAGTGAGAGCGATAGTACCCTCACTCCGAGGGTGGACAGACTGCTTCGAACCCAGGATCCTTCCTACAATTTCCGCGCACCGAGCCGCGTCCGTTAAGTTTGTCGTATCTGAGCTATCCTACCACCTACAGTGAGAGCGGCAGGTACCACCCGATGGAGCGAGACATCGAACCCAGGGAGCCTTCTACCAATTCCGCACACCGAGACGCGTCCGTTAGACTGAAATGAGCTATCCTACCACCCTACAGTGAGAGGCGATAGTACCGTCCCGCGGGTGGACAGACTCGAACCCAAGGACCTTCTAGACAATTCCGCACACCGATCGCTAGCGCGTCCGTTTAGTCTACTGAGCTATCCTACCACCTACATGAGAGTGAGCGATCGGTAACTCTCCAGAGGTGGACAGACTCGAACCCTGGACCTTCTACAATTCCGCACACCGAGAACGAGTCCGTTTTAACGAAAATGACTATCCTGCCAACCTACTAGTGAGAGCGATAGTACCTCCCGAGGTGGACAGACTCGAACCTGGACTTCTACAATTCCGCACCACGCGAGACGCTCCGTTCGATCTACTGAGGCTCATCCTACCACCTACAGTAAGAACGATGGTACCTCCCCAGGTGGACAGACTCGAACCCTGGACCTTGTACAATTCCGCGCACCGAGACGAGTCCGTTAACGAAATGAGCTATCCTACCACCTACAGTGAGAGCGATAGTACCTCCCGAGGTGGACAGACTCGAACCCTGGACCTTCTACAATTCCGCACACCGAGACGCGTCCGTTCATCTACTGAGCTATCCTACCACCTACAGTAAGAGCGATGGTACCTCCCCAGGTGGACAGACTCGAACCCTGGACCTTGTACAATTCCGCGCACCGAGACGAGTCCGTTAACGAAATTGAGCTATCCTAACAACCTACAGTGAGAGCGGCGGTACTTCTGCAGGCAGTGCAGACTCGAAACCGTGGACCTTGTACAATTCCGCGCAACCGAAGACGCGTCCCGTTAACAAATGAGCTAATCCTACCACCTACAGTGATAGCGATGGGTGACCCTCCAGAGGTGGACAGAACACGAAACCCAGGACCCTCAACAATTCCGCACAACCGAGACGAGTCCGGTTAACGAAATGAGCTATCCTACCACCTACAGTGAGAGCGATAGTACCTCCCGAGGTGGACAGACTCGAACCCAGGACCTTCTACAATTCCGCACACCGAGACGCGTCCGTTAGTCTACTGAGCTATCCTACCACCTACAGTAAGAGCGATGGTACCTCCCCAGGTGGACAGAATCGAACCCTGGACCTTGTACAATTCCGCGCACCGAGACGAGTCCGTTAACGAAATGAGCTATCCTACCACCTACAGTGAGAGCGGCGGTACTTCTGCAGGCAGGCAGACTCGAACCCTGGACCTTGTACAATTCCGCGCACCGAGACGCGTTCCGTTAACGAAATAGCTATCCTACCACTACAGTGGATAGCGATGGTACCCATCCCGAGGTGGACAGACTCGAACCCAGGACCTTCTACAATTCCGCGCGACCGAGACGCGTCCGTTAGCGTCTACTGAGATATCCTAACCACCTCCATAAGAGCGATGGTACCTCCCCGGCTGGACGAATCGAACCCTGGACCTTGTATCAATTCCGCCGCCACCGAGACGAGTCCGTTAACGAAATGAGCTATCCTACCACCTACAGTGAGAGCGGCGGTACTTCTGCAGGCAGGCAGACTCGAACCCTGGACCTTGTACAATTCCGCGCACCGAGACGCGTCCGTTAACGAAATGAGCTATCCTACCACCTACAGTGATAGCGATGGTACCTCCAGAGGTGGACAGACTCGAACCCAGGACCTTCTACAATTTCCGGCACCGAGACGCGTCCGTTAAGTCTACTGATGCTATCCTAGCCCTCCTACAGTGAGAAGCGGCGGTACCTCCCGAGGTGGACAGATACGAACCCAGGACCTTCTACAATTCCGCACACGATCCGAGACGAGTCCGTTAACGAACTGATCTATCCCTACACAACAGGTGAGAGCGAATAGTACCTCCCGAGGTGGACAACCTCGGAACCCTGGACCTTCCTACAATTCGCGGCACCGAGACGCGTCCCGTTAGTCTACTGAGCTATCCTACCACCTACAGTGAACGATGGTACCTCCCGAGGTGGACCGACCTCGAACCCTGGACCTTCTACAATTTCCGCACCACCAGACGATCGTATAACGAAATGACTATCCTACCACCTTCAGTGAGAGCGATAGTACCGCTCCCGAGTGACAGACTCGAACCCAGGAAAGGACCTTCTACAATTTCCGCACACCGAACGCGTCCGTTAGTCATACTGAGCTATCCAACCACCGTACATTAAGAGCGATGTACCATCCCCAGGTGGACAGAAAACGAACCCAGGACCTTTTACAATTCCGCCCACCGAGACGAGTTCCGTTAACGAATGAGCTATCCTACCACCTACAGTGAGAGCGGCGGTACTTCTGTCAGGCAGGCAGACTCGAACCCTGGACCTGTAACAATTCCGCGCACCGAGACGCGTCGTTAACAAATGTCTGGAATATTGAAAAAAACACAGAGATGAAGGAGCAGGATGATAAATGAAAAGAAAAAATGAAAGAATGAGCGAAATGAAAAAGAACGAAGTGATGAAATAAAAAAACATGAGGATGAGAAATGATTAAAATGAATTAAATGAGAAAGAAGAAATGAAAAAAAAGATGAAGCAGTGCGTAACAAGACAGGCACGCCACCCCAACGGACGCCAGAACCCTGCGTCCTGCCCGTACGCCCGCGGTTCCTATTCAGCGCACTCCATCCTCCCTCCCCCCCTGCTGCCCCTCCGTCCCCATATGCCTGTCGCCCCCCCCCCGCTCCGGGACCCCTCCACGCCCCCGAGCATCGCTTGGCCGCCCCGCATCGCGGCCGGGTTCCCCATCCCTCCGCCCCCGCCCCCGCCACATCGCCCCATCTTTGCCCCGGGCATCCCACCATCATTCCCTATCATCCGTGTGGCCTCCCCATTCCGGCCCTAACGGTGCTCCGCCGTAACTCCCGTCGCCTCCCTCCCTCCCACCCCCCCTCCGCGCACGCCCCGCTCTTCCCTGCCACCCTTCGGCCTAGCCCCCCTTCCCTCATTCCCTTTCATCTCCTTCGTCTATCTCTCACACTCTCCCCTCCCGCGTGCCTCCCCCCCCAGCCACCTTCATCCCCAACCCCACCCCACCTGGGTCAGTCGCGGGACGACCCCCCCCCCCCCTCTCATATTTCACCATCCCTTTCCCGCCCGCCGCCATGCTCGTCCCCGCATCAACACCACGCCCCATCTGGCATCCTGTGCGGGGCCGCTTATCTCTCCCCCGCATCCCACCGCAGCTTACCCTCCACCCCCCCTCCCTCTTCCGCCCCTTGCCCCAATCCTCCCCACTCCCCCAGCCTCACCCTCTCACCATCCTCCTCGCTACCATCCTCTTTTCCACATTCCCCCCCTCTGTCTCACCCCCCTCCCCCCGTGGCAATCCTCGTCATCACCCGCAAATGTCCCCTTTCCTTCCCTCCATCCCCGATCCCCCTCCTCGTCTTCCCATTCCAGTCTCCGGTCCCTTGTTCGCCACTCTCCATCCCCCAACCTCATCGCCGCCACCCTCGCTCCCCCGTTCCATCCTCCCCCCTCCCCTCGCCCCCCTCCCCCCGCTCCCCGACCCTCCCCCCCCTTCCCTCCCCCAACCACCTTCACGCCCGCCCATCCTCCTCCCGCCCTCCCCCCCCACATCCTCCTTTCCCCCCCCCCATCCCCCATTCCCCCTACGTCGCTCACCCTTCCGCCCTCCACCATTGCCAGCCCCTCCCGCCTCCCCCATGCCCCTCCCCCCGGTCCCCTCAGCCCCGTGAACATCTCCCCCCCATCTCTATCCCCCCCCCCCATCCCATCCTCCCTCGCTCTCCCCATCCTCGCCTCCCAAACATCAGCCCGCCTGCGCCCCCCAGCTCCTCTTCCCCCGATCCCCGCATCAAGTCCTACGTCGCCAGCCCAGCCCATTTATCCCCCCCCCCCCCCCCTCCCCTGTGCCATCCCCCCGCTCCCCTTCCATCTCCCGGCCACTCGCCCCATTCATCGCCAGCCATCTCTTCCCAAGCCCCACCATTCCCACTCTTCCCCACGGCCTCATCGTCCTCCTTCATCTGCTTTCCTCCTTCTCTGTAGCCCAGCACCTCACCAGCCCCTCCGTCTCCTCCCCCCCGCTCAACCCCTGCTGCCATCCCCCCGCTCTCGTCCTCCTGCCGCCCTTCCCTCTCTGCCTCCCCCCCCACCCCTCCTCCCTCCTCCTTCCCCCCCGCCTTCCCTCGGCCGCCCATCGCCCCCACCCCCCCATCCAACCCTTCGCCCCTCACCCTGCGCGTCTCCCCTCTCCTCCCCCCCCCCGCGCACCCATACCGTCCCCCTTACCTTGTCGAGCCCATTTCCCCATCCATTCTTCCCCCCCGACTCATCATATCCGATCCCCTCTCACATCCCATGCCTCGCATCCCCCAACTCGTTCCCCCAACCCCCCCTCCCCCGACAAGTCCCCGCCTCCCCCCCCACTCGCCACCTTTCCCCCATCGCAACTACGTATCGCCCCTCACACGCACCCCCCCACCCTATTCTCTCTCAGGTCCCCCCCTTCGATCCCGCCACGCCCCCCATTCCCAACACCCCTACCCCCCCCTCTCCTATGCCGTCCGTTCTTCACCAGCTCTCACCTCCCCCACCCAACGCACGCTGGACCCTCCAGCGGATGACCCCGACATCGCCCCCTGGCCCTAAGGAACCCTTCCGCGCACCGAGACGATCCGTTAACGCCATTCGCTAATCCACTCCCCCAACTGCGAGCGGCGGTAAACCACCCACAGGTGGACAGACTCGAACCCTGGACCTAGGTACCCCCTCGCGCACCGATACGAGTCCGTTACACGAATCATCTATCCAACCACCCTACCGTAAAGAACGAATGTACCTTCCCCAGGTGGACAGAATCGAAACCCTGGACCTTGTACAATTCCTGCGCACCGAGACGAGTCCGTTAAACGAAATGAGCTATCCAACCAACCACCTACAGTGAGCAGCGATAGAACCCTCCCGAGGTGGACAGACACGAACCCCAGGACCTTCTAACAATTCCCCGCGCACCGAGATGGACGCGTCCGTTACGTCTACTGAGCTATCCTACCACCTACAGTGAGAGCGATAGATCTCTCCGAGGTGGACAGACTCGAACGACCAGGCCTTTACAATTCCGGCGGCACCGAGGACGCGTCCGTTAGTTCTATGCGCTATACTACACCTCGTGAGAGCGCGGTACCCTCGCCGAGTGGACAGACTCGAACCCAGGACCTTTCACAAAGATCCGCACACACGAGACGAGTCCGTTAAACGAAATGATGACTATTCCTACCACCTACAGTGAGCAGCGATAGTACCTCCTAGGTGGACCTAGACTCGAACCCTGGACCTTCTACAATTCCGGCGCACTCGAGGACGCGTCCGTTATTTCTACTGAGCTATCCCTAACCACCTACCAGTAAGAGCGATGGTTACCTCCAGAGTGGAACAGACTCCGAACCCAGGACCGTTCTACAATTCCGCACACCGATGACGAGTCCGTTAACGCGAAATTGAGCTAACCTACCACCTACAGTGAGAGCGATAGTAGACCCATCCCGAGCGGGGACAGACTCGAACCCTGGACACTTCTACAAGTTTCCGTTCGCACTCGATGAGACGAAAGTCCCGTTTAACGAAATGAGCCTATCTACCCACCAACAGTGAGAGCGATAGTATACCTTCCCGAGGTGGACAGAAACTCGAACCCTGGGACCTTCTACAATTCCGCACTACCGAGACCGAGTCCGTTAACGAAATGAGGCTAGTCCTACCAGCCTACAGTGAGAGCGATTTTGACACCGCTCCCGAGGGTTTTTTGAGGGAACCAGACCTCGAGAACCAGGACCTTCTACAATTCCGCACACGCGAGACGAGTCCGTTTTACGAAATGAGCTATCCTACCACCTACAGTGAGAGCGGCGGTACTTCTGCAGGCAGGCAGACATCGAACCCTGGGACCTTGTACAATTTTCCGCGCACCGGAGACGCGTCCAGATAACGAAATGAGCTATTCTACCAACTACAGTGAGAGCGGCGGTACTTCTGCAGCAGGCAGACTACGAACCCTGGGACTTGTACAATTCCCGCGCATCCGAGAATCGAGTCCGTTAAGACGAAATGAGCTATCCTACTCCACCTAACAGTGATAGCGGATGGTACCTCCCCGAGGTGACAGACTGTCGAACCCGGACCTTCTTCTACAATTCCCGCACACCGAGACGCGTCGCGTTAGTCTAGCTGTGATGGCTATCCTACCATCCTACAGTAAGAACGATGGTACCCAGCTCCCCCCAGTGGACAGAATCGAACCCTGGTACCTTTGTAACAAATTCCGCGCACCGAGACGAGTCCGTTAACGAAATGAGCTATCCTACCACCTACAGTGAGAGCGGCGGTACCTCCCCAGGTGGACAGAATCGAACCCTGGACCTTGTACAATTCCGCGCACCGAGACGAGTCCGTTAACGAAATCATCTATCCTACCACCTACAGTAAGAACGATGGTACCTCCCCAGGTGGACAGAATCGAACCCTGGACCTTGTACAATTCCGCGCACCGAGACGAGTCCGTTAACGAATATCATCGTATCCTACACCTACACTAACAGTTGAGAGCGGCGGTACCCTCAGAGGAGGTGGGGACAGAATCGAAGCCCTGGACCTTGTACAATTCCGCGCACCGAGACGAGTCCGTTCAACGAAATGAGCTAATCCTACCACCTACAGTGATAGCGGCGGGTACCATATATCCCCAGGTGGAACAGAATGCGAACCCTGGAACCTTGTACAATTCCGCGCACCGAGACGAGGTCCGTTAACGAAAATCATCTTATCTATCCTACACTACATGTAAGAAAACTGATGGGTACCATCCCCAGGTGGACAGAATCGAACGCTGGACCTGTGTACTAATTCCGCGCCAACCGAGACGAGTCCGTTAACGAAATGAGCTATCCTACCACCTTACAAGTGGAGAGCGATAGTACCTCCCGAGGTGGACAGACTCGAACCCAGGACCTTTTTTCTACATAACACCCATTCCGGCGCACCGAGACGCGTCCGTTAGTCTACTGAGCTATCCTACCACCTACAGTGAGAGCGGCGGTACCTCCCGAGGTGGACAGACTCGAACCCTGGACCTTGTACAATTCCTCACACCGAGACGAGTCCGTTAACGAAATGAGCTATCCTGCCACCTACAATGAGAGGACAGACTCGAAATCAGGACCTTGTACACCTCCATACTGAAGCACGTCCGTTAACGAAATAGCTATCCTACCACCTACAGTGATAGCGATGGTACCTCCCGAGGTGGACAGACTCGAAATCAGGACCTTCTACAATTCCGCACACCGAGACCGCGTCCGTTAGTCTACTGAGCTATCCTATACCACCTACAGTGAGAGCGATGGTACCAATATCCCAGAGGTGGACAGACTCGAACCCTGGACCTTCTACAATTCCGCACACCGAGACCGAGTTCCGTTAACGAAATGAGCTATCCTACCACCTACAGTGAGATGAGGGCGATAATGGCGAAAATACCGTCCCGAGGTGGACAGACTCGAACCCAGGGACCTTCTACAATTCCGCACAGCAAATCCGAGACGCGTCCGTTCATCTACTGAGCTATCCTACCACCTACAGTAAGAGCGATGGTACCTCCCCAGGTGGACAGAATCGAACCCTGGACCTTGTACAATTCCGCGCACCGAGACGAGTCCGTTAACGAAATGAGCTATCCTACCACCTACAGTGAGAGCGATGGTACCTCCCGAGGTGGACAGACTCGAACCCTGGACCTTCTACAATTCCGCACACCGAGACGCGTCCGTTAACGAAATGAGCTATCCTACACCTACGCAGTGATAGCGATGGTTACCCCTCCTGCGAGGTGGACAGACTCGAACCCTGGACCTTCTACAATTCCGCGCACCGAGACGAGTCCGTTAACGAAATGAGCTATCCTACCACCTACAGTGAGAGCGGCGGTACTTCTGCAGGCAGGCAGACTCGAACCCTGGACCTTGTACAATTCCGCGCACCGAGACGAGTCCGTTAACGAAATGAGCTATCCTACCACCTACAGTGATAGTACCCCGATGGTACAACTCGAACCCCTGACCTTCTACAAATTCCGTCACACTCGAGACGAGTCCGTTTAACGAAATACTAACCTAAACCACCCTACAGTGAGAGCGATAGTACCTCCCGAGGTGACAGACTCGAACCCTGGACCTTCTACAATTCCGCACAACCGAGACAGGACCCGTTAAACGAAATGACAATCCTACACCTACAGTAGAGCGGCTGTACTTCCCGAGGTGGACAGACTCGAACCCTTAGCCTTGTACACCTCCATACTTAAGCGCGTCCGTTAACCAAATCAGCTATCCTACCACCTACAGTGAGAGCGGCGGTACTTCTGCAGGCAGGCAGACTCGAACCCTTAGCCTTGTACACCTCCATAATGAAGCGCGTCCGTTAACCAAATCAGCTATCCTACCACCTAAAAACATGTTTTCGATATACATCAGCATTAAGCTCATTTTCACTGATCTTCATTAAGGATGCGTCTTGTGGACTGCTGACTTTTATGTTAGATAATGTGCGAAATTAAACGAAATGTCAGTAGAATTTTAGCAGTGGTATTCATTAAATATGTGAGTAAATTAACTCAATTTGTTAAAAATGAATCTCAAATTTACTCGGGTTAAACTAGAAGCTCTTATTAGTTACAGTCCCTCAGAATTTCGTTTTGACTCATGGATTTTGTCATCTATTATTTTTGGAAATTCATAGCATCTCAATTTTGTTTTATGAACTTGAATAAAGTGAGATACGTAACTGCTTCCATGCATAATTGGCGTCGAAATAATAAGAAACTAAGAAATTTATATGTCATATCAGTTTTGATCATAAAGGTGTTGATTACAAAAAGTTCGAATAATTGAAATTCGCATATTTTTGATGTTTTCATAACGCGCATGCAACATGTTGTTTTTTCTCTCCACCATAACAGCATTGGGAAGAAGCTTATAGACAATTTGGGCTTATTTTCCCATAGTACAGCCATTCGAATAAAATTGATTCAAAGAAAAAAGCAATTTTGTACTCTATAAATGTTAAATGTAGAAATGATGAAATTTTGCCGTGTCATCACATTGCCGTTGAAAAGCCGAGCATTCTACCGTTTTACATATAATTTCAAGTAGAATTCTCATTGATCTTGAAATCAATGCAGGTGACTTTTCTAACATGTGTTACATAATCATTTCACATTTTAGATAGTTCATGTAATCAATACTTTTGCAGTCTTGAAATATCCTATAAATATACATGACGTGTCAAGGTACAGACCATCCTTTCGACAAAAGACCCCAGAATCTCAAAGAGACCTGTATGAGCACTGCTGTTTATAAAAGAAACTTGTTAGCCAGCGCAATTCTATTAAGAAAAGAAAGTTTTCAAACAAGACGCAAGTTTTTATTATGATGGTGCAATTGCTTCATGAAATCATTATTCAAGCTTTATCAATTCGCAATGTTGCATGCTAAAGTAGCAAGAATATTCAACAACACGTAGCAAGAAGATAATGATGGATTCTATATTGAAGTATTCATCGATTGTATTGAAACATGCTTGTGATCAAGTTGATCAGTTCGTCATGAATTTGAATCGAACAAAGAAAATAATAAATCACTCCCGGCCAAACAGCAATCTTACAGAAGGATGTTTGAGTGGACAATATGATTCAAGATGCATTTGATTCCAAAGAGAATGATGCGGCCGGAGGATCATAATTCTGTAATGAATATGGCCACACGTCTCTTCCAGAGCGTGTGACAGAACGCTTCATTTGAAATAATTTTCTTGCATTCATATGATGGCTTAACGTCACTACTTCCCCTTGTTGGGGCAAAGATCGGCAATGATAAAATGATATCATCAAAAAATCTCTGTTCCATTCTATTGATTCTTCATATTTCTTCCTTCATATTCATATTCATATTCATATATATATCCATCATAGATTCTTCGCATTTTGTATTGAAGCAAATTTAGTCTCTTTCGTTTGTTCTACCCATGTCCTTCCCCACTGGTTGATTCATGTAGCGAAAAGCAACAGGCTATTGTCTGTCTATCACTCAAATTGTCAAACAACTCATTAATAACACTGTCTTGATGTTTTTGAAGTCTTGACTGTAATCTAAATATTTTAGCCTTTTTTCGTACTATAGATTCTGTTGGCCTAGCCAACTGCATATTGTAGGCATATTTGCAATTCGAGTGTATAAAGCTTAAATCAAAACTTGTGATGTCTAATGTATAGGCCATAGGCCCTACCTAAGTTTTGATATACAAGAAACTTTGTATGACTAAACTTCTTTCTTCGGCCTTCCATTATTTGGAATATATCGATGCTGCATGCAATCTAATTTCAATTTCATTGCTAAAAGCAGTAAAAGTAGCATGGTAGCAGTGTAAATCGAACAATTCATATGACTAGATCTATTTATGGTGTAGGCCTGCGTATATTTCACTAAAAATGGTATATTTTCATTATAAAAAAGAAATGATATCACTGCCGATCATAGGTTTGGGGCTTGGACGTTGCTGAAACAGTCAGACTTCGATCAGGAGCGTTTCGATCATTTAGTTCGAATTTCCTTGCTGCCGATTTCCAATGACACTTTCGGGGCTCGACCCCTGGACCGGAAGATCGCTAGGCCAAGCACTTGACCACTGTGTCATTCATTACGAAATACAAATGTAATGCTCAATATTGAACAGAAATGAAATGATTATTGGCCGCTAATATGTGATTCAATGCGGAAGATGTTTTTCATTTCTCTTTCATCTAAAATGACAATTTCTTTCCATTTCAGATGATTTGGGTGGTGAGCTGTTTAGCTGTTATCTTTCTGGATGTTACGTACGGGTTGGCAGCTGGCTTTGCATTTTCTATTTTTACTATTGTCTGTCGAACACAGAACCCAGAATGCCGTCTTATTGGGCGTATTCCTCAGACAGATATTTACAAGGATGTTTCCGTCTACCCAGAAGTAAGTTGATCATTGCGGAGAGGCTGTCTAGGTTCTCTTTATTCCTGGAGAAAGTAGAGATTAGCATGCGAAGCAATAACCTGCGATGGAGTTGGGTCACCTGGTTATTTGGATCACATTTTAGCTGCCGGTCATCAAGCCAAGTTCTAACACAGCATCAGAATGACTGGCACATGTGAGTCCAGTAGAGTAAGCTTATGACTACTATGAGTAAGGAATAGGTGAGATATTATCCGAACTGTAACAAAAGTTCAGAATCTTTGTTAAGATTAGCTAGGTGAGTTAGTAGAAGCAAATTAAATTATTTGTTCTCCCAAAACACATTAGGCGAGGACAAGGGATGCATTCAGTAGTGTGTACTAGTATGGCCTTGTTATCACATGGAGGTTTCATTCATATTATATGTTAATGGGTCGCTTTGGAGAAACATCTCAAAATATACTCAGTTCGTTATTTCGACAATTTATTCTCCAAATCAAAATAATTTGAATTTTATTTTACTTTTTCTGATTTGGAGATAAAATTGTCGAGATAACGAACTAAATGTATTTTACGTCGTGTGGTATGATGTCGGTACGGCTGCGAATAAGCCGCTATGAGGGAGAGGACTCGTCACGTCCAGTTGTGCAATCTCACAACTGACAGAGACAAAACAGAGAAAATGTCCTCTTATTCATTTCAAGAAGACACTCGTCGGTGCAGATGCAGTCTGCAATTTCTGATAAAATGTTTCTCGGCATCAATTAAATTCCACAAAAGTAGCATTCTCCAATTTCATTTCAGCTTGTTTGTAGCAGTTAGATTGCAAGTCCAGAGGTTGCTCTTTCGTCTAAAGAAAGATAATCGCATTGAATTCTACAGACCGCTACAGTGAGTGGTTCTTGTCGGTCTGGTGAGCCTAGCTCTTATCAAACTCGGAATCGTCTTAAAAAGTAAAAACTGCTATGTCTGGATAATGACCTTTTCTACAATGCGGTTGTCGCGCTGGTACATGTCAGTAACCTGTTACATTGTGGCGATTCTCCATCGTTTGTGGAGAGGCTGCCACCACTAGGTCACTGCGGAGAAAG